>CM041778.1:377486319-377912711 GCA_023374045.1 Limonium bicolor | reverse complement strand
CGCACACTCACGCAGTAACAAAGAAATAGAAGAGCAGCAGTACGAGCGAGAGCAGACCGTTCTTCCTCTGAAATAATGTCAAAATCTGTCTGTGCTATCTTCTTATCTCCGTTAATGTCTGAGTAATCTTCTTTTGTATCCTAGGATGGGATTTATTTCTAATATTACGTAAACAATATTTATCACCTGTCTCACTTGTTAACTTGTTTTAATTCCTTTCAACTAATATTGCTAAATGCTTTGCGCGACAAACGACTGCATTTATTTGGTAACTATCAACACATGATTTTGAGATAGTCTAAGTACCACAAAGGAATTAATCTTGATATTTACACTCCGGACTGAGCAGGAAAATATTAAGGCTTTTATTAAGAGTTCGTAACTGACAATTATTAACTCTAATAGGCAATAAATAATTGAGACAAGGTTATAAATCTGTTTAAGTAATTTAGGAAATTCCCCCGCTATCCTAGGATACATTTTTCCATTCACATCAATTAATTCACCTTTTTACTGTTTTTTATTATTTTGCACTGATCAAACAACAAATCAAGCTTGCCTCCGGCTAAACCCCTTTTTTTACAGTTTTTAAGTAACTACCAAGACTAGGATAAATTGAACAATCTCCCTGTGGATACGACACTTGTTTTACTAACTACGACCGGGATTTGTTTGCAGCCCGACGTTTATAATTTGAGTTTTTAATTTCTTTTCTTTTAATTTTACACCAGTTTAACCACTCAGAAAATAACCTTCTGCAAATTGGCGCCGTTGCCGGGGAGATTGATTCCATCAATTTCCCTAGTTTTCGGTAGTTCACTCGCATATAGTAATAATCTGTTAATACTATTAAATTGTTAATCTTGGACATCTGAATTGGACATCTGAATTGGACATCTGACTTGGACATCTGACTTGGACATCTAACTTCGGACATCTTAATATTATTGTTATTATTTCTGTCATTTCTTTCCATTGTCATTTCTTTCCATTGTCCCTAACTACTAACTTAAAATTTCCTGTCATCTCTTTCCATTGTCCTTAACATTTTAATTTCCATTGTCCTTAACATTTAATTTCCATTGTCCTTAACATTTCATTTCCATTGTCCTTAACATTTCATTCCCATTGTCCTTCAAATTTCTGTATACTAACTACTAACTTATAATTTCCAGTATACTAACTCCTAACTTTAATTTTCTGTCATTTCTTTCCCTTGTCATTAATATTCTGTCATTTACTCTTGTTAAAAAAAAACAAAAAAAAAATATATCAGTGTTTTTAACTAACGTTTATCAGCCTAACCAATATCTCTGCTTTTCTTTATCTATTTACTAATTAATTTTGCAGTTTCTCACAAACCACAAGTTATCTTCTGTGCATGCCAAACACTCGAACCCGAGGTTCTCCACCGATCAGTCCGAGCCCCGAACCCGAGCGCACTTTATTACAAGCACAAAGAAACCTGAGAAACCAAGCCATGGCCAATAACGAAGTTATAAATGAAATTGACCATGCAAATCAACCAGAACACCGTGCCCTATCTGATTATCACCAACCGAATACCGAAGGAAGAGCATCAGCCATAGTTCTCCCTGAACTAACACCAGAAGAAGCCGGACGATGGGTTTTCAAAACCCACTACATCACCGCCGTCCGGGATCTAGGCAAGTTTAGTGGAGCGAACCCAGATGAAGCCCCAAATCATCTGAGTCTCTTCCTAGACTTCTGCAATTCCTTTGGTCAGACCGGCAACGTCAAAGAAAGAATCCGTCTACAACTATTTCCTCACTCGTTGTCGGATTCAGCAAACAGGTGGTACCGAAGCCTTCCCTCCCGATCAATCACCACATGGCTGCAAATGGCCCAAAAATTCCTTGCCAAATACTACCCAACCAGTAGAACAAGGCAATTGATCGGTGAAATCAACACTTTCTGTCAGGAGCCGGGAGAAACGTTGTACGACGCATGGGACAGATTCAAGGATATGCTAATGAAGTGTTCCCACCATGGTCTTGACGATCAATCCCTCTGCCTGTCATTCTTCAACGGTCTGGATGATGGGAACCGACTACTCGTCAATTCCTCTGCAGGAGGAAGTTTCATGATGAAATCTCCTAAAGAAGGAATGGACCTTCTCGAAACCATGACGAGCAATACCAGACAGTGGACGAGATCCAAGGAAGAACGCCACGAGCAGCAGGCCTACTCCACGTTGAGCCTACGGATCATTTATCAGCTCAGATCTCGTCCCTTGCAAAGATGGTGGAAAAGCTAACAACATCACAAACGAAATCGTAAAAACAATAGCTTCTCCACCTACAAGTTCACCACCAGCTCCACCTACAGAAGGATGTGTCATATGCGCCGGTCCTCATGAAACTCATCAATGCGAAGGCAAAGGCCAGTACGAGGAAGTACAATTCATAGGAAACCGCCCCGGTAATTCCTACAACAATAACATCAACAACAACTATCCATGGAGAAATCACCCGAATTTCTCATGGAAAAATAATGATCAGAACCAAGGAGGGCAGAACACACAATCCAATACCTATCAGGGAAACCGACCCCAACCAAACTCTAATATGGGTTATAGAGCACTAGGTGCCCCTCCAGGTTTCCAAACAACAGCAACAACACAACCATCTTCATCCTCTTCTGATCCAAACGCAGAACTCAAAGAGATGATGAAGGGTTACATGTCCATAACTCAGAACCAGCTTTCTGCACAAGAAGCCTTCAACCAGAAAATCGAAGGTAAATTCAATCAACTTGCAGAACATCTTGCTCGAAGACCGCCAGGGGCTCTCCCCAGCCAAAATGAACCAAATCCAAGAGAGCAAGCCAAGTGCATCTATGTGAAGGAGCACGATGAAGAAAAGATGGAGGTGGCTAAAACAGTACGATTCCAGAACTACACCCTTCCCTCCAAGAGTGGGTTGTAGCAATCGAAACTTCCAAAAGGAATGTAGCTGAACTTGAAAGCACCGCCAAAGTCTATAATAATCGCATTCAATCTGAGAATACCTACCTTGAGCACTTGGTGGCCGGTTATGAAAATGAAAAGCTCGACTTTGAAGAGAAGAAGAAGAGGTTAAGGCGATAACCTTGAGAAGCGGTAAGAAACCGACGAGATTCACATTCACATCCCGCAAAGATCAGAAGAATCCAAAGAGGATAGTGAAGAAAAAGCTGAGGCCCAGTAGAAAAGACAACTCCCAGCATCCTCACTATCCCATCAGCTTCAAAACTTCTCCACAAGAACCGCCTATACCATTTCCCCACCGACTCCAGAAGCAGAAATGGATAATGAATATGGTAAGTTTCTGGCAATGCTGAAACAACTAAACGTCAATATACAGTTTGTCGACCTCATTGCCAAAATGCCAAACTACGCCAAATTCCTCAAACACCTCATATCCAACAAAACTAAATTGGCCGAAGTCGGTACGGTACCTCTCAATGTAGCTTGCTCAGCTACTCTGCAAAAACCACTACCATCAAAATGCAATGATCCGGGCAGCTTCACCATTCCAGTCACAATTGGTAGCACCTCATTTCCATACTCCTTATGCGATCTGGGTGCCTCCATTAATTTGATGCCCCTCTCCACTTTCAAAAAGCTGGGAATTGGAGAGATGAAAAGACTAAGATGACCCTGCAACTGGCAGATGGTTCGGTAACATACCCAAGCGGAGTGGTGGAGGATGTTATCATCAAAGTGGAGCACTTATACTTCCCATGCGATTTTGTCATTCTAGACATCGAAGAGAACTCCACTACACCTCTCATCCTTGGACGACCATTCCTTGCCACAGCCGATGTGCGCATTTGGGTAGCCCAGGGAAAATCACCCTTCAAGCTTATAATGAAAAGCTGGAGTTTGCATCAGGAAGATCTCCAGATAACAAATCCAAAGATCTCAAGTTCGTGAGGACACTCAATCACCATCATCCCCACTTCTGTTTATCACCTTCCAGACGGCATGTCTATTACAGAGATACCACCACCAATCCCGGATGAAGAGCGGGATAAGAAAAGAAAACATGCATCCCGTGGACACTCAAAAATACCATCGAGTCATGCTTTGGATCTACTCCTCATAACCACCCCCCATGATCGATCTAACGACAAAGCGTCTAGCCAAAGACGTTAAAGAAGGGCAGCTTTCCGGGAGGCAACCCGGACGAACTTATCTTTTATATGCTTTTATGCTGTTTTAATTTTCAGGTTCTCTTTAATTTTATTTTTGCTAACTCTTAACCCCGTTTATAGTATGGTTGCTTCTAGTGTCTTATGCAGGTGCAATTCATGTCTACACCGCAACCACGCTACGCTACTTGAGGCTGAAGCTCAAGTGTGGGGGAACTTCAATACACGCTAGCAAAAATAATCTCAGGGAGTACCAGTTTCTTTAATTATGCTTTTATTTAAATAAATATGCAGAGGAGAGTTTATGTGCTTAAATGATATTCGTGAGCTTCGTTTTCTCTCTATTTTATCTAATTACCGAAAAGGCCTTCTGAGACTTTCCCTTGTTTTTCTGGTGAACAATGAGGACATTGTTCAATTTAAGTGTGGGGGAGTGTGCCCTTCGGTGACATTTTATGCTAAAATGCTTAATCTCTCTGCTTATCTTGCGTTTGTTCAAATTCAATATCGTGGACCCTTTTTATGTGGGTTGTTCTCTTTAAGAATAAATATTGTTATGAATTGTGGGATAAATGGTATAAAATGTACAAAAATTTTAAAATTTTGATTACTTTTGAGGAGCATTTTTATGCGGTGTGACCAAATGATCTGAAATGGATGAATTTTTATTACTCAGGGGTTCTTTCTGTCTTCTTTCTTAGGGATTGCTAAGGGGTGCTTCTCTGTCAAAAAGAAAAAAATAATGATAATAAGGGACTTCGAGACACCATTGGTAACCAACAAAGAGAGTTGAGTGTTCTTTAAATACAAAGGCTTAATGCCTACATATTATCTTCTCATCTCTTATGCAAAAGTGAAACAAATGCTTAATTCTATTTTTCCTTTTGTTTTCTCCTCAATGCCCATTCTTGAGAGAAGTTGGCCATGGTAAAAGTTCTCAAAGTCACCTTAAATCAAGAAGCATTGAAGTACTCCGGATCATACCCCGAAACTCTAATTTTTATTTTTGCCCTGAGTACACCTATGCCACCAGTAGGTGATGGATCACACTCCTCTAAAAAGTTTAAGATCATGTACTATTGACTTTTTTATCCTACCCTTCATAATAGTATTTGTTAATATTGAGCATTCCCTACTTGTTTGGGTACATGGTTTTGCTTGAGGACAAGCAAAAGGTAAGTGTGGGGGTGTGATAAGTGTCTAAATGAGCATGTTTTATGGGTGTATTTCATATATTATATCAGCACTTTTCTGCTCATTTCTCACTTATCGTATGTTTTTCCTCTGGTTTATGTTTTATTGATATCTCACAAATTTATTGGTTTAAACATGAGGGAAAACCAAGCTAGGAGCAAAGTACACGAAGAGACGAACGCATAGGCGCAAACGGCTCAGAAAACGGAGTCCAAACGAAGAATCTAGAGCTCGTAGAAGAAATAAGCCTGTACATCGTGATAACAGGCGGACATGTACATCATGATAACAAGCGGACAAGAGACAAGCCTGTACATCGTGATATCAGGCGGACTAACTACTTGCAACCGCCTGAAAAGGGGGCGGACGTGCAGGCGGACACTACCAAGGCAAACCACCTATTTTGGGGCGGTCAAGGAGGCGGACAAACAACATACAACCGCCCAATATCAGGCGGTACCGGAGGCGGACATCAGCAAAGCAACCGCCTATACATAGGCGGACGTGAGGCGGTTGTCACTAAACTCAGTCGCGCACACAGTTTCTTCTTCTTCCGCCGACTCTGCAACTCTCATCTGCAACTCGCAATATCTGCTCCGCCTACCTTAAATCGCTCACGCGTTTCGGCTGTGTCCCCTGCAATAATGAAGCAATCAACGAGAGCAATCAACCGCAATCAAATTCGTACGGATCTTCTTCTCCTCTGCCTCTATATAAACTCACTCCAACAGCACCAAAATAGACCACGCACGACGGGAGTCTGAAGAATATTTTCACCACACTCATCCATTCGCTTCCACTTATTTCCTCCCGTATCACCACATCATTCCACACTCACGCAGTAACAAAAGAAATAGAAGAGCAGCAGTACGAGCGAGAGCAGACCGTTTCTTCCTCTGAATAATGTCAAAATCTGTCTGTGCTATCTTCTTATCTCCGTTAATGTCTGAGTAATCTTCTTTTTGTATCCTAGGATGGGGATTTATTTCTAATATTACGTAAACAATATTTATCACCTGTCTCACTTGTTAACTTGTTTTAATTCCTTTCAACTAATATTGCTAAATGCTTTGCGCGACAAACGACTGCATTTATTTGGTAACTATCAACACATGATTTTGAGATAGTCTAAGTACCACAAAGGAATTAATCTTGATATTTACACTCCGGACTGAGCAGGAAAATATTAAGGCTTTTATTAAGAGTTCGTAACTGACAATTATTAACTCTAGTAGGCAATAAATAATTGAGACAGGGTTATAAATCTGTTTAAGTAATTTAGGAAATTCCCCCGCTATCCTAGGATACATTTTTCCATTCACATCAATTAATTCACCTTTTTACTGTTTTTATTATATTTGCACTGATCAAACAACAAATCAAGCTTGCCTCCGGCTAAACCCCTTTTTTTACAGTTTTTAAGTAACTACCAAGACTAGGATAAATTGAACAATCTCCCTGTGGATACGACACTTGTTTTACTAACTACGACCGGGATTTGTTTGCAGCCCGACGTTTATAATTTGAGTTTTTAATTTCTTTTCTTTTAATTTTACACCAGTTTAACCACTCAGAAAATAACCTTCTGCAAAGTCCCTGGGTTCAATACTCTTGGTCGTAATTTACTTACACTTATTCCGACCGGGATTTTCGCTACCCGTAATAGAGTTGTAGGATTCTTTTATTCATTTTTGGTATATAGTTTTTTCCCTACAATTTTCCTGTTAGCAGTCACGTAGAGCTTACCGTGCCCTAGAAGGACAGAGTACGGTTTACTAATCAGAAGGGTTACAACTACTAATGTAGTAGCAGCATGTGATTTCGTCATGTTGTTTGTCTTTGTCTGTGCTGGTTGGGAAGGATTTGCGCACGATACAAGGGTCTATTGAACGCTGCTAACGAACCGGCACAAAAATATTCAAAGCCATCCCCAGGTAACATTATATACCACTTACACCATCATTTTTATACCATCGATAATAAGGTGCCATTCAGCTTGACCACACAGATAAATCAAATGTTTGTTTAGGTAAGTATTTCCTCGGGGACAAAGGGTATCCAGACCAAGAGGGTTTGATGACTCCTCATACTAGAGTGAGGTATCATCAGTCAGAGTTTAGAGTAGAGAATCCACGGTGTACGAAGGAGACTTTCAATAGTGCACATTCGTCTCTTCGTTCAGTTATCGAAAGGTCGTTTGGTGTGCTTAAGGCAAGGTGACAAGTACTGAGGAAAGCTCCTAGCTATTCATTGTTAAAACAAATTAAGATTGTGAATGTATGTTTTTCCCTCCATAACTACACCCGACTAAGCAGCTTCGGTGATCCTTGCTTTGCCATCCTAGACACTTACCCATATTTTATTCTAGAGGAAGAAGAATCAGTAACAGATGACCCATCATCTATCAAATGCTCAAATGTAGATGGGGTATAAACGTCACAAAACGGCTCAACAGAAATGGTGCAGTTGAAGGAAAGACTTACTCGTGAAATGGTTACAAGGAGAGTTCCTCGTTCCTAAGTACTTATGAGTGTTGAACAAAAGATAACCGGAAGAGAGAGTAGTGATATTGAATTGTATTGCAGTGCATCAATTGAGGGAGTACAACAGTCCTTTTATAGCTAAAAATACAACGGCTATATGAGTAAAGCTAGCTAAAAAGTAGTAACAGTTTTGACTAAACTTAATAGAAAAATAAACTAAATAGACTCAACGTCTATATTGACCTATTCTTTAGCAAATAAGTAGGAACTAAGTATGAGTAAATAAATGTGACCAAAAATTCAGGATTATATTTTTAACATCCTCCCTTAATCCTGAATTTTATCGAAGTCATCCCCAACCTTTCTTTCAGCTTGACGAATGCATCATACTTTAAAGGTTTGGTGAGAATGTCAGCAACTTGATCTTCCGATCTGCAGTACTTCACTTCTATCTCGGTCTTTGCAACTTGATCTCTCAGATAGTGATATCGGGTCTCGATATGCTTGCTTCTGCCATGTATGACCGGATTCTTTGCTTAGTTAAGTGCAGACGTATTATCAACAAAAATCGTCGTGGGCTTCTGTTGTGGCATATTGATGTGATCCATTAGGTATCGCAACCACATAGCCTGGCAGGCACTTGTTGCTGCGGCCACATATTCTGCTTCGCAAGTTGATAGAGCAACAATGGACTGCTTCTTGGATGACCATGAGCACGTGGTTGTTCCAAAGTTGAAGCAGTATCCCGAAGTGCTCTTTCGATCATCTATATCCCCACCCCAATCACTGTCAGAGTATCCTACAACAGAGATATCATCAGTAGACCCATAAAAATAATCCATGGTCGTATGTTCCCTTCACATAGCGTAGGATTCTCTTTGCTACTTGCAAATGTGGTGATCGGGAGTCTCCATGAATCTGCTGATCAAGCCAACGCCGTAAGTAATATCGGGTCTCGTACAAGTAAGATATCTGAGGCTGCCAACAATCTGCTTGTAGTAGGTTGGATCAACATAGGCTCCTTCTTCATTTTTTGATAATTTGGTTCCAACCTCCACAGGTGTTCTTACTGGGTTGCAATCAGACATCTTGAACTTTTGCAAGATATCAGCAGCGTACTTCTTCTTCTGGAGATGAAGATGCCGTCATTTCCTTGAATCACCTCAATGCCAAGGAAGTATGTCATCAGCCCAAGGTCAGACATCTCGAATTCCTTCATTATTGACTTCTTGAAGGATTCAATCATCGTGGGACGGTTGCCTATAATAATCAAGTCATCAACATACAGACATATGATTAGTATACCGCCGGACTTATCCACCTTCACATACAGTGCATGCTCAGAAGGGCATCTGGTGAAGCCACTCGTGCTAAAAAAGCGTCTATACGCTTATTCCAAGCTCTGGTGCTTGTTTTAAGCCATACAAAGCCTTCTTCAGTTGGTATACTTTTCCTTCACTTCCAGATTTACCAAAGCCGGGAGGTTGCTTGACGAACACCTCTTCTTCAAGTGGGCCATTTAGGAAGGCTGACTTCACATCCATCTGGTGAATCTTCCACCGATTTTGAGCAGCCAAGGCAATAATTAGTCTTATGGTCTCCATTCGAGCAACAGGAGAGAAACTTCTTGATAATCGAGACCGGGTCGCTGCTTGAACCCTTTCGCCACCAATCTTGCTTTGTATCTTTCCACCTCACCATTGGGCTTCATCTTTGTCTTGAAAACCCACTTCACATCAATGGCTTGTTGTCCTGGTGGAAGATCAGTAAGGACCCATGTATGATTTCTTTCAATAGCGTCAATCTCCTCACGCATGACCGCCATCCATTTTGGATCTTGAAGTGCTTCCTTCACTGTCACTGGCTCAAGATCTGCGAATAGAGCAAAATGCACAATCTCTTCATCATCAGTATCTTCGTCATCAAGGTTTACCTCATAATCTTGAAGATGTACTGGCTGTCGACGATGACGCTGTGGTCTACCACCATCTGTCTGAACTTGGTCAGGTGTTGAGTCTCCTCCCTCTGGATTTGACTCTTTTGCCTCTTCAACAAGTGAGATATTACGGCTCTTGGGATCTGTGGCACCACTTATATTCCAATCCCATGATTCATTTTCTGCAAAGGTAACATCACGAGTGAATATTACCTTTTTTGTCATTGGATTGAATAGCTTATATCCTCCCCGTTCATATCCAATGAATACGGTTTTTCGGCTCGATCATCCAGTTTCTTTCTTGTCTCCGCTGGAACATGGGCATAGGCAATGGCGCCAAATACCTTCAAATGTTTTACTCCTGGTTTGACACCGGTCCATGCTTCTTCAGGAGTAAGACCTGAGACACCTTTCGTCGGAGAGCGGTTTCAGTATATATGCTGAACAGGAGACTGCCTCCGCCCAGAAAGAATTTGGCATCCCTTTGGTCTTCAACATGCTTCTCACCATATCCATGATGGTTCTGTTCTTCCGCTCAGCAACACCATTATGCTGAGGGTGTAGGGACATGTCACTTCATGCTTTATCCCTTGTTCTTCACAGTACTCCTTGAATTCATTGAGATATATTCACCACCGCCATCAGTGCGCAACACCTTTAGTGAGTAACAACTTTGTCGTTCTACATGAGTCTTGAATTTTTTGAAGTATTCAAATACCTCGGATTTCTTCTGCAGCATATAAACCCATAGTTTCCGAGAAAAATCATCAATAAAGGTCAGAAAGTACCGATTGTTACCATTTGACATGGTACTCATTGGACCGCAAACATCAGAGTGTACCAACTGAAGAGGATGACTGGCTCTTTTTCCATCTCCTGAAAACGGTGATCGGTGATGCTTTCTGACGGTGCAAGCTTCACACAACTGCTCGGGATGATTTATCTCTGGTAAACCCTTCACCATATTTTCTCGGGATAATTTCTTCAAACCGTGAAAGCTCATATGACCAAATCGTAAGTGCCACAACCATGAATCATCAGAGATTATAGTAGACAAACAATAATAAGCACTGCTAGAAATATCAACCGGAAACATACGGTTTCTAGTCATAGCAGCAGTGAGAATTAATGTACCCTTTTCATCAGAAACATAAAGTTTGCCACCATGAAGCTTCATATCATACCCTTTTTCATGCAGTTGGCCGATGCTTAGTAAATTTGTTCTCAACTTGGGCACATAGAAGACATCAGAAATATACCTATGATCCCCATTTTTCAAAGTGATGAGGATTTTACCTTTGCCTGCAACTGGGATCTTACTTTCATCTCCAAATTTTACCGTGGTGTGAATTGACTCATCCAGCTGAGCAAACAACTCCTTCTTTCCACACATATGATTGGTGCAGGCGGTGTCAAGGAACCAGTTTGGTTATCCGAACTCTCTCCATCGTCTGTTACCATCAAGAGTGTATGGTCATTATCATCACTGGCATCACTATTTTGCACATAGTTTGCCCTTTGGTTTTTGCCTCTACTCCTGCATTCTGAGGCATAATGACCATACTTTTGACAAGCATAACATTGAATATCGGATCTTTCATACCTTCCTCGTCTCTCCACCTTTGCCACGTCCACGACCTCCATTGTAATTTTGTTGACGGTTAGATTTTGTCTTATCTTCATCGTCATTTTGATTTCTTTGGCCTCCATAATTTTTATAGCCACCACGTCCTTTATATGATCCACGTCCTCTTCCTCTCCTGCCGAACCACCTGGTTTCTTCTTTGGCTCATCATCTGGCTCATCGGCGAGGGAGACTTGAGCTTGTAATGCTTGCTCGATTGACTTCTTAGTTTTTCTCTCATTTATACGTTGCTCGTGTACTTGCAATGTTCCCGTCACCTCATCTACGGTCATCTTGGCTGTATCATGGGCCTCCTCAATTGCTATCACGACATTGTCGAATTGGGGGGTTAGTGACCGCAGGATTTTCTCCACCTTTGACTGTTCTGTCAGCGCCTCTCCATTGATCTTCATCTGGTTCGTCAAAGCCAGAAGTCGACTGATGTATTTTGACACCGTCTCTGAAGACTCCATCTGCAGCAACTCGTATTGACGTCGTAAGGTTTGTAACCTCACCTTCTTGACTTTCTCTGCACCTTTGAAGGTGTTTGCCAAGGTATCCCAAGCTTCTTTTGACGTAGTTGCTGCATCTATCTTCTCGAACACTTCATCATTTACACCTTGATGAATCAAGTAAAGCGCCTTTTTATCCTTTTTTGTATTCTCCTTGTGGGTACTTTTCTGAGCATCTGTTGCATTTGTCGCAAGCTCCGGAACACCATCATTTACCACCGTAAATAACTCGTGATAATCAAATATCACCCGCATCTGGATTGACCACCTATTATAATTCTTTCCGTCTAACACCGGAATAGATATATTCGAACTCGTACCAGAAGAGCCGTTCATTTTCTAATGAAAACAATGAAATACTCTCGTATTTTTTTTCTCTTGGTAAGCGTGGGATTAAACTCAAAAACATCACACACACAAGTAATTAATCACTCGTATTTGTGGATTTGGTGAGGTGATGTGGGTTAAAAAAATTGGAAATGAAGGCTAATGCAACTCTTCTTTCTGGTAGAGGTGATGCAAATGACAACAAATAATGGAAGGAAAGTTACCACTTTTCCTTTCCTGCTTTTGTACTTTTTCTCTTGTTTGTGTTGTCCTTGTTCACTCACGTAGGAAAAGGGATAGCACCTTTCACTGTTGCTTTGTGTTGAAAGGATAAAGGAGACTTAGGGGGGTTGTTCGATCAGAACATTAATCTGGTCCCAAACGCAGGTTTTGGTAGCTTTACTGTTAAGCTCTCTTTTTTTGTTTTTTGTGATACTCCCAATAAGAGTTTAAAATTTTTTAACCACTACTTACATAAACACCTGTCAATAAAGGTCATTGATAGTTGTGTCCATTTGTTAAGCTGGGCACCGAACGACCCCTTACTTTTGTAATGTGAGAGAGAATGATGATGATAAGGCTAGTGAAACTTTCTCCTTTCTTGTACGGTGATTTGATGGTGACAATTGTAGGCCAGTGAAAGCTCGGGGAACTTTTGTGTGGACGGTACAGGTGATGGACAGAGGGCTCTTTCTAGTAGTGAGGCTAGGCTTTTTAGGCTCTGATGCCACTGTTGAACAAAAGATACCGGAAGAGAGAGTAGTGATATTGATTGTATTGCGGTGCATCAATTGAGGGAGTACAACAGTCCTTTTATAGCTAAAAATACAACGGCTATATGAGTAAAGCTAGCTAAAAAGTAGTAACAGTTTTGACTAAACTTAATAGAAAAATAAACTAAATAGACTCAACGTCTATATTGACCTATTCTTTAGCAAATAAGTAGGAACTAAGTATGAGTAAAAGAAATGTGACCAAAAATTCAGGATTATAATTTTAACAATGAGATGCGTGTTTTTTGGATACGTCTTTTGGAAATTGTGTAGTAATGCAACTTAAGTTGCTATCTGTTAATGCAAATTGATTACAAACTGATGTATGAATCAAGGGTGTCTTTGTTCTGTTTCTGCAAACTGAATGGTTGCTATGATGTTAAAATGTATTATTTTTTTGATTCCCCTTGCACTCTATATTCAAGTTGATGTTAATGTACGGGATGTCTACACCCATTAATGCATTTTTTGTAGCGCATTTGGAATATGATATGTACAACATGCTTCTACTGATCATATTCCAGGGTAATTGCATTGCATATACAAGTACAGTGTGCTCATCTACTAATCCAGGTTTTTTACTGAAATTTCAAAACAGTGCTGCATATGCTTGTAGTTGATGCGTGGCCAAAGCCTGTGGTGGTACTTATTGCCGTGCTTCAGCCATGGGATAATCTGTTAAAGGATTGCAAGAGGCATTAGAGCTATGGTGAAAGTACAGAGGGTGGTTGACTGATGTAGAACGTGCAGTAGTCATTATGTAGCAGTGGATCTTAGGTTAGTAATTGCTACAGGTTTCCGTTAATGCTAAAGGTTCCTAGTTGTTTCTTTGTAGGATGCTGCGTTGATGTGTACAGCAAAATTAAATACCAGCATATGGTTACATTTATCCAAAACATCTGCATTTGTGCTGGATTTGATGTGCAACTACTGTAACATTAAATGCTTCTTCCAACTTCACATTTATCCAAAACAGCAGATGCTTCAACGTTAATCAAATCTTTTGTTAATTCTCGTATGAAACAACTGTATTATTTGGGTTGTACACTAGACGCACTACTTTTGTTGTTGCAGAGTGAAGTTATTGTTTTCAAAATTGACAGATGACGATGACAGTAGTAGATATTCGTAGTTACTGCTGTCTGCAAAATGGAATACTCAACTAATGTTGTTGGCTTCTCTACATGGTTTCATTTCACAGTTTTCAATTGCAGGTTGCAAAGGTTCCCAACCCACACCTTATAAAACTAATAAACTCAAGCCTTTTGTTGTCAGTGTATTAGAGCCTTTGTTGGGAGTTTTACCGCGAGTGCAATGATCCCAGGAGAGAATACTACTCCTACTCGCACGATCATTCTTTTTTATTTTATTTTAAACAGGTGAAGCCAGTTCAATGCTTTCAGATGCAAATAACTAAATTCTAACATAAATAGTGGTGGTTCAACCTATGCCACAACTCCCTGATTATTGGACAACAGTGATAATTCATTAAAGATTAATATGTTTATATAGCAGACACATAGGTTTTTCTTTATATGTAATTATAAATTTTACATTGATTAGGTTTATGCAATGATTATTATCATACATCTTGGTTCTCTCTAGTCTACACCTGTTGTTTATCTAAAAAACTCGTGATACAAAGTAGTGGGCATCGTAATCAATGGTTTTGACTTGTGATGCAGAAACGGTCTCTCAATACGTGATACAAAGTAGACTTACCTCACAATGGGTTGTATTTCCATCTTAAGATGATCTTAAAATTCCTTGTTGAAATTTATTTCTTTGATCGTTGTTCATTGTCATTGATGAAAAGTAAAAGTTGATCCTGATGCAGCCTAAAAGATTGGTAATCACATAAGTTTTTCTCTGGACATCTGTACTGGTTTCATCTTCAAGTATTTAGGGTTACCCCTGTAGTGAACTATCTAACTACGAGAAGAGGTTATTGCTGATTACAATTGCATGATAAGATGTTACTTTTTTTCATCTAATCAGGCATTTCATCTTCTATCCCTGTCGTCAGGTTCTTGCTGATCTGGGAGCCATTGAATATAAGTTTTAGTTTGTTGTAGTAAGTTTATAAAGATTGCTAACGTAGACACTAATGGCTAAATGGAAGACATATATACATTCATCGTATCAAACCATGGTTCACAAGCAATATAATATGTTGCTACTTTTTTTTAATTCATATCGCTGACTTTAGGAGGTAACATCTGAAGACACAAACAATGAGCATATTAACGACAAAAGGATTGCACATTAGCTTAATACTCCCTCCGTTAATTAATATCTGTCATTTTAGGGTGTGACTCTTGTTTAAAAATATGTGTCTTTCTAGGTTTTTGATACACTTTTTTTCACTTTTAACCCCACTATCCAACATAAAAATAATTATTATCTAGATGAAAAAGTAAAAAGTAGGGGTACATGCGTCATTGTTATACTTTTCTTAATAAGTGTGCAAGTTTCTAAAATGATAGATATTGTTGAACGGAGGGAGTAACAAACACTTCATTAGTACATGAACCTATTAGTTGAGCCAAGCTCCTGTGGCTTGGTCGGTAAATGGGTGATATGTCAGAACTAAATGTCCTGAGTTCAAAACCTACCCACTACCATAACTATAAAAAAAAACCTACTATTGTTTCGTCAGTGATCAACTAGATAAAGGGTTGATGTGATGAAACACAGACCCATTCAAAAGACCCCACACCATTGCAACACTAGTATTACACTGTTGTGAAGCACCAGCTGCTAATCCATCAGTCGGTTCTTGCAAACATGAATTTATTCATGAAATATCCAGAATCGTCGGAGTCGGAGGTAGTTACTCCTTCGATGAAGTAGGGTGGTGATGGAGGTTTTGACGTCTTCATGCGTTTCATGGCACTTCCATGGTGTTGTCCTCCATTACCCTTTGCTGGAGAAGCGTTTGAACTAGACACCTCAGTCCCATTACGTCCACGTTTCTTGTTTTTCATTTGCTTCATCCTGCTCCTGCTGAACCTTTGCTGATGTTCCAGTGGATTTACAATCCCCCGTTGTCACTCTCTGTCGATGAACTGATGACAACTAGAGGTGTGAATTTCCCATTGCGCCAGATATGGGTATTCATTTTGGCACCAAAGGTGAGTATTTCTTCTTCTGATAATGGTTTGGGTATGAAGCATGTGCGCTCCATTAGGTGGTTATAACACCGGAAAACTGTGGCTTGAGTACACAACATTTAATGCTACGGTCAGTATATGGTTGAGTGACTGAGCAGATATCAATTCTTAAGTCAACCCACCATGCCATGTATGATATGGTACTTATTTGTATAAATTATGATATTAATTGGTATAAATTGGTAGAAAAATTGGCATAAATTATTTGTTAAAATACAATATTTTTTTAAGGTATTGAATAAATTTTAAAAAATGAAATATTTATTTGTATTAAATATTATCATTTTTTTTCGATTTTTATAAACTTTTTATTTTTTATATATTATTTTATATTGTTAATTGTATTTTGAATTTTTTGTAATTTTGTGTATTTTTCACTATTTAGAGATATATAGTAAACTTTAAAAGTACTTTGTTAACCAGTAGAATATTTTTTTTTATAGTTACATTCATACACTTTTATAAAAATATAGGTAATATTTTGTGATTTTTTTTAATGGGTTACCCTGGAGCATACAAGAGAACGGTCAATCTCATTGGAGAGAGAGACATGTCTGCAGGATAATGCAGCAGGCGAAAAGAAGACAATTTTCTTATATGTGAAAAAAAGACTAGATACTTCTCGGCATACGCAACTCAAAACTTACTAGATTCACCGGCGATCTTCCTTCTGCCGCTCTTCTCATCCCTCAACATGGCGATCCTCTACGCGGTGGTTGCGAGAGGCACTACTGTGCTGTCCGAATTCAGCGCTGTAACGGGAAATACCGGTGCGGTAGCTCGGCGAATCTTTGAGAAATTACCACCGGAGGCTGAATCAAGGCTCTGCCTCTCTCAGGATCGGTACATATTCCACATCCTTAGAGCTGATGGCCTCACCTTCCTCTGTATGGCAAATGACACCTTTGGAAGTACGAATCCCCGCCTTGTGCCGTACCTCCTCCTCCTCTTTCAACTTTGCTATTTCCGGTTAACTAAGAATTTTGTGTATTACTGGTCCCGCTAGTTGGATTTTGGAAGATTGATTGTGGACGCCTTGATCAGATCGATCTAGTTAGGGTTTATCCCGTGGTTTAATTCAGATATGTTTGGTGTTCACTTTCTGATTACTTCACTTGTGCTGTCGAGTGCAATAATCAAATTAAATTACAGGCAAATTCCTGTTTGGTTGGTTCGCATATTACGGTGGTGTGGAAAAGTTGATCAATTGTAAGTGATGCCCACTCATTTAGATGGACGTGAAAGTCTTCCCGGGAAGCTTCAGGATTTTTGTAACGTCGTGTTGGATTAAGAACATCACATAGAGCTATGTCTTGAGTCAAAACTGAAAAGATTGATCCTTTTCATTCGCTTCCGAAGAGCACGGCAGTGGAGACTGGCTCTATACCTTTTTTATTTAATGGCTGTGAACATTGAAGCGTATATCTTAGCCTAATTCAACTGAATCATTGTCATTTCCTTAGCCACTTATTGGTTGACAGTTCTCTGTCTGCTATACTTAGAAGTTCACTAATGTTTAAATCTTGTAGACGAAAGGTTATCAGTTTTGTATTTAAGCTAGTATGTGCTATGCAATGGATAGTTGAAGAAACCTCTTTTAAAATGACCTCCTCTTGTTGCTGCCCCAACAGTCCTGCCCTGTTGGAGTGAGCTTTTCTGCTCATTATTTCTTACTCTGATATGGTTTGAATCGAATGGGTACCTTTTTAATTCCTTTTTACAATATTTAGGGAGAATACCTTTTTCATACTTGGAGGATATTCACATGCGGTTCATGAAAAACTATGGCAGAGTAGTAAAGCATGCACCTGCCTATGCTATGAATGATGAGTTCTCTAGAGTCTTGCATCAGCAGATGGAGTTCTACTCCAGTAACCCAAGTGCAGATACTCTCAATCGCCTCAGAGGCGAAGTAAATGAGGTATTACTTCTTTTTCACATTGGCTCCAAATCATCCATGCTGAATGTTTGCATTTCTTTTGTGTTTCTAATTTTGGTTAATGGGGATGTAATGTGTACACCTCTGTATAGTATAACTTGGTCTCCTTGTGTTAGGACTGTTATTAGTCTGTAGGGGCTGTTTAGTAATTAGGGAGCTCTATTAGCACTACTTAAGGAGTAGCTTATATTGTAATAATCATTCAGTCATTGTAGCTAATAGAATAGCCTCTTGGGAGGGTGATGCACCTCGAATCGCATTGGGCCAGTTGCGTATAAGCTGCTGTTACCTTCTACAGCACAGATCCATCCCACTGTTCACGTGTCGCAGCTGCGCAAGGCTCTTCCTCCTTCTGTTTCTTCTGCTGCGCCGCTGCCTCCTGGTTTGACTGATGAATTAGAGATGGTTGTTCACCCAGATGCGGTGCTGGACTATCGCCATCGTCCAAATGCGGAGCCTGAAGCTCTGGTTCGTTGGGCAGACTGTCCGGAGACGGATTCTTCCTGGGACCCATTTCTGTTCTCAAGAAGCAGTTTCCTTCTTTACACCTTGAGGACAAGGTGTTTGCTTTGGGGGGAAGTGATGTTGCGTCTCCTATTGTTACTAAAGGGCGTTTTGGTCAAGTTTATAGTAGGAGAGGTTAATATGCTGCTGTTAGTAGTTTCTGTTGACAGCTGGCTTTGGTTTCTGTTAGTTACTGGTTTAGTACTTAAAGAAGGGGATTAGTTTGTAATAAGCATCCTGGTTAATAAAGAAAGAACATTCTTGGGAGGGAGTTACACCTCGAATCGTATGTTAGGACTGTTATTAGTCTGTAGGGGCTGTTTAGTAATTAGGGAGCTCTATTAGCACTACTTAAGGAGTAGCTTATATTGTAATAATCATTCAGTCATTGTAGCTAATAGAATAGCCTCTTGGGAGGGTGATGCACCTCGAATCGCATCAATTGGTATCAGAGCGTTACCTTCCTGGAGTGAGAGTTACGTTTCATGGTAGTAAGAACGAGTGGGAAAGAATCGGGAATGGATTCTATAGAGAAAGAACAAATGGAAGATGAGGAGTCTACAACGGAGATCTTGGAGCGCATGGTACGGAATCTTGGAAGAATGCTGGAAATATTAGGGCGTCCTTGTGTTCATCCAGATCCATTGGCCGTCGATCGACCGAAGCAGACAGAGGAGGGATTTGAAGTTCGGCAGCAAGAAACTTCCAACAGTGAAGAAAGGATTGTTCACGGGATTGAGGAGTCTACAATGGAAGCGCATCAGTCGGAAGGAATGTTCGTCGATGAGAAGCAAGGGGAAATCAAGAAATTCAATCAGGAACAATCGGTCAACGCGAAACAAGAAGAGGCCATGTCTAAGGATGTGGAATCAGAGATGAAGCTGCGTCGAGGAACAAGAGCGAAATGTAAGGGACGAAAACGAAAGTCGGAGAAGAATGGCGAAACCATAAAAGTGCTGGCGATTAGGAGAGAACAGAGAAACGATAAGAAGAACAGACTGAATGCGAAGAAGGGGTGTAGAGAATTGGTTCGGACGGTCCAAGAAGTGACGGGAATTCACTCAATAAGAGGTAGGGAAACTGAAAGAAGGTTGAGGCAAGGAAAAATCATTCGATTAAAGAGAAAGAAGAAGAAACAGATTAGGAAGAAGAGGGGAAGGAGGAGTACCAATCAAACTCTCTCTTCGCCGTCGGTCAATCAGAAACGTATTCACTCTTCATTATCGGTTTCCGGTGCATCTCACAGCAAGAAACATTCATGGCGGACATTCTCGGTTGACCGCAGTGGTTGGAAAAGGAGGTTCGCGAAGATTAAAGCGTGGGTTGACCTTCGACTTGGGGTTAAAATCCCCAAGTTGCCGAAGTCCTCAAACTCCAGTCCAACTAGTGACGGTGGTCAACAGGCGAGTGTGATAATCGAGTCCAAGTCGATCTCCATGCACTCTTCGCCATCGAGGGGTCTGAAATCGGGAATTTCAGAAACTTTGCCATACTCGTTAATCCTTCGGCCTTTGTTTTCCCGCATAGTATCTGGCGCGGGGACGTGGAGAAGGGGGACCTCTATGGCGTTCAATTTTAGCAAGGAGGATATCAAGAGGGTTCTGATTTTGTTTGGAGTCGGTGATGTGCAAGATTTGTTGAAAGCGGCCAATATGATTAAGGAGAGGAACAGTTATGGCTGTCTGAAATTAGGGATTTCAAGCACAGGTGATTTGGGGCCAAATAGCTCGGGGGTAAATCGAGCGGTGGAATTAACCGTTAATAGTAAGACCCCTTGGTCGGCTAACTCTTCTGGGCGCATCCACCAAGCTACGTCGGGAAGCAGTTTGCGTCCTAGTTTCCAGTCGCATTCGCCTTCTCTACTGTCGTCTGCGTACTCCAACAGATACCAAAGTGTATTCCTCAAATTGCTACGAAGGAGGAGCGAGAGACTATGCTATGAGTTCTCTCGATTTGGCGTGCCGGTGGGAAGCGGTGGGACATTTTGTGGTCAGCTTTGTGAAAAAGTAAACCGTCAGGAGGTTACAAACACGACCCTTGGCAGATCTGTTAGGGAATTTGGTCGATTGTGTGCGTCTGTACTGCTTGATTTTGTAGCTTTGCTCAACTGGTTGGAGCTGCTATTGCTGCTTTGAAGGTGCCGCTACTGCTGCCTTGTCATTGCTGCTACTGCTGCTTTGGCATAGTTGCTGTGCAAGCTGCTATTACTACATCAGAGCTGCTCTGACAACCTCTATTGGCATATTCCTTTCTTTTTCCAACCTTGAGGACAAGGTTGTTTTAAAGGGGGGGAGTGATGTTAGGACTGTTATTAGTCTGTAGGGGCTGTTTAGTAATTAGGGAGCTCTATTAGCACTACTTAAGGAGTAGCTTATATTGTAATAATCATTCAGTCATTGTAGCTAATAGAATAGCCTCTTGGGAGGGTGATGCACCTCGAATCGCATCACCTTGGCTAAGGGGTCACCTGCCATTAACTTGTGGTGGCTGACTGCTACCTATGAGTAGATATGTTGTGCTCTCGATTGCAATGCAAAGTACCATTTGATTTTTATGATGTTTCTTTTGACTCCGTTCAAGGCTAGGTATTAGAGACATAAACAACTACTACTCAGAAAGTATACCCTTTGAGCTATTGCTCTTTTGCTTACCATCTACCCATGATCCTCTTTTCTCCTTGGTTGATTAAATAGTAACTTTTGGTGAATGGTGTGGCTAGACTGGCTATGCCTATCATGGTGCTTTTCAGGTTGGAGCTTGAAATTTGACCATGCTGCTTCTTTGCATTTCAATGTCGGTGTTGATTTTCTAGTAGCAGCATTCCCATTAAAAGAAGTGTATTTTTGCTTGCAGATACGCACTGTCATGGTAGACAATATCGATAAGGTACTAGAGAGAGGTGATCGGATTGAGCTCCTTGTGGACAAAACTGCGACAATGCAAGATAATGCTTTTCATTTCAAGAAACAGTCGAAGCGTTTGAGACATGCACTCTGGCTGAAAAATGCTAAGCTACTGTAAGCTGTTCCTGTTCTGAATGCTTAGTCTGCCCTTCCCCCTAAACATAAAATTATGAAGAAGGATTTTATTGTTTCCCCAACTTTGTTGCCATACAATCTTTGCCAAACTAAAGCAAAAAACTTTATAATCCTTTGTTAGAAGCTTGTAGCTGGTATAATTGTGAAACTTTGACATACTTGCGTTATCATAAACATCCCTCAACTTCATATGGATAAAATCCTGGGATCTATTTGAAAGAGCTTGTTTGTTTTGGGACTTTAAGTTGTGGCCACTTAGGGTTGGTAATCCAATTTTCATGGCCCCTTTGTGTCTTAGTAAAAAAATCCTGAATCATGAGAATAACCCCAGCTTGGTTTCTGATTTGATTTGTTTGTTTAATTTCAGTGTGATACTTGTTGAAAGTTATCCTTAATTTTAACAGCTTAAAATTTGTCACTGACAGGGTTTGGCTCACAGTCCTTATAGTAGTATTGCTGTATATATCATCGCTGCATGTTGTGGGGGCATCACATTGCCTAACTGCCGATCTTGAGTTTTAGGGACTGAAGAGCATCAAATTGGTATATCTGCTGCGTTTTTTAACCTTTTTGTGAAAGAGAACTAGGAGCGATCTTAGCGCTGAATTGCTGCCAGATGCTTTGGACTTCGGAGATTGAGCTGTTTACCGATATAGATTGGGTCCAGAGGATTCTCGTAGTACCTCATCTACTAGCAGTTTGATGTAATGAACGCTTCTGTACCATGTGTATATGCGAATTCTTGTGAAAATTATGTGAGTTCTATCTCATGATAGCTTGTGTTTGTCAAGAACAAATGCTTCTCGTACATTTGTACCGTTATTTATGTGATTTGGCCATCCAGTGGGTGCATTTGGGAAAGCCCCCCATGCCCACGTAACTAGTGTGAAAAATTTCTCATATAAACGGATTGACCTACTTGGGAGCAATTGTTGTTGATAACTGTTGGTTAACGTTGAAATAGGGGTGGCAATACCTATCGGTACCAAATCCACCTACCCATATGAATAGATGAAAACTTGAAATAAATTGGTGAAAAACGGATGATGGGCAGGGTTGGATATGGGTGAGAATTTTTCATCCATACCCGGTTCTCACCCGATCTATCACTCATTTATACATTGATTTAAATATTTTTCAAAAATTATGATTAGACCCCTCGAATTTATTAAGAAATCAAATTCACAAATTTTTTTATAATTACACTTTGATCCAAAAGTTACTGAAAATAATTTTGGTGAAGAAAATAAATCCAAAAGAAAAGAGAAAACACGTAAAAAACACAAAACGTAAAATTGTGTGTTACGCAACCATAGGAGATATGTGACCCCGACTAGGATCCTAGATGGATTTCTAAGGCTTAGTATGCCTAATTAATACACGGGAACAATTCTCAAAGAAAACGGAACCATAAAACGGATTAAAAACGCTAATGAATTTAGAGCACGTTTTCGAGAAAACTTGGAAACGTGACTTTAAGTGGTCAAACCAACCCGTAAAAATTATAGTTGACTATATAACTATAATTAAATATTAATGGAAGCTTGAGAACCATTAAAATTAAAGAAACGAGAAAAATCCGGAAAACGGGTTCGGTTAGTGAATAGTGTCAAAACCGGAAAAATTAACGAGCGTTTCTTGCGAAAAGATGAAAACGCCCCCAACTTAATTAACTAATGGGGCTGGTTTTTATTAGCAGTCAGCACTCCCCTCTCTCATGTAAACTAACTAATTAGTTAAAAGTAAACAAAAAAGCAAAAAGTGAAAAAGTAAACAAATACCCTTTTTACACTCTTTCTCCTCTCACCCTCATTTCTTCCCCCTCTCAGCCGTATCACTCCCCTCTCCCTGGCGATTTCTCCCTCCCTCCTTCTTCCTCACGCCAGCTGAAGCTCCATCAATGGCTTCCCTCATTCTTTCACTTGCCTAAGTTGCTACACTCCTCAAAACAAAAACAATTATATATTCTTGCTCCTCTCATCAAGATCTATCTTTCCCTCTTTTCAAAATCTTCAAAGGATGAAGTTCATCTCCATGGTTATATCCCATTTGAAGAGAAATTAGCTTTTATGGAGCTAAGGAGTCTCATCTTTCATCCAAGGTAAGAAAATCCAAGAAAAACTCACGTTTCCTTCATTCCTTGGTGTGGCCGATTTTGCTCCCTTTTGATACCTTGCTTTCTTCTTGTTTTGGAGCATTGAATCATATCTCCAATGGTGGTGGAACCCTCTTCTTGATTCAAGGTTTAAAACCCCTTCTAGAACTCCAAAGGTAAAACCCTAACTTTGTGTTTTTTTAAGCCCTTCTGAAATACCCCGTAATTAAAAACAGTGATTAATTAGGCTAATTATAATTTTAAAGGCTTAATTACACTTAAATAAACATGAGGGAACAAATCCCGAAGAAAAAACGACTTTAAAATGGGTTAAAAGCGTAAACGAACCTTAAAGCGCGTTTTTCGAGGAAACCGGGAAAACGTGACTTTAAGCGGGTCAAATAGACTCGTAACAATTTTGGTCAACTAAATAGTCACTAATAAATATTAGTGAAGCTTTAGAACCAATAAATTAATTAAACGAGAAAATTCCGGAAAACGAGTTCCGGTTAGTAAAACTGTCAAAACCGAGAAGTTGTGGGGTGAGAATGCAAATAAACAAAGTTGGTGTGTCCACTTTGCAAATAAAAATAAAAATTTGAGTGTGTGTGTGTGTGTGAGTAGGCCGGCCAGCTTCCCCCTCCCTCACTCTCTTAACCTCTTCCTTATTTGCTAAAGAAAAAAACAAATAAAGTAACCCCCTCACTTTATTTACACTCTCTCCTACTCCCCCTCTTCCTCTCACGCACCCATCTCCCTCCTTCTCTGAATTTTCTTCTTCTCATGCGACAGCCATGGAGAAATGAAAGAACCCACTCAACTCCCACCTTCTCTCCTCTTGTTAACCCATTAATCCTTCTCCAAAAATTACAAAATTAGTACCATTGGAATCCCCTTGCAAAGGAGAACACTTTCCTCCTTTCAAAAATGAAATACCCCAAACCTGAGTATGTTGTTTAAACATTCAAGTATGGTATATTAAGACTAAAAAGAGTCTTAGAAACATTAGTAAACAATTTAAACCATAGAAAACACGAATAAATACTTTAAAGTCAATAAGGGCCAAAATGTGCTCTAAGCTTGGGATAAGCTTGGTTAAGACCTAATGAGCTTACCAAGACCTTATTTACATATTAATGAACATATTAAACCGATTACCAAGGAAAACCAAGCTTGAAAACAAGTTAAAACACAAAAGTGCTTTAAGGAGTCTTAAAGCACATTTTTGAAAAATTGTCTTGTAAATGAGTTTTGAATGGCTAATGTCCATCATTACTCTTTAATTAACATGTGTACTACTTAGTATCACATTAGGAAGTCTAAATCAATGGGAAATCAAAATTTCACAATTATGTGCCTTGTTTTATGAATAGTAACTAAAATAAGCTAGTTTATAACATAAGTTTATATAAATAAGTTAAATGGTCAACAAAGACTAAAACACCCCTAGATGACTAATGGGGGCCGGTTTTTATGAGGTGAGTCACCACCTTGCAAGTTAACAAGTAAATAACAAATGATAAAGCAAGTTACTATTTGCTTTACTACTTAATATCTTCCAAAAGCAAACTTATCTTCATTCTCTCATTTCCCTTGCTTTCCCACGTCTTCTACCTTCCTCCATTCTCTCTTTCACACGGTGATGCTACAGCAACAACATCAACCTCCATCTTCCATTGCCATTATCTCCTAGCTCTCTTTGCCAAATCAAAAACAAAAACCACCATTCTTCTAGTCTCATCAAGCTCTTCAATTCTATCTTCTCAAAATTCCAAGAGCTCCATTTCGGTGCCAAGAGGAATCTCCATGGGAGGAGCTTGAGCTCATCTTTTCACATATTATTGTTCTCCTTTGCTTCTAGGTAAGGAAACTCAAAGAAAAATAACATTTCCTTCATGTTTGTATGTTGTTCGAAAAACACCATTAATGGTGCCTTTACCTTGCTTGTTATAGCTTCATTTGAATCTTCCAAGGGCTTGGTGGAGTCCTCTCTTGCTACATATCCAAACTCTCTTTCATATCCAAGGTAAAACAATCATCTAAATGTTCTAAGACAATATATGTACCTAGGGTTTACAATGAGATGAAGCATAAAGCTTGAATACTCATTTCATTATTTGTATATTGTTTAGAAGTTGACAAGCAATCAAACATCCTTACCGATTTTAAGTAAGGAAACAAGAAAGAAGTTTGTGAGGAAAAGAGGTAAATATGCTAACCTAATGTGTAGCTTCTAATGTCTTAGGATAATGAGCTTATATTGATAATTAAAACTACTTAAGGAGCCAATGGTGAATGACTTAGTAAAATGTTCTCAAGGAGACTAGTAAAAGGGCATATGTGTTGTTGTATGTATTTGCAGGTCAAAGGCAAATAATGTGGGAAATTCAGTGTTTATGGTTTATGCAATTTAAGGGCCTAAGAGCCATGTTATTTAAGGGCCTAAGTGCCAAGCAATTTAAATTATGCACTATATTGTGATGTAGTGTTAAATGAGTGAAGTTTTGTGTACAAGAATGTTCTTGATGGATTTTAGTGTTCTTGGATGTTTAATGGTGAAAACAATGTGTTTTGGTGTAACAAGATGTTAGTAGAACCCATGTCAAAAATTAGGTAAGGTATAAGAAGTTTTAAGTGTCTAAATGAGTTTAGGTGAACTAGGAAGTGTTAGAAGTGACTAGGTATATTACTAGGGAAAGAAAGTGTATTAAGGTGTTTTTAGAGTGCAAAAAGAACTTAGGCATTATCTTAGAGATTGTAGGAATCAAATGAGTGTTTTGGAATGCACCAAAGTCATTTTGGAGTGTGTTGAGACTTATGCAAATTTTGGTAAATAAAGAGAAAGTATAAACTTGTAAAAGGATTTCAAGAATGACATAAGGAAATTTGGGTTGTGAGAAAAGATGCTTGGAAGATGATGTTGTAATGGAGAGGAAAATACTTTGGCATAATGGTTATTATAGGCATGAACACCACTTAGAAATCTAAGGAGAAAACATTATAAGTGTTAGGAGTTTTGGTAAGAAATGAACAAGTGTTTAAGAGTGTAGAAAATGAACTTTCCTACACGTCCGAACTTCCGTCCGAATTTGGAAGTCCGGACGTGCCCTGTTGCGTTTAAGTTTTCAGAGTCTCGGCCACTGAAATACCCCAAACCTTAGTATGTTGTTTAAACATTTAAATATGGTATATTAAGAATAAAAAGAGTCTTAGAAACATTAGTAAACAATTTAAACTATAGAAAACACAAATAAATGCCTTAAAGTCAATTAAGGCTAAAATGTGTTCTAAGCTTGGAATAAGCTTGAGTAAGACCTAATGAGCTTACCAAGACCTTATTTATGTACTAATGAACATATTAAACCAATTACCAAAGAAAACCAAGCTTGAAAACAAGTTAAAACACAAAATATGCTTTAAGGAGTCTTAAAGCACATTTTTGAAAAATTGTCTTGTAAATGAGTTTTGAATGGCTAAATGTCCATAATTACCCTTTAATTAATATGTGTACTATATAGTATCACATTTGGAAGTCTATATCAATAGGAAATCAAAAATTTCACATCTATGTGCCTTGTTTTAGTGAATAGTAACTAAATAAGCTAGTTTGTAACATATGTTTGTATAAGTAATTAAATGAGTCAGCAAAGACTAAAATACCCCTTGTTATAATATGGGGGCCGGTTTTTATAAGGGTGAGTCATCTCCCCCTTGTTAGTTATCAAGTAAGTAATTGATAAAGCAAATCACTATTTACTTTCTACTTTAAATATCAAAACTACTTACTTATCTTCATTCTCTCATTCTCTTCATTTCCCACCGTCTCCAAACTTCATCTTCTTGCTCTCTCACGGTTTTGCTACAGCACTACCATCAACACCAACTTCCATTGTCATTATCTCTTAGCTCACTTAACCAAATAAAAACAAACACCACCATTCTCTTCCTCTCATCAAGCTCTTCAGTCCTATCTTCTCAAAACTTCAAGACCACCATTTCGGTGCCATGGAGTTCCACCATTGAAGGAGCTTGAGTTATATTTTCATGCCTTGTTGATCACCTTTGCTCCAAGGTAAGGAAACTCAAAGAAAAATGATGTTTCCTTCATGTTATTGTGTTGTCCGAAATTACTCTTAATGGTGTCCCTTATGTTGCTTTGTTCTAGCTTCATTCCAACCTTTCAAGGACTAGGTGGAGTCCTCTCTTGATATATATTCAAACTCTCTTCAAGTTCTAAGGTAAAACAATTATCTTAATGTTTTTAAAGCAATGTACAATCTAGGGTTTACAATGAGATGAAGCTTAAGCTTGAATACTCATTATATTGTTTGTATAATGTTTAGAAGTTGACAAGCAAACCAAACATCATTACCGATTTTAAACAAGGAAACAAGAAAGAAGTTTGTGAGGAAAAGAGGTAAATGTGCTAACCTAATGTGGTTTAAAGTCTTAGGAGAAATGAGCTTGTATTGCTTATGAAAATGATTTAGGAGCCAATGGAAAATGACTTAGAAGAATGCTCTCAAGGGCTTAGTAAAAGACATATGTGTTGTTGAGTGTATTTGCAGGTCAAAGGCAAATATAATGTGGGAAATTCAGTGTTTATGATTTATGCATTTAAGGGCCTAAGAGCCATGTTATTTAAGGGCCTAAGTGCCATGCAATTTAATTATGCACTATATTGTGATGTGGTGCTAAATGTGTGAAGTTTGTGTATAAGAATGTGTTTGATGGATTTTAGTGTTCTTGGTTGTTTGATGGTGAAAACAATGTGTCTTGTTTAGTAATGTTCTAGGAGAGTTCATGTCAAAATTTAGGTAATGAACAAGAAATTCTAAGGGTTTAAAATGAGTTTGATAGGTTAAGAAATGTTTAGAATGGTTAAGTGCTTTCCTAGTGAAAGAAACATGCATTAAGGTGTTTAAAGATGTAAAAAGGGCTTAGGCAATGTTCTAGAGGTTTTAGAATGCAAAAAATGTTTTGGGACATTTCAAGATTCATGGTGAGATTGTATTTAGGACTTGTGTATTGTTGGTGAAAAAGAGATGAAGTGAATTGTTACATGAGGAGCTAATAACTTGTAAAGATGTTTAAGAAGTTGTTTAGAAAGAATGTTTGGGAGATGATGTAGTAGTGGTGAGGAAACATTATTGGCATAGTGGTGGTCATAGGTATGAAACACCACTTAGAGAACCAAGGAGAAAATATCATAAGTGTTAGGAATTTCGGTATAAAATGAGTAAGTGTTTAAGGAGACAGAAAATGAGTTTCATGGATGTTGTATGAGGGTTTAAGTGTACCAAATGATGTTAGGAAACATTAGGAGGCTTTAGGAGAAGTTTGGTGAAGATTTGACAAAGTTTGGGCAAGTCTTGGTGGCGTCCGACCCAGGGGTCCGACCCAAGTTGGGTTGGACAGCCTCTGTTAGACGCCAGTAAATGGTTCTGGAACGGTCCGACCCAGAGGACTTGGGTCGGACGTGGGTCGGATGGTCGTGTTTTGAAGGACGGTAAATGTTCTGGAATGGTCCGACCCAGTCGAGTGAGTCGGATATGGGCGGACGTGGGTGTTTTGTAAGGCGGTAAATGTTCTGGAATGGTCCGACCCAGTCGAGTGAGTCGGACATGGGTCGGACGTGTATGTTCAAAGGTCGATAAAATCTCTGGAATGGTCCGACCCAGATGGTTGGGTCGGACAAGTTAAGTTTTTCAACCCGAAAATCACTGGAAGGGTCCGACCCGGTTGTGGGTCGGACGGTGGGTCGGACAGACCAAAATTTATATAAAAAACAGTAAAGAATGTGGCAAATGTAGTTAACCCTAGGGGGTATAATGTAGGTAATGAAGATTAGTTTGGGCATTAAAACATGTCATATAATCATGTTAAACATTTAGTAAATTTGAAGTTAAGTAAATTAATTAACCGACGTTATTAATCGTGTATAGGAGTGACCTACGGTGGAAACAAATCGAAGCAAGGACCAAGGTATGGTTTCTTGCAGTCTGTTGCCTACCGGTTTACACCGGCTTGTGTGTTGTGTTGTTTTTCTGTGTGTTTATGACGTTATAAGACTTAATCATGTAATGAGTTTACAGTTGTTCATATTATTGTGATGTTGTGGTGGACTCATTTCCCTTGTGTGTGTCTAACATGACTTACCACCTGTTGTGAATTGTTTGTTAAGTTCCACTGTTGAACTTCTAACAAGTGCTAACTGGGAAGTGAGGAATCCGGTTGTCCGGTCATGCATGTAAGTTAAGAGTAGATATCTGAATCAGATTCGACTCTTATGTTGTTAAGATTGTTCTCCTTAAATTTGGTGTCGATCTCCCGCTAGCTTCCTCCAAAGCTTACCTATTCTGACTTATGATCGGTTTAGTGGGAACATGTGTTTGTGTGGTGTGTTCGGGTCACAATATCCGAATCATCTGTGACTTAAGTTACTCGTTCGAATAACAGAACGGTAATGATGTGGTGTAACGAGCTTAACATGAGGGTGAATCATTCTCTAGGCTCTTATGTTGTTTACCTTCTTGGTTTGTTATTGTGGAAAGAGTATCCAACTGTGTATGTGATGTTGTGCTATGCAGTAATAATGCTATGCCACATGTTATGTTATGTTATGTTTGTTTAAAATGAATGCCATGTTATCATGACAATTAGTTGAGCCCGGGATGCCCCTGTGCTCCCGTGGCATTATATTTTGATTCCGTTGAAACTACTGTGGTGGTATATTGGGAGTTTACGGTGAAGGAATGTAATTAATACTCGGTATTTTGTATATGATGTAATTATGGTTTTAGTTCTATGCTCGGGAGTCTGATCATCAGACCGGTTACACTTGTATTTATTCTGCCTTGTTAACCACGTGGGTGGTTGACGGCGTTGTAGCAGCACGAAGCGTTTAGTTGTTTAGTGTTTATTTCCGCTACAATTTCATTTAGTTGTGAAGTTCGATGTAGGGTGTTACAAAAAGTGGTATCAGAGCGAAGTATCGCTCTGATGACTAGAATACCGAGCTTAGGAATATACCGAGTTAGGAAACCTAACTACAGTTACCTAAGTGAGCAGTTATGGAAAGGTTAACCACTAACCAAGTGTGGAAATACTTATTGTCGGAAACGTTACAACCGTTGGAACGATAAGTGTGCAAGCACAATGCTAATGAATGTTCGTGTGAATTCAGATGTCAGGTAGAGCACGAGGTCGAGGCCGCGGGGGCGGCATTGGAGACACTGGGAAACCAGGGAGAGAACTCTACGGCACAAGTCATGGCCGATGCTGTAAGCGGCCGCTGTAGCCCAAATGGTCCCACCAACTGTAGCTTGCAATTCAGCAGGGGCAACAACCCAAAGTTCAACCACACCACCGCCACCGCCACGAGAGACCAACTGGGTCAAGGCATTGGCAGACTTGAGACCCCCGTCGTTCCATGGGTCGACCGACCCACGTAAGCTGGAGGCGTACATCTCTGAGTTGGAGACCGCCTACGAGACCTTGGATGTGCCTGCTGGGGTCAAGGTCCGTCTTGCCGCTTACTACCTGAAGGGTTCGGCACAGAGTTGGTGGAAGCTTGTGAGAGAGGACCGGATGGCGGATCCTCAGTTTGGTTGGAGGGAGTACACGGCTCTGCTGCGAGCCAAGTATTACCCAGTGCATTTCAAGAGGCTAAGCGCCTGGAGCTGGATAGTCTGAGGCAGGGGGATAAATGGTCGGTCGACGAGTACTACACTGCATTCACCGGTCTTATCCACCTGTTACCGGACCTGGGATACTTGAACCGGGTGCTGGTAAACCGTTTCTACAACGGTCTCAGCCACCATCTTCGCTATGGGATGGGGCCAGCTGAGTATACTACCTGCAGGTAATTTGAATGAAGTGTGATGTGAATAAATGTAATCCATAAGTGAGTATTAATGGGAGTTTGTGAGTATGTTTTGCGGGCCATGACTGACATCCTAAATTCAGGAGTGCTACCATGCCGCTGCTAAGGTTGAGATTACCGTCCGTTTGAGGGACGAGGAGAATGCGCACAAGCGCAAGGCCACGAGCGAGGGCCAGAGTCCGCAGGGGTACGGGGGAGAAAGAAGAAAAAGAAGCCCTATCCCCAGCCCCAGAAGAGTCAGCACCAGGGTGATAAGGGCCAAGCCCAGACCACCACAGCTAAGGAGCCGTTGAAGCTCACATATGCTTATGCGGCAAAACCCCTACGCTCTTACCCGCCTAAGGGTAATTATTTAATCATGTGTGATAAGTTGAAGTGTATGATGTTAAGTTGTGAAATAAGTATTGATTGTGTACTGTGATAGCAGCTAGCACGGGTTCTGGACCGGAGCGCCACTATTACTGTAAGTGGTGTAACGGAGACCACCCCGGCAAAGACTGCCAAGGAAACGACGTGTAGTGTCGTTACTGCGAGAAGTGGGGTCACCGTGACTACGAGTGTTACCCGGAACCCCAACAGTAGAGTTAACAAGCCCAGGGGCAGTGGAAAGGGTAAGGCCACAGCGACTACTGATGGCCCGAAGACGGCTAACCCAGCCACCCACAGATCAGAGGCACACTGATTCCGAAGGGGAAGGGGTCGGGACCTAGCAAGGCCGCCTGAACGTGGTGGACCGGTCTGGCGCCAGGACCCTCTTCTAGACCAGGTACCGCCTAAATTGTTGAGTGAAATAAGTGATTGCATACCGCATTTCATGCATGTATGTGTAGGTGAGTCCAAGTGATTATCATGTGTGAGTAAAGAGTTAAAGTATAGTGTGAAAGTCACCTAATTAGATAACTCTAAACTTAAAGGAACCTTCAATATATGTTATCCAATCCCACCCACACCAAACCCTGAGAAACCACCATCAACATCACCGACTTTCCCATGGAGCAATGTCAGGTTATCCAGCCAGGTATGATACTCTTAAATGGATACCTGACACCGGAAGCCAAAATCCATATCATCAACGATGCAATGACTTGAGCAACACCTGGAGGATTCTACAACACCTGAATACCCGAACGGATCGAGAATGAAATTGAAGATGATGTGCATGGGTAAGGACTGGAATCCTTACACCAAGACATTCAAGATGCGATCTGAAGATGGAGCAATTGTACCGAAGATACTGAGGAGTTCCTTGCGGTCGTTAACCACGCTGTGGGAATTGCTCAGCAAGTTGAAATGGATTCAATTCCAAGTGTTAAAGCAGATTTGTGTATTATGAACTTCTACCAGAAAGGTGGACGATTAGGTCTACACCAAGACAAGGACGAGTCACCCGAGTCTCTAAGAAAGGGAGTACCCGTGGTGTCTTGTCCATTGGTGATACCGTAGTGTTTATTTGGCGAGCAGAAGCGTGCTGATCTCGCAAAGAAGTTAGTACTAAATCAGGAGATATGTTAATCATGGGTGGGCAGTCAAGGATGCTATATATCATGGCATCAGGAAGATCAAACTGAATACCGCACCGTCGTTAGTGGTCTGCCACACACATGAAACCGGATGTTTGAAATTGACTTCAGACAATTTTAAAGCTTGTTAATTTTAATGAGTTAAGCCAGTGTATGGTTAAGGCCTTGTATAATTATGTAATGTGTTAAGCCAGTGTATGTTAAGGATGTTATATATGTGTTAAGTTATGTCCACAGTGTAACCAATGTATGATGTAAGAAGAGTGTGTTAATGAATAAAGTGGAGTTGTTGAAGTATATCAACCGTGTTGTTACCCAATACTTATTAGTTTGCCAATGAATTAGGCTGTGCTCTCGGAACGGGAGGTATATTGAGTGTCTGCAATGAGGCAGAAGCCGGCAAGAGCGGCACAATCCTCACCGGTACCTTTCCAGTCAATGGCGTGGACGCTTCGATCTTGTTCGACTCCGGAGCCTCACATACATTTATTTCGCTATCTTTTGCGAAGAGGCTGGGGTTAGACGGTGATGAGATGCCAGACTTCCTAGTCACTCTCCCGTCGAAAGAGCGGATCAGGTGTACCCGCTACCACCGAGATGTTGTTGTACGAATCAGAGATGAAGAGTTTCCGATCGACTTGATAGAGTTCGACGGACTTGGTTTTGATGTGATTGTCGGGATGAACTGGTTGGAGCGGTACAAGGGCAGAATCCTGTGTGCCGAGCATCGCCTGCTTCTTCGGAGTCCATCTGGGGTTACAATATCTTACCGCCAGAGGCCCAGGGAGCCTTCGACTCAGATCATCACCGCCATGGCTATGTGTCGTGAATACGACGAGGGATGATGTATACCTCTGCTATGTCCAGGACATAGAGAGAGACCCAGAGTTTAGCCCAGATGTGCCGGTAGTGTCGGAGTTTCCTGATGTATTTCCTAAGGAACTGCCGGCATGCCGCCAGCACGGGAAGTAGAGTTTGAAATGAATTGGTTCCGGGCACCGGACCAATTGCGAAGGCGCCCTATCGTATGGCTCCAGCAGAGATGACAGAGCTCAAGGAGCAGCTGAGAGACCTACTCGACAAGGGATTTATCCGCCCTAGCGTTTCACCATGGGGAGCGCCGGTCCTCTTCGTGAAGAAGAAGGACGGTAGTCTCCGCCTGTGTATTGACTATCGAGAACTGAATGCAGTTACGGTGAAGAACCGTTACCCTTTACCACGCATCGACGACTTATTTGATCAGTTGAGGGGAGCATCAGTATTCTCCAAGATATATCTACGATCCGGATACCATCAGATTGCTATTCGTGACAGTGATATTGAGAAGACAGCGTTCAGAACTAGGTATGGACACTATGAGTTTACGGTTATGCCGTTTGGTTTATCCAATGCACCAGCTAAGTTCATGGACTTAATGAACCGCTTGTTCCAAGATCAGTTGGACAAGTCAGTGGTAGTCTTCATCGACGATATTCTTGTGTACTCGAAATCGAGAGGTGAGCATGAAAGCCACCTGAGAATGTGTTACAAACATTGAGGAAGAATCAGTTGTATGCTAAATTTTCGAAGTGTGAGTTTTGGTTGAACCAAGTATCCTTTCTTGGTCATGTGATTTCTGAGGCCGGGATCGCTGTTGATCCGGCAAAGATTGATGCAGTGCGCACCTGGCCTAGGCCGAAGACAGTTACCGATTCAGAGAGCTTCTCGGTCTAGCAGTTATTATAGGAGGTTTGTAAAGGACTTCTCCAGTGTCTCGAAGCCGATGACTTCCTTGATGAAAAAGGATGCACCATTCGAGTGGACAGTCGACTGTGAGAGTTCTTTCCAGAGTCTCAAGGATGCTCTGACATCTGCACCAGTCCTGACTATACCAGACGGTCCAGATGGTTTTGAGGTCTATTGCGACGCATCAGGCAGAGGTATGGGTTGTGTGTTGATGCAACACGGGAAGGTCGTAGCTTACGCCTCCCGACAGCTGAAGAAGCATGAAGAGAACTACCCTACCCACGATTTAGAACTGGGTGCCATTGTCTTCGCATTGAAGATATGGCGACATTATTTGTATGGGGTAAGTGTGACAATTTATTCTGACCACAAAAGTTTAAAGTACTTGTTCACTCAGAAGGAGTTGAACATGAGACAAAGAAGGTGGGTTGAGTTTCTAAACGACTACGACATTAATCTACAGTACAAAGAGGGTAAGGCAAATGTGGTAGCTGACGCATTGAGTCGCCGAGCACACTCTCTCCATTCGCTAGTCTCTCATACTGGCTTGGTTGAAGAGGTGCGGAGTGCTCAGATGACGGATCAGTATATGTTGGAAATCAGGCAGAAGCTTATTGATGGCACATTCGAGGGTCAGAAGTACGACTTCAGACTCCACGATGATGACCTGATTAGGCTGAATGGCCGACTGTGTATTCCGAGGAGTAGCGCTGAGCTGAAGGAGCGCATACTGAGTGAATCCCATTGTTCTACTACTTCGATTCACCCCGGAGCTTCAAAGATGTATAAGGGTATGAAACGTTATTTTTGGTGGACTGGAATGAAAAGGATGTTACTGATTATGTATTGAGGTGTCTCACTTGCCAGAAGGTCAAGTTTGAGCACCGACGGCCTGGTGGTATGGTACAGCCAATGCCAGTGCCTGAGTGGAAGTTCCATGACATTTCTATGGACTTCGTAGTAGGGCTTCCGCCTACAAGGGGAGGTCTGAATATGATTTGGGTTGTTGTTGACCGACTGACCAAGGTGGCTCGATTCATACCGATGAAGGACACCTGGAAAGTGGCAAAACTAGCAGAGCTCTTCGACAAAGAGATTGTAAGACATCATGGGGTACCGAAAACAATTGTGTCTGACAGGGATACCAGATTCCTCTCAAGGTATTGGAAATCCACACGGGAAGCGCTTGGTACCGAGCTGAAGCTAAGTACAGCGTTCCACCCACAGACAGATGGTCAGAGTGAGCGTACCATCCAGACACTTGAGGATATGTTACGTGCATGTGCACTTGACTTTCAGACCAGCTGGATTGACAAGTTACATCTGATCGAGTTTAGTTACAACAACAGTTACCATGCATCGATCAAGATGTCTCCCTTCCAGGCTTGTACGGTAGACCATGCCGCACGCCATTATGCTGGGATGAGTCGAGTGAGACGGTCATTATAGGACCAGAGTATCTGGAACAAGTTCAGGCAGAAGTTCGCCAGATCCGGGCTAACATGAAGGCAGCTCAGGATAGACAAAGTCGTACGCAGATGTGCGCAGACGTGACCTGGAGTTCGCCGTGGGCGATCAGGTATTTTGAGAGTATCCCCCATGAAGGGAGTATTTCGTTTTGGCCAGAAAGGCAAGTTGAGCCCAAAATATGTGGGGCCTTATGTTGTGACGGAGCGGATCGGCCCGTAGCTTACAGACTTGATCTACCCGCCGAGCTGGGCAAGGTACATGATGTATTTCATGTGTCCCAGTTGAAGAAATATATGTCTCATCCGTCTCATGTGCTTCAGCCTGAAAGGCTAACCTTAGAGCCGACCATGCGATCAGTGGAGACTCCGGTACGGATTCTGGATACTAAGACTCGAGACACTCGCCATAAGTCTGTGAGACTGGTGAAGGTTCTTTGGTCTAACCAGGACGTTGAGGAGGCCACTTGGGAGCTGGAAGATAAGATGAAGGCGAAGTACCCGTCATTGTTTACTTCTTAGTGTTTATGTGTATAGGGTACGGGGCGTACCCCTTTTTAAGGGGGGTAGAGCCGTTTCGGTTATGTGTGTACGACGTGTATTTAAATACATCGTCTATGTTATGTTGTTATGTTACAGACCGTTGTGTCTGAATGATGTTGATGATGTTGTATGGACCTTGTGTCCGATGTTATGTTGTATGGACCTTGTGTCCAATGTTATGTAAGTGTGTTGTTATATTGTTATGGAAGTATTGTTTATATGTATTCCCGTGTTCTAACATTTAGGATATGTGGAAGTGTGAACTTTGAGGACAAAGTTCTTTTAAGGGGGGTAGATTGAAATACCCCAAACCTTAGTATGTTGTTTAAACATTTAAATATGGTATATTAAGACTAAAAAGAGTCTTAGAAACATTAGTAAACAATTTAAACCATAGAAAACACAAATAAATGCCTTAAAGTCAATTAAGGGCTAAAATGTGTTCTAAGCTTGGGATAAGCTTGGTAAGACCTAATGAGCTTACCAAGACCTTATTTATATACTAATGAACATATTAAACCAATTACCAAAGAAAAAAGCTTGAAAACAAGTTAAAACACAAAATGTGCTTTAAGGAGTCTTAAAGCACATTTTTGAAAAATTGTCTTGTAAATGAGTTTTGAATGGCTAAATGTCCATCATTACTCTTTAATTAATATGTGTACTATATAGTATCACATTTGGAAGTCTATATCAATGGGAAATCAAAAATTTCACATCTATGTGCCTTGTTTTAGTGAATAGTAACTAAAATAAGCTAGTTTGTAACATATGTTTGTATAAGTAATTAAATGAGTCAACAAAGACTAAAATACCCCTTGTTATAATATGGGGGCCGGTTTTTATAAGGTGAGTCACTCCCCCTTGTTAGTTATTAAGTAGTAAATGATAAAGCAAATCACTATTTACTTTCTACTTTAATATCAAACTACTTACTTATCTTCATTCTCCATTCTCTTCATTTCCCACCGTCTCCAACTTCAATCTTTCTTGCTCTCTCACGGTTTGCAATAGTACCACCATCAACACCATCTTCCATTGTCATTATCTCCTAGCTCACTTAACCAAATCAAAAACAAACCCACCATTCTCTTCCTCTCATCAAGCTCTTCATTCCTATCTTCTCAAAACTTCAAGACCACCATTTCGGTGCCATGGAGTTCCACCATTGAAGGAGCTTGAGCTTATATTTTCATATTGTTGATCTCCTTTGCTTCTAGGTAAGGAAACTCAAAGAAAAATGATGTTTCCTTCATGTTTTTTTGTTGTCCGAAAATCACTCTTAATGGTGTCCTTATGTTGCTTTGTTCTAGCTTCATTCCAACCTTTCAAGGACTAGGTGGAGTCCTCTCTTGATATATATTCAAACTCTCTTCAAGTTCTAAGGTAAACAACTATCTTAATGTTTTTAAACAATGTACAATCTAGGGTTTACAATGAGATGAAGCTTAAGCTTGAATACTCATTATATTGTTGTATAATGTTTAGAAGTTGACAAGCAACCAAACATCATTACCGATTTAAACAAGGAAACAAGAAAGAAGTTTGTGAGGAAAAGAGGTAAATGTGCTAACCTAATGTGGTTTAAAGTCTTAGGAGAAATGAGCTTGTATTGCTTATGAAAATGATTTAAGGAGCCAATGGAAAATGACTTAGAAGAATGCTCTCAAGGCTTAGTAAAAGGCATATGTGTTGTTGAGTGTATTTGCAGGTCAAAGGCAAATATAATGTGGGAAATTCAGTGTTTATGATTTATGCATTTAAGGGCCTAAGAGCCATGTTATTTAAGGGCCTAAGTGCCATGCAATTTAAATTATGCACTATATTGTGATGTAGTGCTAAATGTGTGAAGTTTTGTGTATAAGAATGTGTTTTGATGGATTTTAGTGTTCTTGGTTGTTTGATGGTGAAAACAATGTGTTTTGGGTTAGTAATGTTCTAGGAGAGTTCATGTCAAATTTAGGTAATAACAAGAAGTTCTAAGGGTTTAAAATGATTTGATAAGTTAGAAATGTTTAGAATGGTTAAGTGCTTTCCTAGTGAAAGAAACATGCATTAAGGTGTTTAAGATGTAAAAGGGCTTAGGCAATGTTCTAGAGGATTTAGAATGCAAAAGAATGTTTTGGACATTTCAAGATTCATGGTGAGATTGTATTTAGGACTTGTGTATTGTTGGTGAAAAAGGGATGAAGTGAATTGTTACATGAGAGCTAAACTTGTAAAGATGTTTAAGAATTGTTTAGAAGAAAAGATGTTGGGAGATGATGTAGTAGTGGTGAGGAAACATTATTGGCATAGTGGTGGTCATAGGTATGAACACCACTTAGAGAACCAAGGAGAAAATATCATAATTGTTAGGAATTTCGGTATGAAATGAGTAAGTGTTTAAGGAGATAGAAAATGAGTTTCATGGATGTTGTATGAGGGTTTAAGTGTACCAAATGATGTTAGGAAACATTAGGAGGCTTTAAGGAAAGTTTGGTGAAGATTTGACAAAGTTTGGGCAAGTTTGGTGGCGTCCGACCCAGGGGTCCGACCCAAGTTTGGTCGGACAGCCTCTGTTAGACGCCAGTAAATGGGTTCTGGAACGGTCCGCCGACCCAGAGGCTGGGTCGACATGGTTGGTCCGACCCAGAGGACTTGGGTCGGACATGGGTCGGACGGTCGTGTTTTGAAGGACGGTAAATGTTCTGGAATGGTCCGACCAGTCAAGTGAGTCGGACATGGTCGGAGTGGGTGTTTTTTAAGGCGGTAAATGTTCTGCAATGGTCCGACCCAGTCGAGTGAGTCGGACTTGGGTCGGACAGTATGTTCAAAGGTCGATAAAATCTCTGGAATGGTCCGACCCAGATGGTTGGGTCGGACATGGGTCGGACAAGTTAAGTTTTTCAAACCGAATCACTGGAAGGGTCCGACCCGTTTGTGGGTCGGATGGTGGGTCAGACAGACCAAAATTATATAAAAAACAGTAAAGAATGTGGCAATGTAGTTAACCCTAGGGGGTATAATGTAGGTAATGAAGGATTAGTTTGGGCATTAAACATGTCATATAATCATGTTAAACATTTAGTAAATTTGAAGTTAAGTAAATTAATTAACCGACGTTATTATCGTGTATAGGAGTGACCTACGGTGGAAACAAATCGAAGCAAGGACCAAGGTATGGTTTTCTTGCAGTCTGTTGCCTACCGGTTTACACCGGCTTGTGTGTTGTTTGTTTTTCTGTGTGTTTATGACGTTATAAGACTTAATCATGTAATGAGTTTACAGTTGTTCATATTATTGTGATGTTGTGGTGTGACTCATTTCCCTTGTGTGTGTCTAACATGACTTACCACCTGTTGTGATTTTTTGTTAAGTTCCACTGTTGAACTTCTAACAAGTGCTAACTGGGAAGTGAGGAATCCGGTTGTCCGGTCATGCATGTAAGTTATAGTAGATATCTGAATCAGATTCGACTCTTATGTTGTTAAGATTGTTCTCCTTAATTTGGCGTCGATCTCCCGCTAGCTTCCTCCAAAGCTTACCTATTCTGACTTATGATCGGTTTAGTGGGAACATGTGTTTGTGTGGTGTGTTCGGGTCACAATATCCGAATCATCTGTGACTTAAGTTACTCGTTCGAATAACAGAACGGTAATGAGTGTGTGTAACGAGCTTAACATGAGGGTGAATCATTCTCTAGGCTCTTATGTTGTTTAACCTTCTTGGTTTGTTATTGTGGAAAGAGTATCCACTGTGTATGTGATGTTGTGCTATGCAGTAATAATGCTATGCCACATGTTATGTTATGTTATGTTATGTTTAAATGAATGCCATGTTATCATGACAATTAGTTGCGTGTATCCCGGTAGCCGATGGGCTGCGCGTTAACCATACCAGCCAAGGTTGCTGACCCCCTCGGGGGCTCCATATTTTTACTGCAGGATGAGGATCGAGGAAGCAGAGTGGCTGTAGGTTCTAGGCTGCAGTTGTACTTTTGGGTTATGTTGGATGTTGAGCCTGGGATGCGCCTGTGCTCCCGTGGCATTATATTTTGATTCCGTTGAAACTACTGTGGCGGTATATTGGGAGTTTACGGTGAAGGAATGTAATTAAATACTCGGTATTGTATATGATGTAATTATGGTTTTAGTTCTATGCTCGGGAGTCTGATCATCAGACCGGTACACTTGTATTTATTCTGCCTTGTTAACCACGTGGGTGGTTGACGGTGTTGTAGCACCGAAGCGTTTAGTTAAAGTTTAGTTGTTTATTTCCACTGCGATTTCATTTAGTTGTGAAGTTCGATGTAGGGGTGTTACAGCCACTGTCCGAACTTCTGTCCGACCCTTGAAGTTCGGACACCGCCATCTCTTTTCCCTGATTTTTCTTGACCTATGTCCGAACTTAGGAAGATCGGACACAAGTTCGGACATACGTCTGGCTTCACCTTTGAGTCTCGACTTGCGTCCGAACTTGGGAACTCGGACACAAGTTCGGACAGGCCACTGTGTTGGCCAAAAATGTTGTTTAAGGCTAGAAAACGTTGTCTAAAAATGGTGATTAGTTATAATGATGATGTGAGGTTTTCTAAGACATGTTAGGTGAGTTATAATGGCAAATAAAAGGGTGAAAAGTTATAACAAGTGTGAAAATAAAATAACTAGTTATGTGAAGTAATAAGTTAACAACGAATTAGTGCGTTAATTAACCGACGTTACTAAATGTGTATAGGATTCTCCAACAGTGGAAACCAGTCGAAGCAAGGACCAAGGTATGGTTTTCTTGCAGTCTGTTCCTACCGGTTTACACCGGCTTGTGTGTTGTTTGTTTTTCTATGTGTTTACGACCTTATATGACTTAAGTCATGTAATGAGTTTACAGTTGTTAATATTACTATGTTGTTAATGTAACACCCCTACTAATTCGGCTCCTAAATATCCTATAACTGTCGCACATCATAAGTATATCGCAGCGGTAAATAAAAGACTGTCGCCCTACTGGTGTCACTGTTATCACCCGCCCATACGAGTGATAACGATTTACCTGATAATCAACTTGCGAAACGTATTCCCGCAGTGACCACAAGAGATAGATAGTAGAACTTAAACAACTTAAAGCAAATCTAACATCAAACAATTATTACAGACCGTGAGCATCTAAATCAAATACACCTCGGTTAAACAACCCGAGTCCAAAACCGCCTGAGTATCACACCGTACCAAAGTCTAAACCAACAGTACTATCACAAAGTCACCTCGCTGCGACCCACCAGCTAATCACCTGAAATAAAGATGGTTTGTGGTATGGAATCAGCCCTGCTGAGTATGTCATCACCCCCGTCATGCCCCCAAAGACCCTCAATTATTTGGTCGAGAGCATGAGGTTCATTACATGCAATACCGTTTTTAATATTTAAGACTGTAAAACAATTACAGTAACATCCATACAATAAACACAACCATCATCATACATAATATAACCACAAGTATAACCAATGAACAACCAAGCGAAACAACGAGAATGATAAACAAGTATTAATTCTCGTCCATGGTATAGAAACCAATATCGTTCGCCACTGTATAATTCTCAACTATATTATTTGTTCAGTTATACCTAGTGACAATGTCTCATTAGAACGACATGTCTCTAGTTACCCATATATTATGGCGGGTCACCCACGGCAGTAGCCACTCCAATGGTAGAGTCTCCGACCAACGAGCCATTCTAGCTCACGGGAAATTTTCTTGATACTTGCGGACCCGTACGCGGACATCCTGGTATCGTTTTTGTGATCACAGCGCGCACCAAGAGCCACATCCTCCTGGCTTTACTTTCCTTCCTTAGTTAATTATTTATTCCATTGCATCGCATTACCAAATTTTCCTAACACAGCAGACTAAGGTCATTAGTCCAATCCGGAGTCTGTAAACTCGGGATCCAGTGTTAGATACAAGAGCGGCGTATAGAAAGCCAATGCTCCGTATAAAAGTCTCGGATAATATGTATATCTTATTATCCTAGTGCTACAACGTTTTTCTGACGATCCTTATATTTCATATAAGATAGCACTATAGCCGCTAGTTCGTTTTATATATATTAGGTCCATATATACGAACCGGTACTGTTAACTCAACAACAGTAATAATAAGCAGCTATAAATATACAATTCATGCATATTAATTATCACGTTCAGACAAACAATCTTATCACAGATCACACAGAAGTCTGAACTGAGGAAGTCCTCAGAGACAATCAGAGACACATAACAACATACCGTTCACCCTGATGTATTACGGTGGAGTATGAATCAGCGAGATCCTATGCTCCTTGTGTAGTCTCTAACAATCTAAACAATATATAATGCTACTGATTAGCATACCGTATAACAACACAATCCTACGGTACCCCGTGCCGTCACTAACACCTCCCGGTTAACCCCCCATTATTAACTGTCAATGTTTGTCGGGTTTAGGTTTAACTCGAGATTGGGAAAAGTGCTATATTACATGCGTAGTCTTGTTTGGTATATTAGTATAGTCATTGTTGAACTTGTTTCACATGTAACTTAATGTATATTTATAGATCGTATAGTTTGTTTCTTTATGCATGTATGATTCCTTGTCATGCACTATACACCTCACCTTAGTATTATTTTTCTAAGGTTTGTCTCTCTTTTTTTAAATTCTATGTGGTATAATTCATTTGTAAACAATACTTTGAATGTTTGAAATCCTTATTATCCCGTGAATACATTAGAATTCCATATCTAATGTTTATAATTCTTTTCTCCTTATCTATTATCATTTTAATTATGATAATATATAATTATTGAACCATATCACATTTTCTACACCATTACATATATTTATTTATATATGTGTATTATGGAACTATTTATTATATGGTAAGTCTTATAATCTATATTCATTCTTTTTAATGAATACCTCTTATATTATAAATGTTATATTTCTTATAACATTAAAACCATATTATAAATTCCATTTAAAAATGTTAATATTTTCGAACAGCACCTATGTTCTTAAATATTTACAAAATCCACCACTTAGTTAATAAATGTACATTCTAGATATATAACATATCTTATGACATTTAAGTCATTTAAAACAATTATAACTTATATTTTTATTTTGTTTATAAAATACCAATTAGCCCCCTTATATTTCGGCTTTTATTATAATCACTATTTCTATAAAATCACAATCCAATCCCAATTTATAATACATAGTTTTCTAATTCCATTAAAACTATATATTATACACATTTCTTAATAAAACTTATCTATAACTCCAAAAATTACCAAACTATACCAAAAGGTTATAAACATTATTCTTAACCTTATTTTTCCTCTAAATCTCGGTTTCTATGCATTTGTTACCTATTAGTAACAATGTTTAAAATACCATATATTATACTTATATAATTCATATGAACTCCAAATTTAACCAAATAAACTTCTAAAAATTTCTAATAACTTAAGGACTTTACTAAACTCCATTTAGCACCCTTAAGTTTCGGTAATTACATTACTACCCCAAGACTTATAAATCTTTTACAATTTATTAAGTATCTTATTATAAGGTAGTATTTTATTTCTTAAATTTTCTAAACTTGGTCAAAGTCTCCTATATAGTCAACTTTGACCCTAATACCAAATGGGAACCAATCTTTTCGGTAATTACCAATAATAACATATACTTTTCTATTTTTACTATTTGACCAAAACTTTATAAATGTTATAATTTTTATTAATTCATTTAAAAACCCTAAATTGCTCTAAATTAAGCCCACGGCTTTCTAAATTCCTAGTAATTACGAATTGGCCCCAATTTTAATTATAAGCATAAATAAAACTAAATAAGCTAATAAACTTAAATTAAAATGGCCTAATGACATGGCCTTATTACAACCTTGAACTTGCAAAATAAATTACACAATAATGTCTCAAAATATAGCATATATATTCGGCCTCACTTAGGTTTAATTATTTTTCCACATAATGTCATAATTTGACCATTATGTTATTAAATCCCTTAAATGACTAGCTTAATTTCTCTTAGCCATTTTTTTTCCATTTTTAGGTCAATATGACCTATATTTGAAGTTTCACTCTCGGCCATATATATATATATATGCTTAAAATTACAAAAATCATAAGTTTAAGGTGTTTATACCTTGATTTATCCTTGTATGGGCTCGGTCACTTGTAGGAAAATTCACCACTTGATTTAGACATGTTTAATACACAAAAAAAAGATATGGTTACACTCCAAGCTTGAGCTTAACCATAAGGAATAATTAATGTAAGATTTAAGACAAAAATCACCTTAAAAATGCAAGGAGTGTTCAAGGTGGTTTCGATCTGAACCAAACACACCACAAGGTGTTAGATCCACCATATTGACATAGGAAATAGTTAGATCTTGAAATACTACCTTGTTATTAGGTTTTACCTTGGAAAAATGCCTTAAAAGAGAGTATTTCTCTTTGATCTTGGTCACCCTTGCTCCAAATGGCTAACCAACTGAATGAGTATGTAAATATGAAGATTATGAGTGTATAAACTCATAAAAATTGAAGGAAGAAAACCGCATGGAAGATTTAGAAGCTTAAGGTATGTTTTTACCTTAAAATGTAGATTTGAACAACCTTGGTCCCTCTACTGGTCTCAACCGAGTTTAGCTCTTGTTCTAACCTTAGAACACTGATAATAAGCCATAGGAATTGATGAGCCACGAAATTTAGGTGTTGGTAGTGAAGAGATGAAGAAAAAGGGCTAAAAATGACATTAAAACACTTACCTTAAGGACTTAGGAGCTAGATTTGCCTTCCATGTTCAAGAACAAGCTTTGAGAGCTTCAATGGAAGGAGAGGGCTCGGTTGGACAGGAGGAAATCGGACAAGGGAGGAAGGAATGATTGAAAGGATTTGAAATAATGTAAAAAGGTAAGCTTATTTTCAAAAAGCAAATGTATTAGGTGATGACTTGTCCCATAATCATTGTATGCTGTCTCCTCCCTTATTGCAGCCGATCACCATGGTCCAAATGGGTCAATTAATTGACCATTGACCATGCTTGGTCAATATTGACTCATGCGGGCCCCACTTTAGGGTTTTATTAATATTTTAATATTAATTTGTAAAAATTCGTAAATTTCTGTAATTAAATTCCTAACATGATATAATATGATTATATATCATATTTAAGGATAATTATAATTTTTAAGCCCATTAAAAATTAATTTAAAAGGCAATCTCACAAAAACGTGCTTTAAGGAGTTTTAGCGCACATTTTTGTGTCACAGGGTGTTCCTGAGCTTAGTTCTCCTTGAGAATGGTTTTTTTTGTGTTACTTAGTTCATTATAATACTTAGGAATCCACTTTGGATCCTATTTGAGGTCATACAATCTTCATGGTGTCTTAAAGCACATTTTGGCTTTACCGATCTTAAGGCGTGTTTTGCCTTGTTGAGATCTTTTAGATTGTTCCCAATAATATTTAGATGTTTAATAATCATCTTAGGTCATTAATAGATCATTTATTATATTTTTAAAGGTTAGGGGTATTTCAGTTAAGGTGTGACTCATCTCCCCGTGTGTGTCTAACAAGACCTAACCACTTGTATGTGATTTATTTATTGAGTTCGATGTTGAACTTCTAACATGTAACCAGGGAGTGAGGAGTCCGGTAGTTCCGGCCACGCGTGTGAGTATGGAGTCGATGTCATAACCGGTTCGATTCTCTTTGTATGTTATGGTTGTTTTCCATTTTGGTTTTCAACTTTCCCTTTAGCTTATCCAAGGCTATTTTACTGACTCACGTCGGGCCACAGGGGCATACTATGTTTTGTTCGGTGTGCTTGGATCACTATATCCGACGCACCTTTGTGTTAAGTTATTCGTTCAATTTAACAGGACGGTAACGAGTATGTAACGAGCTTAGCATGAGTTTGGCAGCATTCTCTAGGCTCTCCATGTGATCTAATTGTGTTGGTTCGCTTCCTAAAAGGATTCGTTCTTGTATGTTATGTGTGATGTTGTTATGCAATACTCTTGCTATGAATATATGTTGTATGTTTCAATTATGCCATGTCATCATGACAATTAGTTGCGCGTATCCCAGTAGCCGATGGGCTGCGCGTTAACCATTCCAGCCAAGGGTTGCTGACCCCCTCGGGGCTCCATATTGATATTACAGGATGAGGATCGAGGAAGCGGAATGGCTGTATATCCTAGGTTGCAGAAATACTTTTGGGTTATTTTGGATGTTGAGCCCGGGATGCGCCTGTGCTCCCGTGGCGTTTATTTTGAACACTGTCGTTATTACAGTGGCAGTTGTACACAGTGGCAGTTTACAGTTACATTGACGGTTTGTATTAAACACTCGGTATGGTTGGTATGTATATAGTTTGGATGTTAGTACCTAATGCTCGGGAGTTGATCATCAGACCGGTACACTTGTATTTATTCTGCCTTGTTAACCACGTGGGTGGTTAACGACGTTGTAGCACCGAACCGTTTAGTTATTGTTTAGTTGTTATTTCCGCTGCGATTCCAATTATTGTTAAGTGCTAGTAGGGGTGTTACAAAAAAATCCAAAACTCCATTTTCATTTTTATGGGTGGAGGCCATTTGAAGATTTGAGTCCACCATTAGAAGCACCTTCACCTCCTTGTTACTTTGAGGTAAAAAGAAATTCAAAAATCCACCATTTCTAGCCCTTGTTTGCCATTTATGAGAATTTTCAATTTTTGAATGCCTTGTTTGTTTATGCTCCAGCCGATTTTGGCTACTCTTTTGGGCTAGGAATCTTGTCCTCTTGCTAGACAAGGACTTCATACATTGGTTGGAAGGTAATACTCTTTTCTAAACCCTAAAAATCTAAATTCTAGGGTTAGTTAAAATGGATGTTAAGTGTTTATGTGTATTGGTATGGCTTGCTGTAGCACTGCCATTTCTTGAACAAAACCGAGAACAAGAGAAGAAAGAAAGAGGGAAAGAAGAGAAGGAAAGGAAGGAAAGAAAAACTAGTACAACAAGGTAATTACTCTTGCCTTGAACTAGTTTTGTATGGTGCAATGTAACAGTTTTTGAGTAGTAAAATGAGTAATGTATTTGAGTAATGAGTAGTAGTAATGTAGTAGTGTAATGGAGAAGAGAATCAAACAGTTTTTGAACTTGTAAAGAATGCTTAAAAAGCTTGGGTAAACCTTGGGTAGTATATGTATGTGTGCAGGAATTTTATTATGTTGTAGTAGAGTTGAGTTGTGTGTATGGTGTATTGAATAAACAGGTATGTGAATGAGCAAGTTGTGAGCTAAAGTAATGTGTGGGCAAAGTGAAAATTATGGGGGAGACTATGTCCAATTTTACCTAGGAATGAGAAGACTTGAGTGTTTAAGAAGAGGAAGTAACCTAGGTAGTAACTAGGTGTATTTGGAGAGGTTAAAAATGAGTAGTTTAGTATTGTGAAATAGATTTGGAAAGGAACTTGTAAATGGGATGGAACTAGGTTGTGAGTTAATGTATTTGAGATGCTAAGAGTGGCATTAGTTGAGGGAGTATTGGAGGATAGGAGTTGAGGGAAAAATCTGTAGCATAGTGAAGAAAACAAAATCTGTAGCAAGTGAGGAGTAAAAACTGTTGTAAGTGTTGGAATGAAGTGAGAAAAATTGTATAAGTGTATCTAGGATTGAGTAATAAGTTTGGTGAATGAATTAAGGTGGTTAGAGCATCAAAATGAGTGTTAAACATATTGGGAATGTATTGGTAAAGATTGGAGAAGAAATGGGAAAGAAAAAGAATAAAAACAAGGTCTGTAGCAAGTTTCTGCTACCGACCGACCCAGGGCCTGGATCGGTCGGTGGGTCGGTCGGAGCTTAAGTAACGAGTAGTGAAGCACTGGAACGGACCGACCCAGGAGCCGTGAGTCGGTCGTGGGTCGGTCGGACTAAAACTCCCGTTTGTCGAAGTTTCTGACTTCGACCACCTAGAGGTGGGTCGGTCGGTGGGTCGGTCGGAGCTTGGACAACGGGACTGAAACTTACTGGGACGGACCGACCCAGAGGTGTATGGGACGGTCGGAACAGTTCTGGGTCGGTCGGAAGAAATTTCAGAGAACGAAACTTACTGGAGTGGACCGACCCAGGAGTTGGGCCGGACGGTGGGTCGGTCGACCCAAACTTACAAAAAAAATGTTTTATAATATGATTATAGTAATTATATGAAGGTATATATATACATGTATGCCTATACACCTATATGCATATGTATGTAGTAATACACCATTAATAAGGTAATAATGGTAAGAAAGTAAAGGCATGAGTAAGGAAACAAGTTTAAGAAGTAATAAGGAAAAGAATGGTTTTATAACCAAGTATGATTGTAAAGGAGTAGTAAGTATACATTAGGACTATTAATGAAAGAGTAAGTTGGATCATTGATCATACAACTTCATGTATGTATAGGATCAAGTAGTGAACATCGAAGGAACTCGGTAGTACGGATACGACGGTGAACGGTATGATTTCTTCACGCCCTGTATCCTAACTTGGTTACCCCGATTTGTGTGCTTATGTGATCACCAATAAGATAAAAGCACGAATCGGACTTATATTGCACTTAACTGTGTTTGAACTATTCTGTTCTTGTGTATCTTCTTGAACATTTAGTTTGTATAATTCATGAAATGTATGAATGGAAATGAAGAGTATGTGTAAGTAATGTGTACTTGTGTATTGTATGGATGTATGGAAATGAAGTACTGACTTCTACTAATTCCTAACAACCTAACTCCTAACATGAGTAATGAGTAAATGGAATGAGTAGAAGTCCGATATAGTTTCGGCCACGCGTGAGGATAAGGAAACACAAGAGGTTGGATCCGAATCCTGGCTGTAATCTTTTCCATGGACCAAATCCCTTGAATGGTAGCATCCTGGATTAGTGGGCCACCCTAAAGCCCGGTGGTGGGATGTAGTAATCCCTGCCCGGAGGTCATACCGACTTAACTGGAGTAAAGTAAGTAAGAAGTAAGTAATGTATGTGTATCGGTCTCGACTATTGTAAGTCATCGACCTTGAGTAAAATCGTATTGAACACCCGATTAACCCGGGTGTGTAATGAAGCTAACATGACTTCTGTATGAAATGGAGAATTGTATCTCCGTAATGCGGTGAGTAAACGGTAAGTATGAATGGGTGACTTGTAATGTCATCCTTGTATGTATTGAATGTATGTATGCTTGTGAATTGAATGTACTGAATTGAATTGTATAAGCATGTATGTATGTATGAATGAAACGAACCGCATGTATTCGACCAAATAGTTGGCGTACCCTCGCTAGTACGCGGGGTATGCGGTTATCATATTCAGCGTAAGCTGACCCCCTAGGGGGAATGTTTTTATTCTACAGGTACCCGCGAGGCGTGACGATCGAGTAAGGACCGGGACGAATTCTTTTTGGGGTAGTTAGTAGATTAGGATGGTGTACCGAGTTGTACATGGCTAAGGCCTTTTTGAGTAGCCGGTGTAGCATGTGGTACACCTTTTTGGATAATGAATTCATGATTGGATAGAAGGGAGTGGATGTAAAAACTCTTAATTTTTGGGAATAGTCTTGGAATGTAATTCATATATTTTGGGATACTCGGTAATCAAATGTAAGCAAGTATTTGGCATTGTAAAGTAAGTAGTATGTTTTCGGTATGTTCTAATCATCAGACCGTTAATGTAAGTAGTAGTAGCCTTGTTGGTCTTGGATGACTAACGGCGTTGTATCACCCACCGGAAGTAAGTAAGTAAGTATTCCGCTGCGAGTAAGGTAATTATGTGGATGATTAGTGGATAATGGAAGGATTAACGGTTGGGGTGTTACACCTTCATTGAATTAGAGTTATTCCAAGGGGTTTAGGAGTTTCATTATTGTTCATTGTTTTCCCTTGGGTGTTGGGCTGGACTTTGGCAATCACATTGCCCACTTGACCGAAAATGGGAAGAGGAAGAGAAGAAGAGAATTGAAAAGGAACTTGGAAGATTAAGGTAAAAAGCTTACCTTAATGCTTATCTTGATTGCTTATAGAATTTGGGATGGGCTAATTAAATGAATGAACCAAAATCCTGCTAGAAATGTGCTTGGTTGAAATATGAGAGAATGGTGAATTAATGACATTGAGCTAGAGAGAGCTTGATTGTTTGAATTGTGATTTAAGGGCCTAAGAGCCATGCATTTTATGATTTATGCATTATGTTATGTTTAGAGAATTATGGATGAGATTTGGATGAATTGAGTGCTGGTAGGACCCTTTATGGGTGTGGCTAGTTTTGAGTTGATTTAGGTGAGAAATTGTGTATTTGGGAATGTTAGAATTGTAGGTGAGTTATGGCGAAATTTGGGTAGAAATTGAGTGTTTTTAGGTGACTTTATGAATGGGAGGAGTTAGGTGTTTGCAGGGTTGAGTTGAGTAGAGTAATCAACCTTGGATGGTAGTTGAAGGCTTGGAATGGTTAGGACAAAAATCTGTAGCAAATGAGTGTTGTAGTGCATTGGAATTCTAGGAAAAAGGCTTAGTGTGCAAGACTTTGAAAATAAGAGTTGAACTTGGTGTAGTCAATGCATTTGTTTAGGATGAATTTGGAATGGTCAAATTGGGTGAAATCAAAGTGTAAACTGTCAAGAGAAGTTTAGAAATGCACAAGTGTGCAAAATGCAAATGTGAGAATTGAAATTGGTGGAATTAAGCAAGAAATTGGGTAAGGATTTGACCAATGATTTGAGAAGGTTTAGAGCATGTTCAAGGGTGTTTTAAGGTGGTTAAACATGTTTAGAAACATGTGGAATGATTAGGAAAAGATTGGGCGAGGATTAAGGTGAGTTTAGAGTTCAAAAACTGTAAAAATTGACAGTTCCAGGGTTGGTCCGGGTTTGTAAACCGGTACACAAACCCGGACCACATCAAAAACTAGGTAGAAAGTCATCCCAGGGGGTGGTCCGGGTTTGTAACCCCGGACACAAACCCGGACCACATGAAAAATTAGGCAGATTGTTTATTCCGTGTTTGGTCCGGGTTTGTAAACCAGGACACAAACCCGAACCAATGTAAAAATGCAACAGAAAGTGTTTTAAAGTGTCCTAATGATGGGGAATTGATTGGGGATGGTTTTAGATGATGTTTAGGACTTGTTTGGTGACCTATAAAGGTCCTTGGAAGTATAAACAAAGTTTAGAAGTGAATAAGGAAGTTGATACCTTAAGGACATATGAGTAAAACTAAGAATAACGGGATAACGGGGTTAACTACGGGAGTAATGGTCCTTTACATACCGTATGATATTGATGTTAATAGAACCCCCTTGATATGTGGTCAGTGATTCAAGAGTAAACTGAAGAACGTGAGGTGACACGGTAAAGTTAACCCATGGTGTAAGGTATGATTTTCTCATGCCTGGTATGCTAACCGGATTACCCTGATTTGTGTGCTGTGTGCTTGTGTGCCGACTTAATTAAGATAAAAGCATGAAAAATGGTCTATTGCTTGTTTGTATATCTTGATGCATGCTGTGAGTACTAACCACCCTTGTATGATTGTGTGGTCTAACTTAGTGTTGTAGACCGACTCGTAATCGAGTAACGATTGGTTAGTGACTCATAGAAAGAGTCGTTTCGTAGAATAACGAAAATGGGAAAACACACGAACACTATCGAATTAAGAATAACGATAATGCACACTTAAGAACTCGCTAGAACGTGAGAGAGCTGTACGAGATTAGTAAACTCCCGATAACGGTTAGAAAACCGAAATGAACAAACCACGAAATAATCAATAGTGGGAAAGAAATAATGAGACCTCTACTTAGAGGATGATGATAGTTCAAGAAAGGAACTTTTGAGAGAAGTAAAAGAATGATAAGGGACCATTAAACTCCCTTAGAAAAATAGTCAACCTACGATATGAGATCCGACTAATATGAGAAAATGTCCCGAACATAAAAGTATTCGATAAGTTGGGGAACCCTTAAATCTGAGAATACTAGACATTGAGAAAATTCCCTAAGCTAGATGATATCGAGAGAGATACTTCTAGGCTAATCTACATGATTACAATATAACTCCGAGAGAGGAGTATTTGGGAAATTGAGTAGTTCGGTAGAGATACAGACATTTGAGAATTTGAGGAGCTAAGTGTATAGTTCTGTTTGATAGTCGAACCTTCCCACTATGCTAGACCCGGAGTAGGGTCGAAACCGGGGAAGTAAGATTTGTATTTGAAAGCCCGGTGGTGAGTCTTGTGTATGACTCTGTCCGGAGGTCATGGGTAGTGACTTAAAAGATATCCCCTTGACAATTTGATATCGAGATTTGAGAATTGATATAGAGATTTGAGAATTTATGAAATACCCCTAATATTAATTACTTTAAATAATAATGGATTAATTAAATAAAAGTAATTAATGAGAGATTAAATATCCTTAAATAAGTAAAAGGAAATAATATAATATTTAAATAAACCCTAAAAGTCGTTAGGAAACATTAATGAGCCTAAAACGACATTGAGGAGGTTTAGGAAAAGAAAAATAAACGGAAATATAATTAATTGTTTTCACGTTGAAAAACGTGTCACGAATATTTTAGAAGTGAAAATGAGGTCTTAGACACCTTATGAGATTATTGGGGTAATTTTTGAGGCATTGGAAAATTGGTTAAACAATCGTAATAAAAGACATCGCGTTTTCGCCTAAAATGGTGAAATGCAAACTAATTAGAAATTAAATGCTAATTAATAAAATTTATAAATAACAATAATAAATATTGTGTGAACTTATAAGTTTGAAGACATAAAAAGGTCTGTCTCATCAAATGGGACAACGTGTCACGAACGGGACGAAAAACAGACCAGAAACAAGCTAGAAACGACTAAAATGTGTAAAAAATAAATAAATAAATATATATATGGCAATGGGCCGACCCGCCCAACAAGACTGGGCCGGCCCAGTCTTCTTCCCACTCACGGTCAAGCCAGCCCAGTCATTGTCTTTTACGGTAATTGCAACCATAACCTTGGAACGACTCGAATTCATTTCTCTTCACTCCCGTACTACTTACAAACCCTAACTCATTCATTCTCTCTCGCCGCCATCTTCATTCTACTCACGAAAAAAAAATTCAACCCTAAACTGGTGATTTCTGTTCTCGTGATTTCTCTCCTCTATATTTCTTCAACTCCCTCTTCTATCTCTACGTGATCTCCCTTTCTCCCCTTCTTTCTTCTTCTGCTCCGTCTCTCATTCTCATTTCTCTTTGAACCAAAACGGTGAGCAAAACATACACGCCTGCCTCCATTCTTTTCGTAATCTGCAACTGGTGAACAAAGTACACCCAGACGCCTCCATCCTTCTATCGTATCCATGCCGATTGAAGTGTTTGGATCGAGAATAGAGAGGTGCTCAAAACCAAAAATCTGGGCGAGGAAAGAACCAGGAGTGCTTTCTCTTGGTGGGAACCGAAAATCGAGAGGTATAGACCTAGTTTTTCTGAGGTCTTCAATGTTCATCTTTTGCTGATTTCGAAACCGTTTTCCCCGGATCTCTAACCTCACCCTTCTTGCGTTTTCTCCTCTGTCTCACATATGGGAACCAGCATGAGTTCGGTGGTTTGGCCAAAGTCTCCAAATCCCAAGGATTAACAGAAGAAAAACCCCCCCACCGAAAACGTAAGTCTAGATATATAATTTTTGAATTGTAAACTTCTATAATCTCCCGGGTTCGAAAACAAAATCCTAACACCTTCTCTATTTCGAACAGGAGCCAAAAATCTGGGATTTCAATACCCACCTTCAATCCTGGAGGTCTTAAATCTAACCTTGATACATATATAAATGCCAACCTTATTGTTTTTGGTCATGTGCGATTTCGATTAATGTGGATGTTATTGCTATCTGAGATTTGGGAGTTCGTGGGCGTAGGAGGAGTCTGAAAAGGGGAAAAATATATGTTACTAGGGTTTTGTTCTGGTATGTTTGACAAAACGAAATATGGGTTCTAAAAGGGTTATGAGTTAGTGCGGATTGTGAAGTTTACTGGATTTGTTGAATATGAAACTAGCACTGTATGTGGAAGGATTTGAACGAATAGAAAACTAGGATTTTGGCTGTGGGTTATGATAGTGCCTAAATTTAGGACTTTGGTGATTACTGTATGTTGGAAACTAAAGTATTGTTAATCTGTTTATTGATTATGCTTAGCCGAAATTAGGGTTCCTATGAGTATTGTGACAAATCCGAAAGATAAAGGTTTAATTGAGCAAAACTAGAATTCCGAAAGTTGTGTTAAGGTTTGGGGATTTTAAAATTTGATTTTCTGGAAATTAAAGTTTACCAAACGTGTGTTTGACTTGGTCAAACCTAGGGTTCTACGTAATTTGAAAGTAGGGTTTAATTTGTGGATTTTTGAATTTAAGCCTCGGATTAGGTTAAAAATAGGATAATAGTTTATTTGGGACGGAAATAGGATTTCAGATTGTCCAAATTGGAGATTAGTCAAAATTGGTTTTCTGGTCAAAATTGGAGATTAGTCAAAATTTGTTTTCTGGTCAAAATTGGATATTAGTCCAAATTGGTTTTCTGGTCAAAATCGGGCTTAGGTCAAAATTGGGTTTATGTCAAAAATTGGACCTAGGCCTGAACTAGGATTTAAGATTGGTCTACCAAATCAAATCCGAATTAGGGTTTCGGACCAGTCAATTGGTCAAACCTGGGCTTGAGGATAGTAAGTGGGTAAAGGGGTATTTAAGTGGGCCAAGTCCAAGTAAGAGTCCAAGCAAGGGACAAAAATCTGAACATAAAGTGGTCTAAAGCCAAATTATAAGTGGGTAAAAGGTTAGTCCAATTGGTAATGGGCTTTTAAAGGAAATCGGATCAAATTGGCGTAGGAAGAATATATATATATATATATATATATATATATATATATAATAAATAAAAATACCATTTGAATGGAGCTTAAAGTTGGAAATTATCGATTGACAAGGTTTCGTGATGGGTTTAGACCCAAGACACCAGTATAATGGATTGGGCCAGCTCTGAATAATCTAGACATTAGTTGGACTTAATCCAAATTAGAAGTGGATAGAAATTAAAATATTTAATTGGGCCAACTCTAAACAAGGATTGTTTTGTGAATGCAGTTTCAACTTATAAGTATTAAGGTTAACATTAATCCTTAGAGGATTTAGAGGTATGTATTTATATATATATATATATACTGGGAATTAGACAATATGGGTTCTAATTAAATGATTAGATTAAGCCCAAATTAATATTGGGCCAAGGTTGTGGGCCTATGGAACCCACTTGGAGTAGCTAAAAGGAAATATTGTGGGCCATTTGGTTTGTGGCATGATTTACAAGGATTATAGAGTCTAATTAAGAGTTGAATTCGAAGTAATTAAGGACATTAACAATTAATAAAACTTAGGTATTATACTTACACTACGTAGATTAGGGTTGAATTTTAGACTATGCTCTATAATGTTATTTTTTTATTGAAATTACAAAGTATTAATGTCATTAACGGAACTAGTACAAGTGATGTAATAATAGAGTTATAAAATAATGTGGAGTATCAAATAGACTTTAGAAGTTTAGTAATGCATTATATAATGTTACATAACCTAAGGATTATAATCATAATATGGGTTTGAGTAAAATAACACAACTAAGTGAGGTTCATTACCTTACATAAAATGATAAGATATATAATTTAATAGATGAGTTCTATAATCTTTATATATATATAAGAATATATGGAGTGAATGGATTATATGATATGGTTGGGAACCATATAATATTAAATAAGAGATGTTGTAAGATGGAAAGATAAATTATAACGCATTAAATATACCGTTCTAGTGTTAAAGGATAACATATTAGATGGTGAGTGAATTATATGATACAAGGGTTATAGTATGAATTATATAGACTTATGTTCTTGGATAAAGTAACCAAGTCAACACCATTGACCAAGTCAACTCAATTGGCCCAAGAGGTCAAGTTGACCAATTCATAGATTGAAAGGAGAAATAAAGGTTTATAAGTCAAGGATATAATTAACATATAGCAACAATATATGGAAGTGTGTATTATATACAAATAACAAACCTATGAATAAATGAGATAGGTTATTTGGATTAGATCATAAGTAGGAAATGGATACTACATGATAATTACAATATAGTTAGAGGGTGATTTAACTAATCCCAAACTCGATAAAACCCGAATGATAATCGTTGAACAATCACGGGGTAATTACTAGGGGATTAGTGACTAGTTGGTATACCAAATTAGTCCATATTACACAGAGCTAATATGTGGTTGTATTCCAGAGTTGAGTGCAATAGATGACATGTGCTGGAGGACGAGCTTCGGGGTGATTGAGGATATGCGTGTATCATCAAGCTAGCATAGTACTTCGGTGCACGGTATGTTCATTGTGTGGTCCGAACCTCTGAGAGAAACCTTGGTTCGGGTAATTGCCTGACTATGTGACAAGAGCGATATCTTTGCTATGCATGTTGTGTGGATTAAACGTTGATTTGCTACGTGATTATTATTGTGCGCGACGTCTTCGGACTACATTACTATGATTGCTTGTATGATTGGAATTCTAATATCTGAAATCATTATTCCATATTGACCTAAGTAAAACACTTAGGAACGAGACTCGGGATCCATAGTCTCTAGAGCTAGATACTCGAACATAACTATATCCTAGACTATTGCTAGGGAAGTACATAAGACTTCAAGTAATAAATGGTAGAGACTTCTCCAAGACCTAAGAATTTACTTAGGGTAGTTGATTAAGGATTAATCACATATTGGAGAGTGTTGTTAGGGTACATGGTATGGGAATCCAATTAGTCTCGACTAGTTGGTTGCGCATTGGTGATCACCGGAGTATAACGTCCGTATCGGACCGACTCTCTCTATATTCTGACGGGCCTAGATAGACTGTTGGACAAAAGGTGCCGCTTTTGGCACACGGCTTCGGCCATTCATGAACGTCTTGATTAGGCAAGTGGAAGCCCCGGGATCGAGTGATCCTTGGCAATGAGCACCTCATGTGTACGGGAGAACTACTGTCCAGTAAGGTTATTTACGGGTTGTCCTAACATGACACCCATTGATACTGAGAGTAAGGCTTTATGGTGACTAACAAAAATTAAAGGAAAAACTATGATACCCTAGTGGAAGTAACTACGCGTTGTATGGTTATTTATAATATGTGGTATGTGGTATGTTATTTATAATATGTGGTATATGGTATGTTGTTTATATAGTACATGGTATATCGTATGTTGTGAATTGTATGTGGTGAATGGACTGTTACATTGATGGATTGTTATATGATTATTTATGTTATTTACTACTGTTCACATAAATTGTAAACTGAACCAGTATGTAATCAACCTCATGTTCAGACGGCTAATTGACTAAAGTGACCTAAAGGGTCTAGGACAACATAGTTAACATACTCGGCCAAGTGTTGAGCCCTCCATGGGCACCGATATTTTATTTTTCAGGTGAATGATGATTGGCGCTGGAGTGCGGGATTGTGGGTAGATGACCTCGACCTTTATTTATTAAGCTTCTATGATTAATTTATGTTAGTACGTTGGAACCTTGGGAAATCTTTAAGTGCTCACTTGTCATAGGTATTAGTTTGTATATAGGGTAATGGAGTAAATATCCCGCTCATCACTGTGGTTAGTTGTTGTAAATTGTTTTATTACGGTTATGCTTCTTTATTCACATGGTGAGTAATGGCATGTGACACCTAAGTGAGGATTAGTGTAGTTTAACTTCCGCTATGAGACGTCTTTAATTATGCTACGAGAGAGATTATTATGAGTCTAAAGAGTGAGGTGTTACAAAAGTGGTATCAGAGCGGTACTCCACTCTGATGACGAGATATTAGGACTAAGATAGTGAGCTTAGGATTATGGGAATATGGGAAACGTCTGTGAGGTACGGGTCACCTGGTCTTAAACGAACCAGTGTCATAGCAACGCTAAATGTGTAACAATATTAGCCTTAATGGCATATCGGTGTTATTGATTTCTACACGGTGAACTACCGAGTAATGATACGATATAACGTATTACGGGTGTCGAGAAGAGGCATGTCGGGGGTGATGGAGCTCATGTAACCCCGAATAGCGTTGAGACGGCAGCCATCACACTAGCTTGATGGAAGAATATCCCGGAAACGGCAGTGGTACCCCACCCGCCACTGCCCACACCTCGAGTATCACCCATAGAGTCAATGTAATGGATGGCGCCAAGGAGACGGAAGAATTCCTCATATTTGGAAGACCGATGCGGTTGCTATAGTCACTATGACATCAAGACAAGCAAAAGAGCTTGCAATACGATGAATCATTAAGGACCGGGGTCCCGATAGCTACATACTGTAACACCCCACTCATCCAAACGTGGTAGTCACAAAAACTTATTAACATATATACCGATATCGCAGCGGAATTGATTATAATACCCAGTACCTTGCTACGGTCTGAACATACAGAATATACCGAACTTAATAATTACAACACTTAACCAAAACACCAACCGAGTTTACAGTATTCTCCAAGTCTAACCACATGGAGAGTAGGCCCTCTCGATGAGGGTTCTCCAAGTCTAACCTCCACTAGTCTCATCTAACTCATTCATTCACTTAAGCATGCATGAAATGGGGTAAGCAGACAATTTTATCACTTAGTAGGTTGTAGCGGTACCTGGTCCCGATGAGGGTTCAGCCTCATCTTCCCGGTCCACCATATGGAGAGTAGGCCCCTTCTTCTGGGTTACCCGGGGTCCTTTGTTGGCTGCAGGTTGTGTCGCCTTCTGACCGTCGGATCCAGCGCCCTGGTCGGTCTTACCCTTGCCCTTCATCTCGGCCTGAAGGCGCTACTCTCGTGGTTTCGAAGCACTCGTAAGCTAGGTGTCCGAGCACCCCACAGAAGTTGCACTCCACCTTGTTGCCCTTGCAGTCGAGTCCGGGGTGGTCCTTGTGGCACCACGAGCAGATATAGCGACGTTGGTACCCACCACTGGCTCCCTTCCTAGACTCAGACCCTGATTGTTCACATTATTAGTGATAGGTTCCCATGTTACTAAAACATTGTTAATTCACATTAAAGTGTATTTCCTTACCCTTTAGCGCTTTCGAGTGCAGGGGCTTAGCAGCAATTGCGTATGTTAACTTCAGAGGCTCTTCAGCATCCTTCTCATTCTCCACCTTTCCCTTCTGACCTTTTTGGGACTGAGGCTGGTACTTTGCTTTCTTGTACCCGCCTTGCCCTTGGTTCTTAGCACCCTTACCAGCAAACTTTCTCTTAGCAGCATTGTCCTCGTCCCTTAGCTGGACGGTTATCTCCACCATAGCAGCGGCATGATAGCACTCCTGCTTTCAAGGTGTTAGTTTCTCTCATTCTCATGGTATAAAATCTCAATCACTTATAAGTATCTCAACCTTTCTCATTGCCTATAAGGTAGTATAGCTCGCCGGCCCCATACCATAGCGGAGTCGATGGCTCATCCCGCCATAGAAGCGGTCCACCAGGATCTGGTCCGAGTACCCCAGTCCCGGTAGAAGACGTAGCAAGGCGGTGAACTCCGAGTAGTACTCGTGCACCAACATCTTGTCCGTCTGCTTCAGCGCATCCAACTGTAGGCGCTTCTTCGTGTGGACATGGGCGGGGTAGTATTTGGCTCGTAGTAGAGCCATGTACTGCTCCCAGCCGAATTCTGGGTTGGCCACATGCTCGGCCCTTACCAGCTTCCACCAATCGCCCGTCGCTCCCTTCAGATAAAACGCAGCAAGTCGAACTTTGACTCCAGCAGGTACGTCAAGGGTCTTGAATGCATTCTTTATCTCGGAGATGTATGCTTCGAGCTTGGCGGGATCGGTCCCCCCCTTGAATGAAGCAGGTCAAAGGTCAGCAAGACTCTTCACCCAATTCAGTTTCCGGGGCTGTGGCGGTGCGCCGGGTTGGTAGCTCATGTGCCCGAGCACGGCAGCAACGATCTCAGCTATCGTCTGCCCACCTGGTATCTCAGTGGCTTCTTCTCCCAGACCATGGCCTCGCCCCTTCCACGTGGACGTCCTGCCATCTGTACAAGCATAAAGCACATTAGGCTTGTGTTTACAACGGTCTCGGTTCACGGTTTATAACGTCCGTAGACGGTAAAGACGATCCATACTTAATAGTGGTTGTCTGACTCTTCTCAGTCTAACCTCTCGCACCCTTAACCCATAACTTATGTCTTAACTCATATCTTAACTCGATGGCTACCTAAGTTCGGTATTCTGTATTCAGAGCGTAACAACGCTCTGATACCAGTTTTTGTAAAACCCCAACTCATCCAAACATGGTAGTCGCAAAAACTTACTATCATATATACTGATATCGCAGCGGAATTGATTATAAAACCCAGTACCTTGCAATGGTCTGAACATACAAAATATACCGAACTTAATAATTACAACACTTAACCAAAAACATCAACCGAGTTTACAGTATTCTCCAAGTCTAACAAGTTTACCACAAAATTTAAACAGTTGCCCCCGAGGGGGTCAGCACCTTTACTGGTACGATTCTCTTATAGCCCCCAAGCTAACGGGGCTACAACGACTAATTGTCGATAGCATGCAGTTGATTAATCATACAACATAAATAAAAGTACAATAAACACCACATATCACATGAACAATTATAGTTCAAACACAGTGAGCAACTTAAAAGCGCTCCTTAGGTAAGTGAGTTAGATTTTAACTCCTTAGGTTATGACACCTCTTATTCTCAGTCCATTCTTATCTCATCTCAAGTCTTATCTTAGTCTCATTGTACCAACCATTCTTTAATTAGAATTGGTTGTTTCTTATCTCAATGTTTATTTTTGTCAGGTCAAAAGTAACCCTAGCCAATGAGCTATTAACTCCATTGGTTAAATAAACTACTTATCTTAAATTTGGGATTTAGGTGATCCCACTGCACCATCTTAATCTGGCCTCCCACCTTGAACTGTAATCCAAGGTGGTCGAGTCTATATGTCGACTCTAGGCGACAAGTCAAAGACGAGTCTCAAGCGGAAGTCGGATCTGATTCAGATACCGACCCCCTTTCCTTAACATGCATGACCGGAGTCAGTCCCGGATTCCTCACACCCCCCAAGTTCCAGTTAGTGAAAGTCTCAAGACAAGGTGTTAGTTAAACCTTTTTCGGGTATTAACCAACCAATATAAAAGAGGGTGTTCTTAACTCATACCATAGTTACTAATCATTGTTAGTAAATAATCTCAAAGTAAAGCGTGTTAGCTTTAATCAAAAGCACACAACAAATACAATAAACCGGTTGCATGCATTATCTTGTTTAGTCAGAACACATAAACAAATAGCACACAAGCCGAGGGACACGTCGTTAGCAAGCAGGCTACAAGAAAACCATACCGTTCACTGTCGATAATCGTTTGTCTAATCTCCTTCCGAGTCCCAATTCTCAAGTCCTAAAACATTCATCCAATTTAGGTTGTTAATTACTCCCAATTTACTTAGCTTATTTAGCCACTAATGCTTCCCAACTAATAACTACTAAGTCCTTATAACTTAACCATAAACTCTTAAATCATTTACTTAACTTAGTCCCTTAAGTTCTTATATGCTTATCTTTCTAATCATCATTACCCTCCTAATGGTGGAACACTAAGGCCACCCTTTCATTTATGTTTTATTATTATATATATGGGCCGACCGACCCACCGACCGACCCAACCCCCTGGGTCGGTCGGAGTCAAGACAATTCTCTGACTGAAAACTCTACACTCGTCCGACCCAGGACCGACCCAACATCTCTAGGTCGGTCGAACTCAGAAACTTCACCCTTTGGAAATCTGAAGCCGATCGACCCAAGCTTGCCCCGACCGACCCAAAACCCCCTGGGTCGGTCGAAGTCAGAAGTTTCGGCCCCTTTGGAAATCCCAGTCCGACCGACCCAGCCAGGGTCGGTCTAAGGCAGATTCTTTCCAAAGTGTTTAATTGTCTCCACTTCCTTCCACAATTGCCCTAGCATATGTTACCATCATTTTGGCACATTAATACCCTCTCGAATCATCCACCAAACCCATTAATAAACTCACTTATAAACCCCTTAAACACTTACTCAAATTCTTAGTAATTCCTTAACACTTGTAACTTGTTCCTTACACTCCCAACATCTTAACTTGTCTAAAACTTCATCTAACCAAAGTGTTCCTTTTCAACCAACATAACTTCTCTTCAAGCATTTTATACTAATCCATCTTTCCTTTACTCAAGTTTCCTAAACATTCTCAAAGTCATATACTCTAGTTCATAATTACACTTTCACAAGTCATTATCCTCATTTTCCTTCAATCCTTGCCAAGTCTTACAACTTCTCTTATCATGGTTTTGGTACCTTAAATTCACCATGCTATCCTCTAGTTCCTCCTAGACATTCCTAGGTCACCCTTATACTCAAGAACGTCCTAGCTCATCCTTTTTCCACCAAATTCACCCTTATTCATTCCTAGGACAATCTAAGTCATAAAGTTCATTTAAACACTTAAAACATCTTGTTTCTTCACTAAATTTTGACATGGTCTCCCTAACACTTTCTTATACCCAAACACTTAGGTTTTCACCCTTAAGCAATCATGAACATTCAAATCCTCATACAACTTTCTCTACACACAATTCACACCCAAACTACACTACATCATAATATAGTGCATAAACTTAACTTGCTTGGCACTTAGGCCCTTAAATGACTTGGCTCTTAGGCCCTTAAATGACATAAACTTAAACACTGTATTTCCCACATATAATAGCCTTCAACCTGCAAATACACACAACAATGCTCCCATAGCAATATAAGTGTTCTTAAAATTCACCTTAAGATTGCTTAACTATCTCAATTCTCATTTGCTCCTTAGTCACAAGTTCTCAAATATGATCATGTTCCTTATCCTAGATTTTATAGCCCTTAATTAATGTTCTAAGCTACACTTATCATCTATCTAAATCCCACCCCTTAAAGCATTAAACCATCTTAAGGCAAGTCATTTACCTTGTTTCTCAAGCTTTCCTCCCAACTTCCTCCTTAGGTTTTCTTGACTGATTTTCAGCAAGCACTTTTGTTCCCTTGCCAAATCTTCTAATCAATAATCTAATGAGTGCTAAGGAATGCACCTAAACTTAAAGAATCATTTCTAGGTTAAAAAGAGTGCTTTAAGGCATTTTAAATGGATGATTACCTGGGAGTCTCAAGGTAGACTTATGTAATGAATCAAAGAGGACCTCCACTATTCCTTTAGAGATTGAAACAAGCTAGTTCAAGGAGTAAAACAAAACTCCATGAGAAGATGATTTTTGGCCATAGGTAAAAATGAGAGGAACTTTAGTTTTTCTTTAAGTTTTCTTACCTTGAATGAATGGAGAAGCAAAGGAGCTCTTCAAACTGAATTTTCCTCCTTCAATGGAGTTTTTCCATGGCACCAAACTTGATCTTTTGGAGAGTTGAAAAGATAGAATGAAAGAGCTTGCTCTAACTAAGAGTAATTTATGCTTAGTTTTTGATTTGGAGCTAAAATGAATATTTGGTGAGCAAGTGAAGATGGACGAGAATGGAGCCGGTTCTTACGGTTTTGGAGAGGATGAAGATGAAGAAAAACGGTGGAGAAAGAAGAGAATGAAGAAAGAGAGAGAGGTGAGCTAGTTTGCAAGATCTTTTCTTAAAAAGGTGACTAGTACTTTACTTACTTCCCTCTGCTTTTCCTTAATGTTCTGGCTTATGTGGTGACTCACCACTTCAAAAACCGGCCCCCTTTGCTTAATGAAGATATTTATGGGATTTGTTGACCAATTAATTAAGTAAGGTTGACTAAAGCTTAAATTGGGCACTATTTGATTACTATTCACAATTAGTGCACATATTTGTGAAACTTTTGGTTTCTCATTGATTTAGGCTTCCAAATGTGATATTAAGTAGTACACATATTGATTAAGGTGTAATCATGGTCATCTAGCCACTCAAAACCTCCTTCTAAGACAATTTTTCAAAAATGTGCTTTAAGAGTCCTTAAAGCATAATTTGTGTTTTAACTTGTTTTTGAGCTTGGTTTTCTTTGGTAGTTGATTTAACATTTCAATTAGCATTTTAATAAGGTCCAAGAATGATGTTTGGGTGCTAATAAAAGTTACTCCAAGCTTAAAGCATGTTTTTGCTTAAATTGCTCTTATGGTGTTTCCTTGTGTTTTCTTTGGTTTAAATTGTTTCCTAATGTTTCTAAGGAATGTTTTATCCTTATTATATTTTATTTTAACATCTAAACACCATATATAGGTTTGGGGTATTTCAATCTTCCCCCTTAAAAGAACTTTGTCCCTAAAGTTCCTATGTACACTTAATCATTTGCAATACACGAATTTCTTAATACCATATCTTATATTCACATTCACACATCTCAAGACTCAATGGTCTGCCACAAGTACAATACATAAGTACTATACATATCTCAAACTTACCACAAAGTGTAATATCTTACACAAAACCATATCTTACACCAACCAAGCAAACAACAAACATTGTTCGTTTACTAACTCAAAAACGAGGAAGCTCTACCCCCCTTAAAAAGAGGTATGCCCCGTACCCTATACAGACGATCTAGTCGGTATACAACGAAGGGTACTTCGATCTCATCTTATCCTCTAACTCCCAGGTGGCCTCCTCGACATCCTGGTTAAACGAGACAACCTTCACCAGTCGCACTGACTTATGGCGAGTGTCTCTAGTCTTAGTATCCAAGATTCTCTGAGGAGTCTCCACGTATCTCATATTTGGTTCTAAAGTCAATCTCTCAGGCTCTAAAACATGGGAGGGGTGGTGCATGTACTTCTTCAGCTGTGAAACATGAAAGACATCATGCACTTTACCCAGCTCAGCAGGTAAATTCAGCCTGTAAGCAACTGGGCCCACCCGCTCCGTAATCTCAAAAGGATCCACAAATTTTGGGCTCAGTTTGCCCTTCTGCCCAAACCTAAACACACCCTTCATCGGTGAGACTCGTAGAAATACCTGGTCGCCCACTGCGAACTCCAGGTCTCATCGTCGAACATCAGCATACGACTTCTGCCTATCTTGAGTAGCTTTCATATTCTCCCTGATTTGTTGAACTTCAGCATGAACTTGCTCTAAGTACTCTGGTCCTATAATGACCGCCTCACTCGACTCATCCCAGTAGAGCGGTGTACGACATGGTCTGCCGTACAACGCTTGGAAAGGTGCCATCTTGATCGAAGCATGATAGCTATTGTTGTAAGAGAACTGGATCAGATGCAACTTTTCAATCCAACTGCCCTGGAAGTCTAAGGCACATGCTCTCAGCATGTCCTCGAGTGTCTGAATTGTACGCTCAGTCTGACCATCAGTTTGAGGATAGAACACGGTACTCAACTTCAATTATGTACCCAGCGCTTCCCGTGTCGCTCTCCAGTACCTCGAAAGGAATCTGGTGTCTCTATTAGATACTATGGTCTTCGGTACCTCATGGTGTCTCATGATCTCCTTATCAAATAGCTCAGCTAGCTTAGTTACCTTCCAAGTATCCTTCATCGGTATGAATCGGCTACCTTGGTGAGGCAATCTACTACAACCCAAATCATGTTCAGACCTCCCCTGGTAGGTGGGAGTCCGACCACGAAGTCCATGGAGATATCATGAAACTTCCACTCCAGAACTGGCATGGACTGTACCATTCCGCCTGGTCGTCGGTGCTCGAATTTTACCTTCTGGCATGTGAGACACCTCAAAATGAACTCGGTAACATCTGCCTTCATCCCCGACCACCAGAAGTATCTTTTTGTGTCTGTGTACATCTTAGAGGCTTCCAGATGGATGGAAACTGAAGAACAGTGTGATTCTCGTAGTATACGGTCTTTCAGATCTACGCTGCTGCGCGGGATGCATAACCGGCCCTTAAGTCTGATCAGATCATCATCATGAAGTCTGAAGTCATATTTCTGACTCTCAAAGGTACCCTCTGTCAGCTTCTGACTGACTTCTCTTATATACTCATCGGTCCTCTGAGCCTCTCGCACCTCATCAACCAAGCTAGAAGAAGCAAGTAGCGAATGAAGTGAGTGTGCTCGACGGCTCAGGGCGTCAGCTACAACGTTGGCCTTCCCTTCTTTGTAATGGAGGTCAATATCGTAGTCTTTCAAGAATACTAACCATCTTATCTGTTGAAGATTCAGCTCCTTCTGAGTGAATATGTATTTTAAACTCTTATGATCGGTGTAGATCGTCACACTATCCCCGTATAGGTAGTGGCGCCATATCTTCAGGGCGAAGACTACAGCTCCCAACTCTAAATCATGCGTGGGGTAGTTCTCCTCATGTTTCTTCAGGTGGCGTGAGGCATAAGCGACCACTTTGCCGTGCTGCATAAGTACGCAACCTAATCCTCTGCCGGATGCATCACAGTAAACCTCAAAGCCCTCTGTGCCGTCTAGAATGGTCAGAAACAGTGCAGAAGTCAGTGAGTCCTTCAAGCTCTGGAATGAACTCTCACAGTCATCCGTCCATACGAACGGTGCATCTTTCTTCATCAGACTGGTCATCGACTTTGCGACCTTGCTGAAGTTCTTAACTAACCTCCGATAGTACCCTGCCAAACCGAGAAAGCTCCTGATGTCGGTAACTGTCTTCGGTCTTGGCCAGGTGCATACGACATCTATCTTTGCTGGATCTACAGAGATCCCAGCATCCGAGATGACATGACCCAGGAAAGAGACCTGGTCAAGCCAAAACTCGCACTTGGAGAACTTAGCATATAGCTGGTTCTCCCTTAGTATTTCCATCACCCTCCTCAAATGTTTCTCTTGCTCAGCTCTCAACTTTGAATATATCAATATGTCATCGATGAATACCACAACCGACTTGTCCAGCTGCTCCCTGAACAAGCGGTTCATCAGATCCATAAACTTTGCCGGTGCGTTCGACAAACCGAACGACATCACTGTAAATTCGTAGTGGCCATATCGTGTCCGGAATGCCGTTTTCTCAATATCTCCCTCCTTAATGGCTATCTGATGGTACCCTGATCTAAGATCAATCTTGGAGAACACGGATGCCCCCTTCAACTGATCAAACAAATCATCTATGCGTGGTAGTGGATACTTGTTATTCACTGTCACTGCATTCAACTCTCTATAGTCGATGTAGAGGCGGAGACTGCCATCCTTCTTCTTCACGAAGAGAACTGGTGCTCCCTATGGTGAAACACTGGGTCGTATGAACCCTTTATCTAACAAGTCTCTCAACAGTTCTTTCAACTCATTCATTTCAGCCGGAGCCATGCGGTAAGGCACCTTGGCTATCGGTCCGGTTCCTGGCAGCAGCTCAATAGTGAACTCTACCTCCCGAGTGGGTGGCATGCCGGGCAGTTCCCAAGGAAAGAGGTCGGGGAACTCGGACACTACCGGTAAGTCGGGGTCGAACTCGGGGTCCCTCTCTATGTCCTGGACATAGCAGAGATATACTTCCTCCTTCCTCCTCAACTCTCTAAACATTGCTATGGCGGAGATGATCTTGGTCGAAGGCTCTCTGGGCCTCTGGCGGTATGATATTATAACCCCGGACGGACTCCTGAGTAGTAGTCGGTGCTCGGTGTAGAGGATACGACCCTTATGCCTCTCCAACCAGTTCATCTCGAAGATAACATCAAACCCCAAATCTCTGAACTCAATGAAAGTGACTGGAAAGTCTTCACCCTTGATTCTGATGGTGGCTCCTCTGTAGTAGCGAGTGCATCGAACCTTCTCTTTAGACGGGAGCGTAACCGTGAAGTCGGGTAGCTCATCAGCGCCTAGCCCCAACCTCCTCGCAAATGATGATGATATGAAGATATGCGAGGCCCCTGAGTCGAAGAGAACTGATGCATCAACGCTATTAATCGGAAAGGTGCCGGTGAGAATAGTACCGCTTTCGTCGGCCTGTGCCTCTGTAAGGATGCTTAATGCACCTTCCGTACCGAGTCCATATCCTATGTATTTCATAATCTTTCATGAGTATTGATGGTATAACAAGAGTCGTAACAATTAATATGAACAACACTGTTATTTTATTAATACCCATCCTTTTACATCATGCGCTTCTTTCTTACACTTCCTCTCTTACATCATACTTAAATTATTACATGGCTAATACTGTCTAAAGGTTAGGTTTAACCGTCTGGATCTCATGTGCGTCACATTGATCACTACTAACGGTGTTGTGTTCAGCTTAATCTTCTTAATCCCATGGTATAGCATTCTTGACTCTCTACCCATAATTAACACATCTCCAAACTTAAGTATTAACTTATTGGCACAGTCCACACGCTTTTGCTCGCCGTATAGGAATTCAGTGTCATCTCCAATGGACAAAGACACTACGGGTATCCCTCTTTCGAGAGAATCTGTTGTCTCGTCCTTATCCTGATGTAATCCGAGTCACCCGTCCTACTCGTAGAAATTAACGATGCATAGATCTGCTTGTATGTCTAGGATCGGATCAGCTTCCAGTTTTTGTGCGATCTCCACGGCTTACGTAACAACCAGATGGAACTCGTCAGGTATTTCCGGTGGTGAGACTCCATCTTGTGCTCTCGTGATTTGGTATATGATGGCATACGGATTCCAATCCTTGCCTAAGCTCATCATCCTTAGTTTCATCTTAGCTCCTCCAGGGTACTCCGGTGTATAGAAACCTCCCGGTCCCACTCCTAACTGACTGCATCTCCTGATGATGGATATTTGTGCTTCGGGTGTCAGGTATCCCCTTAATAAAATCATACCTGGGCGGATAACCTGACATTGATCTGGTGTGATCTCTCGGGTTTCGATGTCGGTCTCTTCCGGGTTATGCGTTGTAGGTATTGGATAGCAGATATTGAAGTTTCCTAAGGTAATGGTAGGTTACGTCTTACTTAAGTTCTAACCACGTACTAAGTCTCATCTAACTCATTCATTCACTTAAGCATGCATGAAATGTGGTAAGCAGACAATTTTATCACTTAGTAGGTTGTAGCGGTACCTGGTCTTGATGAGGGTTCAGCCTCATCTTCCTGGTCCACCATATGGAGAGTAGGCCCCGTCTTCTGGGTCACCCGGGGTCCTTTGTTGGCTGCAGGCTGTGTCACCTTCTGACCGTCGGATCCAGTGCCCTGGTCGGTCTTACCCTTGCCCTTCATCTCGGGCCTGAAGGCTTTGCTCTCGGGGTTTCGGAAGCACTCGTAAGCTCAGTGTCTGAGCACCCCACAGAAGTTGCACTCCACCTTGTTGCCCTTGTAGTCGAGTTCGGGGTGGTCCTTGTGGCACCACGAGCAGATATAGCGACGTTGGTACCCACCACCGGCTCCCTTCCTAGACTCAGACCCTGATTGTTCACATTATTAGTGATAGGTTCTCAAGGTTACTAAAACATTGTTAATTCACATTAAAGCGTATTTCCTTACCCTTTGGCGCTTTCGAGCGTAGGGGCTTAGTAGTAATTGCGTATGTTAACTTCAGAGGCTCTTCAGCAGCCTTCTCATTCTCCACCTTTCCCTTTTGACCTTTCTGGGACTGAGGCTGGTACTTTGCTTTCTTGTACCCGCCTTGCCCTTGATTCTTAGCACCCTTACTAGCAGACTTTCTCTTCGCAGCATTGTCCTCGTCCCTTAGCTGGACGGTTATCTCCACCTTAGCAGCGGCATGATAGCACTCCTGCTTTCAAGGTGTTAGTTTCTCTCATTCTCATGGTATAAAATCTCAATCACTTATAAGTATCTCAACCTTTCTCATTACCTGCAAGGTAGTATAGCTCGTCGGCCCCATACCATAGCGGAGTCGATGGCTCAGCCCGCCATAGAAGCGGTCCACCAGGATCTGGTCCAAGTACCCCAGTCCCGGTAGAATACGTAGCAAGGCGGTGAACTCCGAGTAGTACTCGTGCACCGACATCTTGTCCGTCTGCTTCAGCGCATCCAACTGTAAGCGCTTCTTTGTCTGTACATGGGCAGGGTAGTATTTGGCTCGTAGTAGAGCCGTGTACTGCTCCCAGCCAAATTCTGGGTTGGCCACATGCTCGGCCCTTACCAGCTTCCACCAATCGCCCGCCGCTCCCTTCAGATAAAACGCGGCAAGTTGAACTTTGACTCCAACAGGTACGTCAAGGGTCTGAAATGTATTCTCCATCTCGGAGATGTATGCTTCAAGCTTGGCCGGATCGGTCTCCCCCTTGAATGAAGCGGGTCGAAGGTCAGCAAGACTCTTGACCCAATTCGGTTCCCGGGGTTGTGGCGGTGCGCCGGGCTGGTAGCCCATGTGCCCAAGCACGGCAGCAACGATCTCAGCTATCGTCTGCCCACCTGGTATCTTAGTGGCTTCTTCTCCCAAACCACGGCCTCGACCCCTTCCACGAGGACGTCTTGCCATCTGAACAAGCATAAAGCACATTAGGCTTGTGTTTACAACGGTCTCGGTTCACGGTTTATAACGTCCGTAGACGGTAAAGACGATTCATACTTAATAGTGGTCGTCTGACTCTTCTCAGTCTAACATGTCGCACCCTTAACCCATAACTTATGTCTTAACTCATATCTTAACTCGGTGGCTACCTAAGTTTGGTATTCTGTATTCAGAGCGTAACTACGCTCTGATACCACTTTTTGTAAAACCCCAACTCATCCAAACATGGTAGTCGCAAAAACTTACTAACATATATACCAATATCGCAGCGGAATTGATTATAATACCCAGTACCTTGTAATGGTCTGAACATACAGAATATACAAAACTTAATAGTTACAACACTTAACCAAAAACACCAACCGAGTTTACAGTATTCACCAAGTCTAACAAGTTTACCACAATCTCAATTACCAACAGACGGGTGTACATGTACATCCCGTGCTCATAATAAACCCATCCTAAGTCTACCCGCTCCTACTCTCGAGGTGAGTCTTCTGCGGGCGCTTACCTGCAAAATTTAAACAGTTGCCCCTGAGGGGGTCAGCACCTTTACTGGTACGATTCTCTTATAGCCCCCAAGCTAACGGGGCTACAACGACTAATTGTCGATAGCATGCAGTTGATTAATCATACAACATAAATAGAAGTACAATAAACACCACATATCACATGAACAATTATAGTTCAAACACAGTGAGCAACTTAAAAGCGCTCCTTAGGTAAGTGAGATAGATTTTAACTCCTTAGGTTATGACACCTCTTATTCTCAGTCCATTCTTATCTCATCTCAAGTCTTATCTTAGTCTCATTGTACCAACCATTCTTTAATTAGAATTGGTTGTTTCTTATCTCAATGTTTATTTTTGTTGGGTCAAAAGTAGCCCTAGCCAATAAGCTATTAACTCCATTGGTTAAATAAACTACTTATCTTAAATTTGGGATTTAGGTGATCCCACCGCACCATATTAATCTGGCCTCCCACCTTGAACTGTAATCCAAGGTGGTCGAGTCTATATATCGACTCTAGGCGACAAGTCAAAGACGAGTCTCAAGCGGAAGTCGGATCTGATTCAGATACCGACCCCCTTTCCTTAACATGCATGACCGGAGTCAGTCCCGGATTCCTCACACCCCCCAAGTTCCAGTTAGTGAAAGTCTCAAGACAAGGTGTTAGTTAAACCTTTTTCGGGTATTAACCAACCAATATAAAAGAGGGTGCTCTTAACTCATACCATAGTTACTAATCATTGTTAGTAAATAATCTCAAAGTAAAGTGTGTTAGCTTTAATCACAAGCACACAACAAATACAATAAACCGGTTGCATGCATTATCTTGTTTAGTCGGAACACATAAGCAAATAGCACATAAGCCGAGGGACACCTCGTTAGCAAGCAGGCTACAAGAAAACCATACCGTTCACCGTCGACGATCGTTTGTCTAATCTCCTTCCGAGTCCCAATTCTCAAGTCCTAAAACATTCATCCAATTTAGGTTGTTAATTACTCCCAATTTACTTAGCTTATTTAGCCACTAATGCTTCCCAACTAATAACTACTAAGTCCTTATAACTTAACTGTAACTCTTAAATCATTTACTTAACTTAGTCTCTTAAGTTCTTATATGCTTATCTTTCTAATCATCATTACCCTCCTAATGGTGGACCACTAAGGCCAACCTTTCATTTATGTTTTTTTATTATTATATATATGGGCCGACCGACCCACCGGCCGACCCAACCCCCTGGGTCGGTCAGAGTCAGACAATTCTCCGACTGAAAACTCTACACTCGTCCGACCCACGACCGACCCAATATCTCGGGGTCGGTCGAACTCAGAAACTTCGCCTTTTGGAAATCTGAAGCCGACCGACCCAAGCTTGCCCCGACCGACCCAAAACCCCCTGGGTCGGTCGAAGTCAGAAGTTTCGGCCCCTTTGGAAATCCCAGTCCAACCGACCCAGCCAGGGTCGGTCCTCTGGGTCGGTCTAAGGCAGATTCTTTCCAAAGTGTATAATTGTCTCCACTTCCTTCCACAAGTGCCCTAGCATATGTTACCATCATTTTGGCACATTAAAACCCTCTCGAATCATCCACCAAACCCATTAATAAACTCACTTCTAAACCCCTTAAACACTTACTCAAATTCTTAGTAATTCCTTAACACTTGTAACTTGTTCCTTACACTCCCAACATCTTAACTTGTCTATAACTTCATCTAACCAAAGTGTTCCTTTTCAACCAACATAACTTCTCCTCAAGCATTATTACTAATCCATCTTTCCTTTACTCAAGTTTCCTAAACATTCTCAAAGTCATATACTCTAGTTCATAATTACACTTTCACAAGTCATTATCCCCATTTTCCTTTAATCCTTGCCATGTCTTACAACTTCTCTTATCATGGTTTTGGTACCTTAAATTCACCATGCTATCCTCTAGTTCCTCCTAGACATTCCTAGGTCACCCTTATACTCAAGAATGTCCTAGCTCATCCTTTTTCCACCAAATTCACCCTTATTCATTCCTAGGACAATCTAAGTCATAAAGTTAATTTAAACACTTAAAACATCTTGTTTCTTCACCAAATTTTGACATGGTATCCCTAACACTTTCTTATACCCAAACACTTAGGTTTTCACCCTTAAGCAATCATGAACATTCAAATCCTCATACAACTTTCTCTACACACAATTCACACCCAAACTGCACTACATCATAATATAGTGCATAATCTTAACTTGCTTGGCACTTATGCCCTTAAATGACTTGGCTCTTAGGCCCTAAAATGACATAAACTTAAACACTGAATTTCCCACATATAATAGCCTTCAACCTGCAAATACACACAACAATGCTCCCATAGCAATATAAGTGTTCTTGTAATTCACCTTAAGATTGCTTAACTATTTCAATTCTCATTTGCTCCTTAGTCACAAGTTCTCAAATATGATCATGTTCCTTATCCTAGATTTTATAGCCCTTAATTAATGTTCTAAGCTACACTTATCATCTATCTAAATCCCACCCCTTAAAGCATTAAACCATCTTAAGGCAAGTCATTTACCTTGTTTCTCAAGCTTTCCTCCCAACTTCCTCCTTAGGTTTTCTTGACTGATTTTCAGCAAGCACTTTTGTTCCCTTGCCAAATCTTCTAATCAATAATCTAATGAGTGCTAAGGAATGCACCTAAACTTAAGGAATCATTCCTAGGTTAAAAAGAGTGCTTTAAGGCATTTTAAATGGATGATTACCTTGGAGTCTCAAGGTAGACTTCTGTAATGAATCAAAGAGGACCTCCACTAGTCCTTTAGAGATTGAAACAAGCTAGTTCAAGGAGTAAAACAAAACTCCATGAGAAGATGATTTTCGGCCATAGGTAAAAATGAGAGGAACTTTAGTTTTTCTTTAAGTTTTCTTACCTTGAATGAATGGAGAAGCAAAGGAGCTCTTCAAACTGAATTTTCCTCCTTCAATGGAGTTTTTCCATGGCACCAAACTTGATCTTTTGGAGATTTGAAAAGATAGAATGAAAGAGCTTGCTCTAACTAAGAGTAATTTATGCTTAGTTTTTGATTTGGAGCTAAAATGAATATTTGGTGAGCAAGTGAAGATAGACGAGAATGGAGCCGGTTCTTACGGTTTTGGAGAGGATAAAGATGAAGAAAAACGGTGGAGAAAGAAGAGAATGACGGAAGAGAGAGAGGTGAGCTAGTTTGCAAGATCTTTTCTTAAAAAGGTGACAAGTACTTTATTTACTTCCCTCTTCTTTTCCTTAAAGTGCTAGCTCATGTGGTGACTCACCACTTCACAAACCGGCCCCCTTTGCTTAATGAAGATATATGTGGGCTTTGTCGACCAATTATTTAAGTAAGGTTGACTAAAGCTTAAATTGGGCACTATTTGATTATTATTCACAATTAGTGCACATATTTGTGAAATTTTTGGTTTTCCATTGATTTAGGCTTCCTAATGTGATACTAAGTAGTACACATATTGATTAAGGTGTAATCATGGTCATCTAGCCACTCAAAACCTCCTTCTAAGACAATTTTTCAAAAATGTGCTTTAAGAGTCCTTAAAGCACAATTTGTGTTTTCACTTGTTTTTGAGCTTGGTTTTCTTTGGTAATTGATTTAAAATGTCCATTAGAATGTTACTAAGGTCCAAGAATGATGTTTGGGTTCTAATCAAAGTTACTCCAAGCTTAAAGCATGTTTTTGCTTAAATTGCTCTTATGGTTTTTCCTTGTGTTTTCTTTGGTTTAAATTGTCTCCTAATGTTTCTAAGGCATGTTTTAGCCTTATTATATTTTAGTTTAACATCTAAACACCATAGCTAGGTTTGGGGTATTTCACATACTATCTCGAAGCGTACTTATACGCACTGAAGAATATACATTAAACCTGACCTACAATCATAATAACCATATGAGCTTATAAGCTAAACTCCTAAAATTACAATAAAATGACGAGACAACTAGAGTTCACCATATGCTGGACCCGTAGCACCATGAGGTAGCCACGCGGAGCAGACCCCAGCCGATATGAGCTACTAGAAGCTGAAAGGAGTCACCAGGGATAGAACACCCCGAATTTTGTGGGAACTTTAGGCGCTGGTATTAGTACTCAGCGCGATCTAGGTAACCACAACTCCCTAACTTAATAAACTGACTTCATGAACACATGCGTCAGGAACTTCCTACTACCATGATGAATATCTGAAACGAAGCTCAATAGGAGCCTAACTTAGACAACCCAGTAATAGGACCACCCTAAGAAACTTAATACTTTAACGAACCTTTAACAACCATAATATTACCCCTTACAAACTAGAAACGCCTAAGCCATGCTCAAACGAACAAAGCATCAAACAGACCAACAATTCTAAACCAATAACTCATCCTGCATGGCGCACTTGCTACAGCAAGCGCTATAACGATCAATATATTAACAATTCCGTCTACCTCGCGCACTTGCCACTGCAAGTGCTGCAACTACTGTCGAATCCTACAAAATCGTGTAGACCACAAAGTATGACACCATGGCTACCAATAACCGCCAATTATTCATACAACTTTCATACAAAATCCGTGACTACAACCTGTCACAAATAGAGTCACAAAACCTTTAAAACTTGAGGCCCTACGAACCTCTGGGGGACCGATGAGTCCGACCATTACAACTAAAGGGCACACACCAGCCCGTAACAAACTACATTCGTTAAACATCAATAAATCATTAACATCGGCTTACAAGCCAAACACCATAAACATATATCGGCATTAAATGCCAATCACTACCAGTGATAAGTGTTGAGTTCTTAGGACTGACACAATCTTATATGAAACTTCGTAACACTTCCTGGATGCTCCACCATCATTAGTGACTGAAATACCCCAAACCTTAGTATGTTGTTTAAACATTTAAATATGGTATATTAAGACTAAAAAGAGTCTTAGAAACATTAGTAAACAATTTAAACCATAGAAAACACAAATAAATGCCTTAAAGTCAATTAGGGCTAAAATGTGCTCTAAGCTTGGGATAAGCTTGGGTAAGACCTAATGAGCTTACCAAGACCTTATTTATATACTAATGAACATATTAAACCAATTACCAAAGAAAACCAAGCTTGAAAACAAGTTAAAACACAAAATGTGCTTTAAGGAGTCTTAAAGCACATTTTTGAAAAATTGTTTTGTAAATGAGTTTTGAATGGCTAAATGTCCATCATTACTCTTTAATTAATATGTGTACTACTTAGTATCACATTTGGAAGTCTATATCAATGGGAAATCAAAAATTTCACATCTATGTGCCTTGTTTTAGTGAATAGTAACAAAATAAGCAAGTTTATAACATATGTCATTATAAGTGTGACAATTGGTCAACAAAGACTAAAATACCCCTTAGTATAACATGGGGGCCGGTTTTCTTGATGACTCACCATACTTACAAGGAAAAAAATAAGCTAAGTAAAGAGTTAAAGTAAAAGCACTATTTGCTTTACTACAAATATCTTCTAAAAGCAAATACTTATCTCATTCTCTCATTTCCCTTGCTGTCCACCGTCTCTACCTTCCTTCTTTCTCTCATTCACGGTTGCAGTAGCTCACCACCATATACCATCTTCAATTCCTTGTAATTCCTAGCTCTCTTTGCCAAATCAAATTCTAAGACCACCATTCTCTTTGTCTCATCAAGCTCTTCAACTTCATCCTTTCAAAACTTCAAGAGCTCCATTTTGGTGCCAAGGGGAATCTCCATGGGAGGAGCTTGAGCTCATCTTTTCACATATTATTGTTCTCCTTTGCTTCTAGGTAAGGAAACTCAAAGAAAAATAGTGTTTCCTTCATGTTTTTATGATGTCCGAAAATCACCATTAATGGTGCCCTTACCTTGCTTGTTTTAGCTTCATTTGAATCTTCCAAGGGCTTGGTGGAGTCCTCTCTTGCTACATATCCAAACTCTCTTTTGTATCCAAGGTAAAACAACTATCTTAATGTTTTGAAATAATATATGTAACTAGGGTTTACAATGAGATGAAGCTTAAAGCTTGTATACTCATTTTATCATTTGTATAATGTTTCGAAGTTGACAAGCAACTAAAAGCCTTGCCGATTTAGTCAAGGAAACAAGAAAGAAGTAGTGAGGAAAAAAGGTAAATGTGCCAACCTAATGTGGTTTAAAGTCTTAGGAGAAATGAGCTTATGTTGCTTATTAAAATGATATAAGGAGCCAATGGTGAATGACTTAGTAAAATGTTCTCAAGGGCTTAGTAAAAGGTATATGTATTGATGGGTGTATTTGCAGGTCAAAGGCAAATATAATGTGGGAAATTCAGTGTTTATGATTTATGCATCTTAAGGGCCTAAGAGCCATGTTATTTAAGGGCCTAAGTGCCAAGCAATTTAAATTATGCACTATATTGTGATGTAGTGTTAAATGAGTGAAGTTTGTGTACAAGAATGTTCTTGATGGATTTTAGATGTTCTTGAATGTTTAATGGTGAAAACTATGTGTGTTTTGGTATAATAAGATGTTAGTAGAACCCATGTCCAAATTAGGTGATGTACAAGAAGTTATAAGTGTTTAAAGGAGTTTTGGTGAACTAGGAAGTCTTAGGAATGATTAGGAATTTTATTAGGAAAGAAACAATGTATTAAGGTGTTTTGGAGTACAATAAGGACTTAGACATTATCTTGGAAGTTTTAGAATACAAATGGGTGTTTTGGAATACACCAAAGTCATTTTGGGAGGTGTTGAGACTCATGCAAACTTTGGTAAAACAGGAGAAGGTATAAACTTGTAAAGGGATTTAAAGAATGACATAAGGAATTGGTTTGTAAGAAAAGATGCTTGGGAGATGGTGTTAAAAGAAGTGAGGAAATATCTTGGTATAGTGGTTACAATAGGCATGAAACACCACTTGGAAACCAAAGGATAAAACATAATAGGTGTTAGGGATTTTGGTAAGAATTGAGTAAGTGTTTGAGGCTGTAGAAAATGAGTGTTTTGGCACGTCCGAACTTCCGTCCGGACGTGGACGTTCGGACATGCCCTGTTGTGTTAGAATTTCCTGAGTCTCGGCCAGTGTCCGGACTTCTGTCCGACCATGGATGTTCGGACACACCCGTCACTTTTCTCAGATTTAGCTTCGACTTGCGTCCGAACTTCGGGAAGCTCGGACACAAGTTCGGACGCTTGAATTTTTCTTTTGATTTTCTCTCGACCAATGTCCGAACTTTGGAAACTCGGATACAAGTTCGGACATGCGTCTGGCTTCACCCTTTGAGCCTCGACTTGCGTCCGAACTTCAGAAACTCGGACACAAGTTCGGACATGCCACTGTTTTGGCCAAAAATTTTGTTTAAGGTTAGAAAAAGTTGTCTGAAAATGGTGATTGGTTAGTAATGATGATATGAGGTTATTTAAGACGTGTTAGGAGTGTAATAATGACAATTTAAAATGGTGAGAAGTTATAACAAAGTGTGAACACAAAATAACTAGTTAAGTGAAGTAAAAGTTAACAATGGGTTAGTACATTAATTAACCGACGTTACTAAATGTGTATAGGATTCTTCAAAGGTGGAAACCAGTCGAAGCAAGGACCAAGGTATGGTTTTCTTGCAGTCTGTTGCCTACCGGTTTACACCAGCTTGTGTGTTGTTTGTTTTTCTGTATGTTTATGACGTTATAAGACTTAATCATGTAATGAGTTTATAGTTGTTCATATTATTGTGATGTTATGACATGACTCATTTCCCTTGTGTGTGTCTAACATGACTTACCACTTGTTTGTGAACTGTTTGTTAAGTTCCACTGTTGAACTTCTAACAAGCGCTAACTGGGGAGTGAGGAATCCGGTTGTCCGGTCATGCATGTAAGTTTAGGAGTAGATATCTGTATCAGATTCGACTCTTATGTTGTTAAGATTGTTCTCCTTAATGTGGCGTTCGATCTCCCGCTAGCTTCCTCCAAAGCTTACCTATTCTGACTTATGATCGGTTTAGTGGGAACATGTGTTTGTGTGGTGTGTTCGGGTCACAATATCCGAACCATCTGTGACTTAAGTTACTCGTTCGAATAACAGAACGGTAATGAGTGTGTGTAACAAGCTTAACATGAGAGTGAACCATTCTCTAGGCTTCTTGTGTTGTTTAACCTTCTTGGTTTGTTATTGTGGAAAATAAATCCACTGTGTATGTGATGTTAAGCTATGCAACAATGTTGCTATGCCATATGTATATGTTATATGTTAAAATGAATGCCATGTTATCATGACAATTAGTTGCGCGTATCCCGGTAGCCGATGGGCTGCGCGTTAACCATACCAGCCAAGGGTTGCTGACCCCCTCGGGGGCTCCATATTTTTACTGCAGGATGAGGATCGAGGAAGCAGAATGGCTATAGATTCTAGGCTGCAGGACTACTTTTGGTTATTTTGGATGTTGAGCCCGGGATGCGCCTGTGCTCCCGAGGCGTTATATTTTGGTACCGTTTGTATGTCAGTGATGGTCGTGTACAGTTACAGTGACGGTTTGTATTAAATACTCGGTATGTTGGTTGTGTATATAAATGGTTGTTAGTACCTAATGCTCGGGAGTCTGATCATCAGACCGGTACACTTGTATTTATTCTGCCTTGTTAACCACGTGGGTGGTTGATGGCGTTGTAGCACATAATCGTTAGTTATTGTTTAGTTATTTTTCCGCTACGATTTCATTTAATGTTAAGTGTGTAGTAGGGGTGTGTTACAGTGACGGTAGGAAAGCAAGGAACTGAAGTACACCAGTTGTAAACAGCTAGGATATATGCAATTTAACGAATGAGGTACCAAATATGAATACTCGTGAATAACAACCCACTCCCGAATATATAGGGGATTGCATAAGAAAGTATGATCACGTAACGATCATGGCCAATTTTATGCCCATAACGGCACACACCAACACACAATAAATATCAGGAAAAAGAAAGAACATGTTAGTCCTCAATAGGACCAATGTTGAACATGTTATACTACAACACAATTATTACCTAAACCAATCACACCCGTAAACGAGAATCGGTGTTGAATACTTACACAATTAACTACTACCTTTACAAAGGAGTACCAAAACCAACAAGAATGAACGAATATCGAAATAAAATCTTACAATCGTTATTCCCTTTGATCACACTGATCATTGGATGAAGTTCCCACATTAAGGGAATGGCTACCGCCATTGGTGTCCCGCCATACAATAGGTGACAAAAATGGGTACGTACTTAAGACAGGTCGTCTACTAACATGACGACTGTTAGTAATAATAATAATGTGAGTTAAACTATGGCAAACTGTCTAAACAATAATACAAGACACCAAGTCTAAAGGGCACAAGCCTAAGCAAAAGTACCTGATGTACCATTACAAGAACACAAGTCCAGGAGAGCGAAAGTACTGCCTCCGACTACCTTCCAATATATGCCACTAGAGCAACAACGCCCAAAACGATATGACAAATGATGAAAACTAGTTAAAAAAAACTCAACTACAATGAGGAATTCCATAAAAGAAGAGAACACGAATCTTCGCCATGAAGTTCGAAATTTCACTAAATGATGTAACCCAGGAAAAGAGTAAAGTTAGAAGCACTATAAATAAGTGCAATAAACGACATAAATAACCTACACAAATACAAGAGTTTGAAATAACCAACCATCGCCAAACCGCGCACAAATAAACCAATAACGGTAATTTGGAGTCAATACACGGAATCACTCCAATAAAGAACTTACTAAACAATAGGCCAACATGGACTTGCCAATGCAAGAGGTCGTAAAATTCCTTTAAAAACATTAGTGAACTTATGTCAATAATGAAACCAATGGCAGAGGATAAAATCACCTCGTACCATTACGATATAAATCTCACCATTAGGGCGAAATATCGCGAACACCTACTGAATGAAAATTAGGCAATCATACCCATTGGGCTAGGGACCCAGGGAACCGAAGATTCCCCCGGGACACCCCCCAATGCCAAGTAAAGGGAGTATGACAACAAAATACTTCATGAACGTGTAACAGACACTAGGAGCATACAAAACGAGATATGGGACGACCACACTCCATATGAGCTTGTGGGCTTGACAAACTTATTTATAAGTTAGTCAAGTAAATAGTAATGTATCAGTAGGGTACCTCATACATGTAGACAAGTAGTGTAAGGAACACAAGAAGTAGTCAACTCTGTGCCAAGGTCAGTGATGCAAATCCAGACCATTACAAATAAATACCTCAAGTAAATTAACGAGAAGAGTCCCAGTTAAACCAACGAGATTAGCGAAAGCAAAAACCCTCGAGGATAACACGACCAAGTCGTGACTCCACAAAAGAGTGGTTAGCACAATAACACTACATAAAACCTTCTGAAAGACGAGAGAGTCAATAGTCAACTAAATGACAAGGCATGAAAACCCGTTAAATGGGCTAGTAAATACAAAAAAATCCTCATAAGGATAAAGAGTTACTTACACAAGCACAATCCTGGTCATCCAGAAGAACATATTTAATGATAATAATCGCCACCCGAAAGAGGGGCATAAAGAGAACTATTCACCATACGAAAAACACAAAGTAATACGGTATGATGTAACAACCACCGTACGCTCAAATTGAGGGCAATGGTATGCTTTCTGAAATACCCCAAGTTAGAAAGAAACCCTAATTTCCAGAAGTCCTGGAAACGCTAGAAACCCTAATTCCTGGAAGTCCCGGAAACGTTGGAAACCCTAGTTCCCAGAAGTCCCGAAAGTCCCAAAAATCATGGAGATGACCTTAAAAACTTTAGGAAAGCCTTGAGAACTTAATAAGACCCTAGAAAACCCTAATAAATAGAGATGGAAAGCCTGAGAAAATTCTACAAGACCCGATAAAATTCTAGTAGCCGGAAATGCCCCATAGCTTGTTTTACTCCATCATAATCACTTTTCTCCTTCGGAAACTCCTTAAAAAGCTTGGTAAGCATGAGATGGAGACCTAGTTGAGTTAAGCACGAGGTGGCAACCTAGTTAACCTAAGAACGAGATTTCGGGAAGCACGAGGTGTCGAGAAGCACAAGGTGTCGTGAAATGATTGGTTAAAAGTTGTCCACACAAGCTAGCAAGCAAGTAGGGAGGTGAAGCAAGCTAGTAGGAGGTGTTACAAGGTCATTAGCTATATTTTAAGTCAAATTAAAACAACATGTTCCTTATTTGCTCTTAAAACACCTTAATTAAACTTTAATGTAATTTATTACATATTATCATTAGTTTTCAGCCCATGATGGCTTCTCCTTTGGCTGACCTGATGAGTGTGAAATATGAATGGTTTTTAGTGATCTTTAATGCCTAATTTTTATACGAACATCGATAATATTCCACACTTATCTTCCGTTTTCCTTTGGTTTGTTGTTTGGTAAGGCTTGATACCTTTTTCTATGATTAAATGCAGAGAAAAGCCAGGGAAACACTAGATTTACTCACGAGGGAGATATTGCAACAAACGGGGGTCGAATCGGAGTCGAAATGAAGAATTTAGAGGATTTTTGAAGGTCTGTCCGAGCTTGTGTCCGAACTTCCAAGTTCGGACGCAAGTCGAGAGTTTGTATGCTGCGCCTGATGGGATGTCCGAACTTCGGTCCGAACATCGAAGTTCGGACATAGTTGAGAAAAGCCGGAGGCCTGAAGTACGGAGCATGTCCGAACTTGTGTCCGAACATCAAAGTTCGGACACAGGTCGAAACTTTCTGAATTGAAGCGCTCAAAGCATTGTGTCCGAACTTTGAAGTTCGGACCAATGTTCGGACGGCACGAAAATTACAGCATAAACTCGGCGTTTTGAAGGGAAAAAGAGAGAGAAAGGTCTATTTAAATGACCTAATCAGAGGGAGAAGGTTTAATCATCATCGATCATTACAACACACCTCACACTGATAAACGAAGTTCTCTCCATTCATCCACGCCAATTGCATCAGTTCATCTTCATCCACATTCATCAAGTTTATCATCGTTATTCTGGAGGAGCATCGTCAGAAGGGAGTGTGGCCATCATCTTCAACCTTACACCTGCAGCCATCGACACTGGATAGTTGTTCAACAAAAGGGTTTTTCTTCCCTTAGATGATTTCTATGTTGACTGTATTTATCTGTTTCTTGGCAATGTCTGGCTAGTAGGGATTTAACTCTGGGGTAGGGTTTGTTCAAGATGGATTCAATGTAGTTAAAGATTCTGCAGTTTGATTATGAGATTGTGACGGATTGTTTTCAGGTTAATGATTATCAATTTTCTTCTCTATTAATTTCGCGAGTTATAGAGTTGTTTTGCGAAACCTATTAAGATCAGACAAGGTGATTAATAGGGAGTTCGAATTAACCTGGGAATTTGGGGAAGGATTAGTCGGATAGATAATCTTTCCTACAAACGCTAACAATTCTTTGTGCTTATTCCACCTATATGTGTTTTGCCAACTGCTAGATTAGAGTTGACACGTTCTGATAGGTGAGCTCTTCAATGAACTAGGATTTAGCATTGTAAGAGATAGAAAGAATTGGCCTTTCCGTTTCTCATAATTAAATTGTAGGAGCTACTAGATTCAATCAGAAAAGAACAACCCGAGCCCGGAGTTCCACTCATATTATCAACTTCATCATTCGTTTTTACCGATTGCTTAATTTAACTCTGATTTGCATTTATTTGATTTAGTTTCAAAAACAATTCACAACCCCCCTGAGTTTCCAGTTTTCTTAGGATTTAGGATAGGACTTAGGCTTATTTATTCAAGTCCCACGGTTCGATACTTGGTTGCTTAACTTTCTATACTATAGTGACCGGGATTTTTGCAACCCGACAGACTTATTGATTTATTATTTTCTAGATTAATTTGTTTAGTTTTAGTAGATCAATTTCCTGTTTGCAAAATGGCGCCGTTGCCGGGGACTTGACTTTGTCAAGTCCTTTGCCTTGGTTGTCAATTGTTTTTGTTTTATTTGATTTGTTTTGTTTAACTGTGCAGGTGTTGGTGAATGCACGGTACTCGATCTCGAGGTCCACCAAGATTCAACTTAGACTTAGAGATCAACCGTACAGCTCGAAGAGCGAGAAGAGCACTCTTCGCCATGGCTGCTAACGGACCAGCCAATCCCAATGCCAACGCTGAGCAGTCCACTTTGGGAAGAATAAATCGGCCGCCAGCTGCTCCTAGAAGAGGACCTGTGACTTTACCGAACCTCACAGCTGAATTAACAGCAGAATGGCAAAAGTTGAAACCAAGCCATCAGACAAACGCTGTCAGGAATCATCCAGCAGGGACCTTCTCAGGCGCAGACCCGGCTGATGCACTCGACCATGTCCACCGGTTTTTAGTCCATCTGGATTCGTTGGGGATGTCCCAGGGGCTTGAGGAATATGCTCGGCTGTGCTTATTTCAGCACAGTCTATCAGGGGAAGCCTCGAAGTGGTTCCACCGTCTACCACCAGGTATCATCACTACTGGGAGCTGCTGACGGAGAGGTTCTATGAGAAGTATATTCCCATCTCCCGGACCAGACAGATGATCGCTGATCTGACCGCTTTCAGACAGTCCGGTAACGAGACAATATGTGAAGCTTGGGATAGGTTCAAGGAGCTGCTCCGCCAGTGCCCGCATCACGGTCAGAATATGACGTCCTTGGCCCAGGGGTTCTTTCAAGGGCTGAGAGATGAGCACAGAGCCGAGGTCAGAGCCGCATTGGGTGGAAATTTGTTGGCTAAAAGCGGAGAGGAATTTATGTCAGCCATGGAGTCCTACTGCGAGGAGCTCCGCCAGTGGAGCAACAGTGGTGGAGGGTCTTCACAGTTGGGCAGACCTCTCTCGGGCTCCAGATCCTATGATGGAGCAGATTGCTGCTGAGCAGGCCCATCTGAGTACCACAGTGGGCAATATGGCGAAGATGCTCGAGAGGCTCACTATGGGACAGACATCTGTGCAAGCCGTCAAGTGTCTACTGGTCCAAATGAGGTATGCTGTTCTCAGTGTGGAGACAGCCATGACTACGAAGACTGCCCGATGGTTGCTGAGATGAGGCAGACTGAGGAAGCAAATGTAATTGGTCAGTACAACAGGCAGCCTTGGATGCAGAACCAGCATCCAAACCTGAGGTACGGTAATCCAAATAACGCCCTCAACTCACAGCAGATGCAGCCTCAGAGGGCAAGTCAGGGAGGACCACCCGGTTTTGTTAGGCCCCCATTCAATCAGTTTAGGCCACAACAGTCTCCAGCTCAGCCATCGTCACTGAGTTCGAATAATGCTAATTTAAAGGAGATGATGGATAAACTGATGGCCTCTCAAGAGCAACAAACAGTGATAAATCAGAATCTGGCAGCTGGCGCAGCAAAGCTTGAGAACGCTATGGTGGAGATGCAAGGAACTATGAGTCAGTTGACTCAGTTCCTCCTGCAGCAGAGACCGTCTGGCTCACTGCCTTCCCAAACAGACCCCAATCCTAAAGCTCAGTTGAAGGCAGTGACGGTTTCGGAAACCGTGGTAGTTGAGGATTGCTCAGACTCTGAGAGGTGGCAGCAGTTACATTACGAAGTGGGAAGCAGATAAATAGAAATCAAGTGGCTGAGGACAAGCTGACGAGGAGACCGGTCGCCCTTCTTCTAGCACTGGTGCACCGTCAGGGCCCCCAGCCCCTCCTGAGGTAGTTGTTGAGGAGACCCAGGCTCCTATTTCTTCCCCTTCTCATTTTTGAAATGCTAAAAACTCCAAGGGTAAGGTGGTTCCTAAGGAACTTCCTTTCCCTAATAGATTAAAGAAAAAGAACTTGATGATCAATTTGGGAAATTTTTGAGTGTATTTTCAAAGCTTACCATTAATATTCCCTTGATTGATGCTATCAAGCAATGCCTAATATGCTCGCTTTGTGAAGGATTTATTTCTAACAAGCGAAGGTTCAAAGAAAAGGAGATTGTTCAGCTGACAGAGACGTGCTCTGCAGCCATCCAGCAGAAGCTCCCTCCGAAGTGTGGAGATCCAGGGCAGCCCATCATCCCTTGCACCATTGGAGACATGGACTGTGGGTACGGACTCTGCGACCTTGGAGCAAGCATAAATTTGATGCCATATTCGATGTTTAGGAAGCTTCATGCTGGTGAGCTTATCCCTATTAATTTAATTTACAATTGGCTGATCGTTCCTCAATCAAACCTCGTGGTATGGTTGAGAACGTTGTGGTAGGTGTTGGTAACTTCTTCTTCCCTGCTGATTTTGTTATTTTGGATATGGATGAGGATGTTGAAGTACCATTAATTTTGGGTAGACCATTCCTGCGAACTGCTAAAACTGTCATTGATGTTGACAAAGGAAAAATCACCCTGAAATTTAATAATGAGGAGCTTAGTTTTGATATCACCAAAATGATGAGAACGAATGCTTCTTCTCATGCTGTACTTTCTATTGATGTCGACTACACTGATGATTATGATGCATTTGTCGCTGAAAGTACTAATGACTCTTCCTTCCTGTTTGAGAATTCTGATCTGTTAGAACAGGTGTTATGCCATTCGATTGAGGATGATAAGGAGAGCACTGAGGTAGCTACTGTTGTCCAGCAGCTTAACCAGGGACGAACCTATTTTCGCCCTCATGCTCCTCCTGTGGAGCCACTGGACAGGCCTACTCAGAGGCTCATTCCTTCAGTAGAGAAGCCCCCCACTCTTGAATTAAAAACTCTTCCTTCAAATCTTAAATATGCTTTCTTGGCAGAGGGTGGCGCCCTGCCAGTTATTATTTCTTCTTCTTTGTCTGTTTCGCAGGAAAGCAGACTTCTGGAGGTATTAGGAAGACACAAGGGAGCATTGGGGTGGTCAGTGGCAGATATTAAAGGGATCAGTCCAGGGTTCTGCACTCACCGAATCTACATGGAAGACAGTATCAAGCCAGTGAGGCAACCCCAAAGGCGATTAAACCCAAACTTGAAGGAAGTAGTGAAGGCTGAGGTTTTAAAGCTGCTGGATGCGGGCATCATCTACCCCATCTCTGACAGCCGCTGGGTCTCTCCTGTGCAAGTCGTTCCCAAGAAGGGAGGAATTGTGGCGGTGCCCAATGATAAGGGAGAACTGGTGCCACAAAGACAGACCACTGGCTGGAGGATGTGCATAGACTACAGACGTTTGAATGAGGCCACAAGAAAGGATCATTTCCCCTGCCGTTCATCGATCAGATGCTGGAGCGACTGGCTGGGCAGGAGTACTACTGTTTCCTCGATGGATACAGTGGTTACTTCCAGATTCCCATCGCGCAGAGGATCAGGAGAAGACCACCTTCACCTGCCCTTATGGCACGTTTGCCTATAGGAGGATGCCATTTGGTCTCTGCAACGCACCAGCCACCTTCCAGCGGTGTATGATGGCCATTTTCAACGAATTCATTGAGAAAAGCATAGAAGTCTTCATGGACGACTTCTCGGTGTATGGCCAGAATTTTGATGTGTGTCTGGATCAGCTGGATCAGATACTGAGCAGATGTGAGGAGACCCACCTGGTTTTAAATTGGGAGAAGTGCCATTTTATGGTACATGAGGGTATAGTGCTTGGGCACAGGGTCTCCAAAGACGGCATTCAGGTGGACAAGGCAAAAGTGGAAGTCATTGAGGGGTTACCCCCTCCCACTTCAGTCAGAGGAGTCAGATCTTTTCTGGGTCACGCGGGGTTCTATCGAAGGTTCATCCAGGACTTTTCAAAAATCGCGAAGCCCTTGTCTGATCTCCTGCAGAAGGATGTAAAATTTCATTTTTCAGAAGAATGCTTGAAGGCTTTTCAGACCATCAAGGATAAACTCATCTCTGCCCCCATTGTGGTTCCCCCTGACTGGACCCTTCCTTTTGAGATAATGACAGATGCTAGTGACTTCGCTGTTGGTGCTGCACTCTGTCAAAGGAAGGATAAGATTTTGAGGGTCATCACATATGCAAGTAAGACTCTGACGGAGCCTCAAAAGAACTACACCACCACTGAGAAGGAGCTACTTGCTGTGGTGTTCGCTCTAGACAAGTTCAGACCTTATCTGCTGGGGAGTAAGGTAATTGCTCACACAGACCACTCCGCCTTAAAGTACTTGTTCCAAAAGAATGATTCCAAGCCCAGACTATTGAGATGGATCCTGCTTCTCCAAGAGTTTGACTTGGAAGTGGTTGATAAGCAAGGGAAGCAGAATGGGGTAGCAGATCATTTATCGAGGCTCGAGACTCCAGATGACGGGGTCCCCATAAATGAGTTCTTTCCCGACGAAACGGTCTTTATAATTGGGAAAGTCAAGGAGCCATGGTACGCTGACTTGGCTAACTATCTTGCCTCTGGGTTGGTCCCCCATGATCTAAGTTACAACCAGAGGAAGAAGTTTCTGTCTGAGACCCGTCACTACGTTTGGGAAGACCCCTATCTCTTCAGAGTATGCGCTGATGGTTTAATCAGAAGATGCCTCCCGGATGAAGAGGTAAACAGTGTAATAGAGTTCTGCCATTCTCGAGAGGCAGGTGGTCACCACGGTCCTACTAGGACGGCTGCTAAAGTGTTAGAGTGTGGTTTTTACTGGCCCACTCTACACAAAGATGTCCACCGCTTCTGTGCTCACTGTGATAACTGCCAGAGGATGGGGAACACTTCAAGAAGGCATGAGATGCCGCAGAAGGGAATCCTTGAAGTGGAATTATTTGATGTCTGGGGTATTGACTTCACCGGCCCATTTCCTTCTTCTCACGGAAACCACTACATCCTTGTTGCTGTAGATTATGTTTCCAAATGGGTCGAAGCAATCCCCTGCCCTTCTGCTGATGCTAAAACTGTGGTAAAATTCTTGAAGAAGAACATCTTTACCAGATTTGGAGTGCCAAGAGCTATCATCAGTGACGGAGGTTCTCATTTCTGCAACAAAGCTTTTAATTCGCTGATGACTAAGTACGGGGTGACTCATAAGGTTGCTTTACCTTATCACCCCAACTAACGGGCAAGCAGAAGTGAGTAACCGAGAGCTCAAATGGATTCTTCAGAAGACAGTCAACTCCTCCAGGAAGGATTGGTCTGTCAAGCTTGATGATGCTCTATGGGCCTATAGAACCGCATTTAAAACTCCCATTGGGATGTCCCCCTTCAAGCTGGTATACGGGAAGGCTTGTCATCTCCCAGTTGAGCTAGAGCACAGAGCCTATTGGGCTTTAAAGGCTCTTAACTTTGATTTACATGACGCTGGAGAGAAGAGGCGATTTCAGCTTTCTGAGTTGGAGGAACTGAGGACCAGGCGTACGAAAGCTCAAGAATCTATAAAGAGCGCACCAAAAAGATCCACGACCGGATGATACAAAGGCGAGATTTCAAAGTGGGGGATCTAGTGCTACTCTTTAACTCTAGGCTACGCCTCTTCCCTGGGAAGCTAAAGTCACATTGGGCAGGCCCCTTCAGAGTTGTAGGAGTGACATCTTATGGAGCGTACGAGCTGGAAAATAAGGCTGGTGAAACCTTTAAGGTAAATGGTGCTCGTTTAAAAGGTTATCTTGGTACTGATCATAACCTTTTTCCATTGCAGGCAATATTCTTTTTGGAGAGTGAATCCAATCCTACAGCAAAGATGAATTCTCAAGAGACGAGTTCGAATGTGAAAAAGAAATTCTCTTGGCGAATGCGAAAAGAATTGTGAAAGCTGAAGGAATTCACTGTGGGCTGTTGTAGAGCTGCTCATCGCACCTCTTCTGATTAATCAAGCAGAAATTGTCTAGCTAAAGACATTAAAGAAGAGCAGCTGACTGGGAGGCAACCCAGTGTTTTCGGTACTTTTATTCTGTGTTTTTTATGTTGTTTTAAGTTTTGTTTTAGAGTAATGTTGTTGTTGCAGTGGTTGGAGCTCAAAAAGGAACAAAGTGATGCATTTTTGATGATGTCCGAACTTCAGTCCGAAGATTGAAGTTCGGACCGTTCGAAAGTTAAGACCTGCGCAAAACAATATGTCCGAACTTCAGTCCGAAGATTGAAGTTCGGACACAGTTCGAGAGTCTGAGGGTTGTGCAAAACGGGATGTCCGAACTTCAGTCCGAAGGTTGAAGTTCGGACCCGATTCGAGAGTGCGCTGAAGCAAGAAAACGAGATGTCCGAACTTCGGTCCGAACATCGAAGTTCGGACACGACGAGAAGCTCTGCCGAGGTATGTATGTCCGAACTTCGGTCCGAACATCGAAGTTCGGACACCCCGAAAATTTTGAACTAAAAGAACGTTCGGACTTGGAAAAAACGAAAAAAATCTCCAAAACCTCTTCTTCCTCCTCGCGACAGCCGCACAGAGCCCCCTTTCTCCCCTCTTCTCCAATCTTCCATAACTCCCTCAAAACTCCACCAAATCTTCCATTCTTGGTATCAATCTGTTCGTCTTTCGATTCTCTACCACCCTATTCGAAACCCTACCTGTCGCTTTGGGTCGAGTTTGAGTTTAATCTTGCCGGTTTTGCTGTTATATCTCCTTCTACACATTCATTCAACTTCAGCAAGATGTTGAGCAGATTCACAGGCTGGGGTAAAAGGGCTGCAGGAGCAAGCTCCAGCCGAAGAGCTCTCGAACCTGAATTTAGAAATGATGCAGCCAAAGAATGGTTTGAAAAAGGTATGGACATAATTGCTGAGCGCTGTGTGGTGCGGGAGCTGGAGCAGCAGCTAGGACTACGGGCTTATTTGGACCCATTGGGCTGGGGCAAGATTCTAGATATGGGAGGTCAGTACTCTGAACAAGCCGTGCGCATGTTCTATGCAAATGCGATCTACCAAGATGGGCAGATCAAATCCATAGTAGACGGGGATAGAGTGACGGTCTCCACGATGGAGATTGCTCACTATATGGACATTCCTTATCCCGCCCCAGACCGCCCTGAGCATCTTAACCCCAACTCAAGACTTCAAGACAGCTGCCATCCAACACTATACCCCCCTTATGGTTCAGGGGCCTCGACGACGCAGAGGGGATGACCCATCAAAGCAGGTCGTCCCTGCTGATGCGCTTCAGAGCCCGCAGGAGAGAGTTCTGCTCGCACTACTGGCTGCGAATATTGTACCACGACAGAGCTCGGACCTGAACCATACAGACTTCTTACTACTTCGGACAGTGCTGGATCCGGCGTTTGCTGAGGCTGTGCAGCTCACTTACTTGCCATGGGTGATCTTCTTGCATATGCAGTACATCATGGAGCACAAAGATAAGCACAAGCTGGGCTTCCCAGTCATGATCTGCAGCATACTCAGGAGGCAGAGGGTTACTGTTCCTACTGTGGGGCTGCATGCTGCGCGGGCTCCTATTGATGCGGCGGCCTGAAGAAGATGTTTTGAGTTCAGAGATGGGTGTGGAGGAAGAAGGCTGCAGCGCGACCGCAGAAGCGCCAGAGAGAGGCGGGTGAGGGACCATCAGAGCCCGCTCCTGCTGCTTCACCTGACGAGGAGGAGGCGTATCTAGCACTGCCAGCCCCTGGGAGCGAGTACGTCACTCGCTATGAGTTTGCTCAGCTGGAGTCTCGTTTCGAGGAGGCAGATCGTCGCTATCAGGCGGAGATCGAGACTCTGCAGCAGCAGGCCCGTCGCTCTCAGGAAGACTATCAGGCTCTGCTCGATTTCCAGCAGTGGCAGGCGTACTATCCGCCTCCACAGTGATTATGCTGCTGCTTGCTATTTTTGTGTAGAAGCCGTTTTTGGACTTCATTCTGGATTTGCTTTTGGTTGTGTTAGACTGATTACTTTTATTTCGATTGGGTTGTAATTTTCTTTTGATTTTCGTTTGTTTGAATCTTAACTCTGAATATTGGCTGTCACTAATCGATGCTTCTAGCACACTTTTATGTTTTGTTTGAATGTGTGCAAGTGTACCTTATCGGGCTGACTCCATGCCGGACCCTAGCTTCAAGCAAGTGTGAGGAAACATTCTCCCCTGCGAGGACACTAAGTGTGAGGAAGAATCACTTCCTCAAAGCATCACAAAAGAAATCAGGGGAGTTTTTAGTTTCTTTTTCTTTTTGGTTACTGTTCGGCCTGTGCTTTAAATTGTGAATAACTTTGTCACTGTTCAATTCACCCTTGTGAGTCTGACACATACCGATCTCCTTCTTGTGATTAATTTCTGAACAATGCGGACATTGCTCTTCATTAAGTGTGAGGAAGGGGGAGATCTTTCTGAATGTGTCAGTCATTTATCCCTTACCTAATTTTTGTTTGGTTTTGGGCTATGTGGGGGTAATTCCCTTAGAGTTCTTCTTAGTGTTGAATACTTGGGTGGATCTTTAGTTGTGGAGTTGAGTCCGGTACTGACCTTTAGAGTTGGTTTGCTCAAAATTGTGTGCTCTCTTATCATATTTTCAAATGGCTGAATTTTGTTAAAGATCTGTGAACAAGTTGGTTGTGAAGTTAGAACTGGTTTAACTTGGAACCCTGGGAATGATGAGAATGTCTGGAATGAAGGATAAAGGCAAGGTACTCCTCTGATCTAAGTTTCTTTTTCTGAACCAAAACAGGCCTCTTCCATCCGGTTATTAAGTCCTAGGGGTGTTTCATCACCCATTTACCTAAGGTCGTCTGATCTGGGATAAAAGACCCAATACCGTTACAAGGATGGAGAGAAAAGTCTGGGGGATGAATTATGTGCGAAAAATTGATATATATGCAAGAAAAAAAGGAAGTTCTTTAAAGTCTTATGTTTATGGTAATTCCGTAAATTAGATCATGAGTACGTGGTGTTGAAAGGTTCTGCGGAATATGGCATAACTTCACACCCCTTGTCATCCACGGGTTTGAGAAGAGAAAAGGTTGGAAGGTTCTGGGTTACTCTATGTTTTGACTTCATGATTTGGCTTCTTCATAATCTTTTGTTTTAAAAAGCGTACTTCATTGTTTGAGAGACATGCAGTTAAGAGCAGATCGATTCTTGGGTGATTATTGTGTCTTAAGCTCCTTATTTTATGCAATCCCAAGGTTTGGCCCTGAGGCATTCTAAGACATTTTACTCCTGCTTTGCTTGAGGACAAGCAAAGATTAAGTGTGAGGAGGTTTGATGAGGGTGAAATATGAATGGTTTTTAGTGATCTTTAATGCCTAATTTTTATACGAACATCGATAATATTCCACACTTATCTTCCGTTTTCCTTTGGTTTGTTGTTTGGTAAGGCTTGATACCTTTTTCTATGATTAAATGCAGAGAAAAGCCAGGGAAACACTAGATTTACTCACGAGGGAGATATTGCAACAAACGGGGGTCGAATCGGAGTCGAAATGAAGAATTTAGAGGATTTTTGAAGGTCTGTCCGAGCTTGTGTCCGAACTTCCAAGTTCGGACGCAAGTCGAGAGTTTGTATGCTGCGCCTGATGGGATGTCCGAACTTCGGTCGAACATCGAAGTTCGGACATAGTTGAGAAAAGCCGGAGGCCTGAAGTACGGAGCATGTCCGAACTTGTGTCCGAACATCAAAGTTCGGACACAGGTCGAAACTTTCTGAATTGAAGCGCTCAAAGCATTGTGTCCGAACTTTGAAGTTCGGACCAATGTTCGGACGGCACGAAAATTACAGCATAAACTCGGCGTTTTGAAAGGAAAAAGAGAGAGAAAGGTCTATTTAAATGACCTAATCAGAGGGAGAAGGTATTGAATCATCATCGATCATTACAACACACACTCTCACACTGATAAACGAAGTTCTCTCCATTCATCCACGCCAATTGCATCAGTTCATCTTCATCCACATTCATCAAGTTTATCATCGTTATTCTGGAGGAGCATCGTCAGAAGGGAGTGTGGCCATCATCTTCAACCTTACACCTGCAGCCATCGACACTGGATAGTTGTTCAACAAAAGGGTTTTTCTTCCCTTAGATGATTTCTATGTTGACTGTATTTATCTGTTTCTTGGCAATGTCTGGCTAGTAGGGATTTAACTCTGGGGTAGGGTTTGTTCAAGATGGATTCAATGTAGTTAAAGATTCTGCAGTTTGATTATGAGATTGTGACGGATTGTTTTCAGGTTAATGATTATCAATTTTCTTCTCTATTAATTTCGCGAGTTATAGAGTTGTTTTGCGAAACCTATTAAGATCAGACAAGGTGATTAATAGGGAGTTCGAATTAACCTGGGAATTTGGGGAAGGATTAGTCGGATAGATAATCTTTCCTACAAACGCTAACAATTCTTTGTGCTTATTCCACCTATATGTGTTTTGCCAACTGCTAGATTAGGGTTGACACGTTCTGATAGGTGAGCTCTTCAATGAACTAGGATTTAGCATTGTAAGAGATAGAAAGAATTGGCCTTTCCGTTTCTCATAATTAAATTGTAGGAGCTGCTAGATTCAATCAGAAAGAACAACCCGAGCCCGGAGTTCCACTCATATTATCAACTTCATCATTCGTTTTTTTTTACCGATTGCTTAATTCAACTCTGATTTGCATTTATTTGATTCAGTTTCAAAAACAATTCACAACCACCCTGAGTTTCCAGTTTTCTTAGGATTTAGGATAGGACTTAGGCTTATTTATTCAAGTCCCACGGTTCGATACTTGGTTGCTTAACTTTCTATACTATAGTGACCGGGATTTTTGCAACCCGACAGACTTATTGATTTATTATTTTCTAGATTAATTTGTTTAGTTTTAGTAGATCAATTTCCCTGTTTGCATGACCACAACCCAGCCTTGTCACCACATATGTGTCATGTTTAAACATAGCCAAACCAATAGCCAATAAGAGGAGGATGGGTGTTAAGCTAGGTGTCACCCTTATAAGCCTTTCCTTTGCCTTAAGACATCTCTTCTTCTGCCTATATAAGAGGAGCCACGCTCTGGCCTTCCAACACACAGCACAAACCTTATCCTACCTCAGTAAACCCGTAAAAGCATGAATTATAAGGTAAATCAAGCCTGCCACCAAAGAACACTAAAACAGAAGCCAATTACCTTCCTAGTGTGGAATCCGTATAAAGTTGAGAGGATTTGGAGGCCTTCCCAAGCGAATCTCTTGGCGTTCTTGGTATCCCTATGTAGCTACTTTAAGTACCTAACTGCTGGTGAAGAGAGATGGCGAGAAGGAGCTAGGTAGTTCCCGTGCTCCACCAATCTTTCCTCATGTGTCAATTCTGGTGATGCTTCCTGTTTGTTCTATTTTTGGCAGCTTATACTGTGTATCTCTTCTAACTCTTTTCATGGTGTGAAAGTAGACTCTTCAATGGTGAGTTTCATGTATAATAAGCCCCAAGAAGTTCTGGGAAACTTGGTGAACAAACCTTGAACTTTTGATGTCAGATTCTGTGAATTTGGTGCTTTAACTTGAAGCCAGCTTGGTGTGTGATTTTCGTGAATAACTTCCGTGGGTTGTTAGCTAAAAATGATGAGTACTTATCCCTCTACAATATTCCAGTTTGTGGGTAAGTTCTCCAGTTGAGGTAAGACAAGACATAAAAACGTGCTTTAAGACCTTTCTGGTCTCTATTCAAATTTTGAAGGGGTTTTTCGAGGGTTTCTTGCTATGGTTTCGTGACCAAATACTCATAAGATGTTGATATTGAACTGGTTAAAAGGTGGGTCGAATTTATACAGAGGTAAGACCTTAAACAAGGGGTTGTTCTTAAGGTATTTTCAAGGTGTTTATGATGTGTTCTAACTTGGTTTTGATATGGTTAATGGTTTCTATGTGCTTTGATTCTTCTTGGTATGTTGTGTGGATGTTTTATTAAGGTTAAGGACGTGGTTGGACTGCTTAATCACTTGGTACTCACTTTGGAATCTGGTTACACAAGTTTATGAGCCCTCGGAGGCCGGACACTGATTTTTCCCACTACCAATGAATTGTGGGAAAGCCATCATGATATACTCTATAGGCTGATGATCTATAGGGGGTGTGCACACTTAAGGACATGGGGTGAGGTGGAAATAATTGTCCAAGGGGCCGAGGGTCTTAGTGCCCTTTGTCGAAAGACCAGTGTGCCCGAGGATTGGTGGAAGGACTAAAATGGATTAAAATTTGTGTGTGGTATCTTCTTGATTGTTTTATATCTTGTATTTTGGTAAGGTTATGATGTGGTATGACTTACTTGTGTGTTATTATGCATATTAAAGTGTTTAATAAAGATAAAATGAATTTTACAGGTGGTGACGAGAACTACTCAGTTTTTCTGACTTTATCTGTGACCCCTTTCTCTGTGTATGGTTTTATGGTTGCAGGATGACTTTATTTGGATGGCTAAGTGGGAGGGTGATTCTTCGACCTTTAGATACTTTATCGACGTATACTTAGTAAACAATCTGGGCTTAGTCACAGGAGTCCAGGTGGTTATAACAAGGAAGCTTATCCTAAAGACTCCAATCTACCGACCAGCTACAAGGCAAGCTAGGATAAGGACCATGACAGTGGAGCAAGTGAAGAAATGTTTTGCTTATTTTTAGTAGTTCTTAAGTTGTCCTTTTTTTGAAACAGTAAACTTTTGTAAAACAGTTACTTAAATTTTGGTGGGAAGATAAGATAAGGAGTGTAATCATTTTTTGATAAAGGTGGTGTAGTTTCTTGTAGCCTTAGCATCCACAGTAGGTGTGTGGATATGGCGGTAACACCCAGGAGAAGGAAAAATTTTGTAAAGTCTTCCGCTGTGATAATTATACACTTATATAAGATGGTTAGTTTTCCTTAGTAAAGTGTGGGTGTTACAGTTTGGTATCAGAGCCTTGTTTAGCCTTAGAAAGTCTTAGAACCTTAGAAACCTAGAAACATCTTGCCTTAGAGCCTTAAATATACAAGAACGGACAAAAGTCTAGATTAAAATTTTGATAAGCCGGGGGAAGGGATTTTTGTATGTTGTTTGACTAACCTAATGTGTGGATGTTTGAAATGCTTGTTTGTATTTGATTTACTAATTTATGTGTTTACAGAATGGAGAGGCATCCAGAGGAGTTGCTGATAGAGGGAAACTCGAAACATCAAGGGACTTAGCTCTTAGCATGGGTAGAATTCTTGAGAAACAGGAGGAAAGGGCAGAAGCTCCAAAGGATGTGTCCAGAAGAATTACTGCAATGAAGCCCAGCACCTTTTCAGGAGCAGATGACCCTGTAATTCTGGAAGATTGGATAAGAGAGTTCGATAAAATTTTCGATATTGTTAACTGTCCTGAAGACAAGAGGGTAAGTGGAGCTGTATACTACTTTAAAGGTGAAGCTGATTTGTGGTGAACTGTAGAGCAGGACAGGCTGAAGGAAGAACCAAATTTCGGGTGGGAAACACTCAAGGCTGCCATGAGAAAAAGATTTTACCCTGAGCATGTTCGCATGCAGAAATATCATGAGTTTATAGAGCTGAAATAATTGCAAGATGTTGTAAAGACATATCACTCTAAATTCATGGAGCTAGTGAGATTTGCATCAAATATGGTTCCTGCTGAAGCTGCTAAAGTCCAACGTTTTATTGGAGGTCTACACTGGAGTTTGCAAGAAGCACTAAGCGTTGTTCCAGTGGCCACTCTGCAAGAGGCATATAGTAAAGCAGCAAACTTGTATCAGGTACAACAAAGAAGGAGGGAAGTGCAAGGAAAACAAAAGAGGAGGTTCGAACCAGGATCGAGTGGGGAGAACCGAGATAAGAGGTCAAGGTATGATAATAATCAACAGGGGAGCAAGATACCCTGGGGTAAGTCAAACTACGCAGGGCAAAGTTCTTTTAAAACTAATCCAGACAGGAAGGATAGACATTTTTACTGTAAGGTGTGTAACAGGGATCCCCCTGGAGTTGATTGTTCTGGAAAATGGGTTAGGTGTTTCAAATGTGGTGAATTAGGACACAGGTCCTTCGAATGTAACAAGAAACCATTCGATAGTGGTAGAGGAGGTAATAACAAAAATCTAAACCAAGCACAAGGAAATAATCAGGGTTACTACAACAGAAACTACAACAACAACAACAACAGTAACAACAACAACCAAGGCGGAGGTCAGAGAACGAATCACAATGATAGAGGAAGTAACCAGGGAAGGCAACAACAGAGGGGAGGAGGAGATAATCAAAGTGGAGGTTACAAGAAACAAGGACATATCAATGTTATAACCAAGGCCGAAGCAGAGGAAGAAGGAAATGTTATAACTGGTACTTTTCCAGTCCATCGTACCAACGATAAAGTATTATTTGATTCGGGTGCAACGTGTTCTTTTATGTCTTCTGAATTTATAAGGAGAATAGGAGTTACACCAACAGTTGTGATTGATTATGCTGTGTCTACACCTACGGGGAAAATAGTTAGATGTGGTAAAAAGATTGAAGGAGTAAAGCTATGTATAGAGGGAAATGAATTTGGGGTAGATGTGGTAGAGTTTAATCTGAAAGATTTTGATGTAATTTTGAGGATGGATTAGTTGAGTAAAAACAAGGCACGTATTGATTGTGAAAAACAAAAGGTGAGTCTGGAGGGGAAAAGAGGGAAGAGAATATCATACACAAACAAGAGTAAGAACATTGGGGTAAGAGTTGTGTCAGCCTTAAAGTTATGGAAGGATATGAAGAAGGGGCACCAAGCATTTTTATGCTACGTTCAAGAAGAAGGTGATGGTGCTTCAACGAAATAGAAGGCAACACCAATAATAGAAGAAATAACAGTTGTAAAGGAGTTTCCCGATGTTGTCCCAGAAGAGATTCCAAGTATGCCACCAGACCGTGAAGTGGAGTTCACCATTGATTTAGTGCCGGGTACAGGACCAATTTCAAAGCATCCATACAGGATGGCACCAAATGAGATGCAAGAACTGAAGGAACAATTAAAGGAGCTATTAAGTAAGGGCTGTATCCGTCCGAGTGTATCACCATGGGGAGCACCAGTTTTATTTGTCAAAAAGAAGGATGGAAGTATGCGTCTCTGCATCGACTACAGAGAGTTAAATCATGTTACAATCAAGAACAAATATCCATTATCGAGGATCAATGATTTATTTGATCAATTACAAGGTGCCAAAGTATTCTCCAAAATTGATCTGAAGTCAGGCTATCATCAGTTAAAAGTAGCAGATAAAGACATAGAGAAGACTGCTTTTCGAACGAGGTACAGACACTACGAGTTCACAGGTATGCCATTTGGATTAACTAATGCACCAGCAGTATTCATGGATTTGATGAATCGAGTCTTTAGTCCATTTCTTGACAAGTTTGTGGTAGTATTCATCGATGATATTCTGATATATTCAAAGAGCAAGGAAAAACATGAGGATCATCTCCGACAAGTTTTACAGATTCTGAGGGAAAAAGAAGGTATATGCAAAGTTATCAAAATGTGAATTTTGGCTCGAGGAAGTGTCTTTTCTTGGACATATTATTTCCAAAGAAGGCATATCAGTAGACCCAACGAAGATTCAAGCAATTAAGAACTGGCCAAGACAAACTAATGTCAAAGAAGTCCAAAGTTTTCTAGGGTTGGCTGGGTATTACAAAAAGTTTGTCAAGGATTTTTCAAGAATCGACAGACCGCTCACGAACCTGATGAAGAAAGTAGTAAGTTTTAAATGGGATGAAAATTGTGAGAAGGCCTTTGAAGTTTTAAAAGACAGGTTGACATCTGCACCAGTACTTGTGTTACCATGCGGGACTGAAGGATTTGAAGTTTACAGTGATGCATCCAAGTATGGCCTAGGATGTGTGCTAATGCAGCATGGGAAGGTAATAGCTTATGCATCAAGGCAGTTGAAAGATTATGAGATAAGGTACCCTACTCATGACTTAGAACTGGCTGCTATAGTTTTTGCTTTGAAAATTTGGAGACATTATTTGTATGGCACATCATGTAAGATCTTCACCGACCATAAAAGTTTAAAGTACATCTTCACGCAAAAAGAACTGAATATGAGACAGAGGCGATGGCTAGAGCTCATTAAGGATTACGAACTAGAGATTATGTATCATGAAGGCAAAGCCAACGTGGTAGCTGATGCTTTAAGCCGTAAGAAGAGCCATAAGGAGCAAGTCAACTGGGAACTACATGAGGAGCTAGTGAAAGATTTTCAGAGGTTGGGTCTTGAGGTAGTTAAACAAGGTGAAGTTGAAAAAGAATGTTCTTTGAATAGTTTGCGTGCATTTCTTGATATTTATTAAGAAATTTTGGAGCACCAACAAGATGATAAAAAGACTAAGGAGATAAAAGAAAAGGTAAAATGTGGAGAGGCAACTGATTTTGAGATTTACGAAGATGGCAGTTTAAGATTCCATGGGAGGTGGTGTATTCCAAGTAGCTGTGGTGAAATCAAAGAAAGGCTGATGAAGGAAGCTCACAACTCAACCTACTCCATGCATCCAGGGGGAGACAAGTTGAATAAGGACATGAAGAAACATTTTTGGTGGCCTAACATGAAGAAAGAGGTGGCTGAACACGTGTCAAGGTGTCTGACATGCCAAAGGGTTAAGTTTGAACACAAGAGAACTGGAGGTATGTTGCAACCCTTAAATATACCTGGTTGGAAATGGGATTCAATATCTATGGATTTTATAGTTGGATTGCCAACCACTAAATGAGGGATGAATCAAATTTGGGTGATTGTTGACCGGTTAACTAAGACTGCAAGATTAATACCAATGAAGAATATAAGGTCAATGGAACAATTAGTGGATGCTTATATCAAAAATATTGTGAGATACCATGGGGTGCCAGCTGAGATTATTTTTGATTGAGATAGCAGGTTTATTTCAAGATTTTGGCAACAGTTTCAGAAAAGCATGAGAACAAGGCTAAATCTTAGCACTGCATATCATCCTCAAACTGATGGCCAAACAGAGAGAACAATCCAGACAATAGAAGATATGATGAGGGTGTGTGCAATGGATTATCAAGGTTCATGGTTCGACACACTTCATTTAATTGAGTTCTCCTATAATAACAGTTTTCATGCAAGTATAGGAATGGCACCATATGAAGCATTATATGGAAGGAAATGCTGAACACCACTATGTTGGACTGATTCAGGAGAGCCAACAATGATTGGACTAGAACTAACCGAAAAGATGAGTCAGCAGGTCAGGACTATACAACAAAGAGTGAAGGCGGCACAAGACAGGCAAAAATCCTATGCTGACCTAAAAAGGAGACCACTTGAGTTTGATGTTGGAGACAAGGTGTTCCCAAAGGTATCACCTACCAAAAGTGTAGTACATTTTGGGAAGAAAGAAGTTAGCACCTAAGTTCATTGGTCCTTATGAGATTTTGGAAAAGGTAGGGAAATTAGCTTACAGATTAGCTTTACCAATGGAATTGGATAAGGTGCATAACGTCTTCCATGTATCACAATTGAAAAGATATATTCCAGATGAATCTCATGTGCTACCGACAGAAGAAGTGGAATTGCAACCTAATTTATCTTATGAGGAGCATCCAATCAGAATTCTAGATCACAAGACGAGAGAAACTCGAGGAAAAACAGTGGAACTTGTTAAGGTGCTATGGACACATCATGGAGTTAAGGAATCCACCTGGGAACTTGAGAGTAAGATGAGGGAGCAATACCCACATTTATTTGGCTAAGGTTAGTAATTAAAGTTTCAGGGGAAACTTTATTTTAAGGGGGGAGGAAGGTTATGAGTGTGGAAATCATAGGTTTGATATGAGGTGATATGGTTGGTATATCTATCAGTGCATGCCTAAAGTTCTATGCTTTGATTGGTATTGATTACCTAACCTGATTTTGTGAAATAAGTGAATGTGTACTTGTGGTTATCTATTTTTATGTGGTGATGCTACTTATAAAATTTATACACTGATGGTGAATATTCTACGGTATTATTGAGTTTTTGTGGTAAGATTTAGCTTCGAGGACGAAGCTTTGTATAAGGAGGGGAGGATGAAATACCCCAAGTTAGAAAGAAACCCTAATGTCCCGGAAGTCCCGGAAACGCTAGAAACCCTAATTCCTGGAAGTCCTGGAAACGTTGGAAAGCCTAGTTCCCGGAAGTCCCGAAAGTCCCAGAAATCATGGAGATGACCTAAAAAACTTTAGGAAAGCCTTGGGAACTTAATAAGACCCTAGAAAATCCTAATAAACAGAGATGGAAAGCCTTAGAAATTTCTACAAGACCCGATAAAATTCTAGTAGCCGGAAATGCCCCCATAGCTAGTTTTACTCCATTATAATCACTTTTCTCCTCAGGAAACTCCTTAAACAGCTTGGTAAGCATGAGGTGGAGAAAAGATGTTGTGGAAGAGCTCGTAAGCGGGTGGCGAACTATTTGGGGACTGGAAGCATGATCGGTGGAAAAATAGTTAAAATAAGAAAAGAGCTTCGGGGGGTGTAGGGAAGAACGAGGTGTCGAGAAGCACGAGGTGTCGTGAAATGATTGGTTAGAAGTTGTCCACACAAGCTAGCAAGCAAATAGGGAGGTGAAGCAAGCTAGTAGGAGGTGTCACAAGGTCATTAGCTATATTTTAAGTCAAAGTAAAACAACATGTTCCTTATTTGCTCTTAACACACCTTAATTAAACTTTAATGTAATTTATTACATATTATCATTAGTTTTCAGCCCATGATGGCTTCTCCTTTGGCTGACCACGACCCAGCCTTGTCACCACATATGTGTCATGTTTAAACATAGCCAAACCAATAGCCAATAAGAGGAGGATGGGTGTTAAGCTAGGTGTCTCCCTTATAAGCCTTTCCTTTGCCTTAAGACATCTCTTCTTCTGCCTATATAAGAGGAGCCACGCCCAGGCCTTCCAACACACAGCACAAACCTTCTCCTACCTCAGTAAACCCATAGAAGCACGAATTATAAGGTAAATCAAGCCTACCACCCAAGAACACTAAAACAGAAGCCAATTACCTTCCCAGTGCATAATCCGTGTAAAGGTGAGAGGATTTGGAGGCCTTCCCAAGCGAATCTCTTGGAGTTCTTGGTATCCCCATGTAGCTACTTTAAGAACCTAACTTCTGGTGAAGAGAGATGGCGAGAAGGAGCCAGGTAGTTCTCGTGCTTCACCAATCGTTCCTCATGTGTTAATTCTGGAGATGCTTTATGTTTGTTCTATTTTCGGCAGCTTATACTGCATATATCTTCTAACGCTTTTCATGGTGTGAAAGTAGACTCTTCAATGGTGATTTTGATGTATAATAATCCCCGAGACATTCTGGGAAACTTGCTAAACAAACCTTGAACTTTTGATGCCAGATTCTGTAAATTTGGTGCTTTAACTTGAAGCCAGCTTGGTGTGTGATTTTCGTGAATAAATTCCGTGGGATTTTAGCTAAAAATGATGAGTACTTATCCATATACAATATTCCAGTTCGTGGGTATATTCTCCAGTTGAGTTTTTATGAGTTAAAGGTAAGACAAGACATAAAAATGTGCTTTAAGACCTTTCTGGTCTCTATTCAAATTATGAAGGGGTTTTTGAAGGTTTCTTGCTTTGGATTCATGACCAAATACGCATAAGATGTTGATATTGAACTGTTTAAAAGGTGGGTCGAATTTATACAGAGGTAAGACCTTAAACAAGGGGTTGTTCTTAAGGTATTTTCAAGGAGTTTATGATGTGTTCTAACTTGATTTTGATATGGTTAATGGTTTCTATGTGCTTTGATTCTTATTGGTATGTTGTGTGGATGTTTTATTAAGGTTAAGGACGTGGTTGGACTCCTTAATCACTTGGTACTCACTTTGGAATCTGGTTACACAAGTTTATGAGCCCTCGGAGGCCGGACACTGATTTTTCCAACTACCAATGAATTGTGGGCAAGCCATCATGATCTACTCTATAGGATAATGATCTATAGGGGGTGTGCACACTTAATGACATGGGGTGAGGTGGAAATAAGTGTCCATGGGGCCGAGGGTCTTAGTGCCCTATGTCGAAAGACCGGTGTGCCCGAGGATTGGTGGAAGGACTAAAATGGATTAAAATTTGTGGTGGTATCTTCTTGATTGTTTTATATCTTGTATTTTGGTAAGGTTATGATGTGGTATGACTTACTTGTGTGTTATTATGCATATTAAAGTGTTTAATAAAGATAAAATGAATTTTACAGGTGGTGATGAGAACTACTCAGTTTTTCTGACTTTATCTGCGACCCCTTTCTCTGTGTATGGTTTTATGGTTGCAGGATGACTTTATTTGGATGGCTAAGTGGGAGGGTGACGCTTCGACCTTTAGATACTTTATCGACGTATACTTAGTAAACAATCTGGGCTTAGTCACAGGAGTCCAGGTGGTTATAACAAGGAAGCTTATCCTAAAGACTGTAATCTACCGACCAGCTATAAGGCAAGCTAGGATAAGGACCATGACGGTGGAGCAAGTGAAGAAATGTTTTGCTTATTTTCAGTAGTTCTTAAGTTGTCCTTTTTTTGAAATAGTAGAACTTTTGTAAAACAGTTACTTAAATTTTGGTGGGAAGATAAGATAAGGAGTGTAATCATTTTTGGATAAAGGTGGTGTAGTTTCTTTTAGCCTTAACATCCACAGTAGGTGTGTGGATGTGGCGGTAACACCTAGGAGAAGGAAAAATTTTGTAAAGTCTTCCGCTGTGATAATTATACATTTATATAAGATGGTTAGTTTTCCTTAGTAAAGTGTGGGTGTTACACTTTCACCCAAAACAGGTTGAACATAAACATAATACCATACGATAAAATAAAGGCAAAGCTAGTACACTAGCGGATGTCTCAAGCTATAAAGCAAATATCACAATAACTTATAACCGTCAAATCGACTAAGAATGGCGCGCACGGAAGCGACCATTGTAAACAGCCATTAATAATAAATACGTTGGCGAATAACAGACGAGTAAAAATCACATAAAACTCAACTATAATGAACTAAAATTGAATACAGGCTATACAACAGCCCAGCCGATTCAAGGAAACACTCCAAATAAATGCAGCATTCAACACTATATAACCACACAGAAAAACGTAAGTGTATAATTACACTCCTGGTGGAACAACACGAAAAATAGAAAACATATTAAACATACCAGGGGACAAATACTCCAACTGCCAAAGAGCATACCCATACGGGATGCCGAAGATGCAGAACATGAATATGAGAACAACAAATGGCTTCCCTTAGCGCAAAGTAGGGTGAACCATACTACCATTGTTGTTAGACCGTTATACGGGAAAACACAATATACGTCAAGAAGAATTAACTACAACTAACATATTACTCAAGAACAAAACAACCTGGAAACACGGGACGATGACAGTTATCTCCGTGGACAAATAGGCTACTACATCTCAATACTACAAAGACTGGTGCAGAGATCGCCAACTACTAACGATAGCCAAATGTCATACTTTACCTTAACTAAAAACTAGTGAGTGAAGACAATAACACTTGACAATATATTCCGCGCATGTGCGCTAGTAATCCACAACATCGGGATAGACATACAATTTAGATCTAATCGAGCGCGCGTACAATGAACAAACCACGCTGATTAAGATACCTCTATTTCCACAATTACGAAAAGACCGTGGATAGCACCGTCACGTCGGAACGGGGTCAGCTACAATTTGCTGCTAATAAACAATTTATAATGCATCAATAGGAACGAAAAGGGCAAACTAAGCCCTAGGTTCGTGGGTCTGCACCTCACTACGGAGTGAGTGGGCCCATTAGAATGTGTTAGGGAGAGCACACAAAGTACTCCACGCCTTTGGCTGAAAAAGTACGCACCTCACCCTTAGCATATTTTCTCTTAGAGCCGAGTGGCTAGAGATAGACCCGTCTCTCAGATATGAGAAGACTCCACTCCGAAGTTTCATTACAAAATGAGGGAGACCAGGAACAAGACCATTAAAAAGGTCAAAGTCCTTTAGTCGAATCACGAGGCAGGAGAAACCTCATGGGAGTTGGAGAACGCTATGAGAGCCAAGTATCCAACGCTTTTGCTTAGCTACTGTTGTATACTTGTGGGGTACGGGGGCGTAACCCTTTTTAAGGGGGGTAGAGCCTCTTGACAATGCACATGTGTGCACTAAGTTTTGGTGGTTTGTATATAGGGCATACCTAGTTGTGTCTTTTTGTATGTGCGTTTGTGCACCTGTATGTATGTGTATGCGGGGCATACTTAGTTACGTTGTTTGTATGTGCGTTCGTGCACTTGTATGTATGTTAAGTATCCTATGAGATACTTGCTTGCATGTGTTTATACACTTGCTTATGATGTATCCGATGTGATACTTGTATGGTATTTTGATATGTATACTTATATACTTGACAAAAACCCACCAAACTTGTTAATTCTAATGTGGGAATACTAGTAAGAGGGAGTAGAAACTCCCAAAGAGTTGAATTTGTATGGTATATTAATATGGAACCGAATACGGTTGTATCTTGAGGTGTGAATCGGTACAAAACCGATGTGGAACTTAGTGGGAATGGACTTCCCTAGGAAATGGATGGTTGTTTGGATTTGGACTAGTATTAATTGATGGACTCAGTTCTATAACTTGGGATATGTGCTAGGTTCATATGATTAGGACTAGAATTATGAAAATATAGAGAATTGGAACTTGTTAAATTAATTGATTGCTTGAAATTGACGTGGGAGGTGGAACTTGATCCTGGCCAGATCAAGGGAAACTGAACATAAATTGAGGTGGAAGGATAGTTCAACATTGATGCTGATCACATTAGGGTTGGGTGACTCTTAGAACTTCCTACAAGTGGACACAGATATGATTAGGTTATGAGCTTAGACGATTGTAGGTAGTATGTGGAATTACCGCAAGGGGCCGTGGACCTTGGTGTCCTTCGTCATAAGACTGGTGTGCCAGCGGATATTTATGAACGTTTGTTACATTTTGGTTGGAGCATATGTGCATAGGTTGCACTAGTTAGTTTATATGCACTATTGCTGTACTTTGTTTGGATTTTCCTTTTTATGATGTGCCTTGTATGGTATTGGTTGATGTGCACTCTTGACTGCACCTTGATTGTTCGTATGTGTACTTTTGTTACACTATGGGTTGATATACATGTGCACTCATTGTGCTTTGTGATTATTATTGTGGGGGTTATCGAGATTATATGTGCTAGACATCACTATGAGGTTTTGTTGATTTTGATTCGGGACTTGATCCCTAGGGTTGAGATTAGTGTGGAACTAGATGTTCTAGGACTATTAGAATTGAGAAATACGATTTCTGGACGAAATCCTTTTAAGGGGGGTAGATTGAAATGCCCCTAATATTAAGTACTTTAACTAATAATGGATTAATTAAATAAAAGTAATTAATGAGAGATTAAAGAATTAAATATCCTTAAATAAGTAAAAGGAAATAATATAATATTTAAATAAACCCTAAAAGTCGTTAGGAAACATTAATGAAGCCTAAAACAACATTGAGGAGGTTTAGGAGAAAAAAAATAAACAGAAATATAATTAATCGTTTTCATGTTGAAAAACGTGTCACAAATATTTTAGAAGTGAAAATGAGGTCTTAGACACCTTATGAGATTATTGGGGTAATTTTTTAGGCATTGGAAAATTGGTTAAACAATCGTAATAAAAAGACATCGCGTTTTCGCCTAAAATGGCGAAACGCAAACCAATTAGAAATTAAATGCTAATTAATAAAATTTATAAATAACAATAATAATTATTGTGTGAACTTATAAGTTTGGAGACATAAAAAGGTTTGTCTCGTCAAATGGGACAACGGGACGAAAAACGGACCAGAAACAAGCTAGAAACGACTAAAATGTGTAAATATATATATGGCAATGGGCCGACCCGCCCAACAAGACTGGGTCGGCACAATCTTCTTCCCACTCACGGTCAAGCCAGCCCAGTCATTGTCTTCTACTGTAATGCAACCATAATCTGGGAACGACTCGAATTCATTTCTCTTCACTCCCGTACTACTTACAAACCCTAACTTTTCATTCTCTCTCGCCGCCATCTTCATTCTACTCACGGAAAAAAATTTCAACCCTAAACTGGTGATTTCTGTTCTCGTGATTTCTCCCCTCTCAATTTCTTCAATTCCCTCTTCTATCTTTGTGTCGATCTCCCTCTCTCCCCTTCTTTCTTCTTCTGCTCTGTCTCTCGTTCTCATTTCTCTTTGAACCATAACGGCGAGCAAAACATACACGCCCGCCTCCATTCTTTTCGTAATCTGCAACCGGTGAACAAAGTACACCCAGGCGCCTTCATCCTTCTATCGTATCCATGCCGATTGAAGTGTTTGGATCGAGAATAGAGAGGTGCTCAAAACCAAAAATCTGGGCGAGGAAAGAACCGACAGTGCTTTCTCTTGGTGGGAACCGAAAATCGAGAGGTATAGACCTGGTTTTTCTGTGGTCTTCTATGTTCATCTTTTGCTGATTTCGAAACCGTTTTCCTCGGATCTCTAACCTCACCCTTCTTGTGTTTTCTCCTCTGTCTCACATATGGGAACCGGCATGAGTTCGGTGGTTCGGCCAAAGTCTCTAAATCGTAAGGATTAATAAAAGAAAAACCCCCCACCAAAAACGTAAGTCTAGATATATAATTTTTGAATTTAAACTTCTATAATCTCCTGGGTTCAAAAAAAAAATCCTAACGCCTTCTCTATTTCGAACAGGAGCCAAAAATATGGGAGTTCAATACCCACCTTCAATCCTAGAGGTCTTAAATCTAACCTTGATACATATATAAATGTCAACCTTATTGTTTTGGTCATGTGCGATTTGGATTAATGTATATGTTATAACTATCTGAGATTTGGGAGTTCGTGGGTGTAGGAGGAGTCCAAAAAGGGAAAAAATATATGTTACTAGGGTTCTGTTCTGGTATGTTTGACTGAAATACCCCAAACCTTAGTATGTTGTTTAAACATTAAACCATGGTATAATAAGGTTAAAAATTGCCTTAGAAACATTAATAAACAATTTAAACCATAGTAAACACAAATAAATACTTTAAAGTCAATATGGGCAAAAATGTGCTCTAAGCTTGGGATAAGTTTGGTTAAGACCTAATAAGCTTACCAAGACCTTATTTATATGTTAATGAACATATTAAACCAATTACCAAAGAAAACCAAGCTTGAAAACAAGTTAAAACACAAAATGTGCTTTAAGGAGTCTTAAAGCACATTTTTGAAAAATTGTCTTGTAAATGAGTTTTGAATGGCTAAATGTCCATCATTACTCTTTAATTAACATGTGTACTACTTAGTATCACATTAGGAAGTCTAAATCAATGGGAAATCAAAAATTTCACAATTATGTGCCTTGTTTAGTGAATAGTAACTAAATTATGCTAGTTTATAATATAAGTCAATATAAGTTATCTTATTGGTCGACAAAGACCATGAATCAGCCTAAATTAAAGAGGGGGATGGTTTTTCATGTATGACTCACCACACTTAACCAATCAAATGAGCAAGGAAAGTAATAAAGCAAAGTTACTATTTGCTTTTTACTTAAATATCTTAAAAACTAGCTAGTTTCTCACATTCTCTTCATTCTCTTTGTTCCCACCGTCTCCAACCTCTCTTCTTCTTCTCCATTCACGGTTTTGCTACAGCAACAACACCAACTCCATCTTCCATTGCCATTTTCTCTTAGCTCCGTATACCAAATCAAATTCTAAGACCACCATTCTCTTAGTCTCATCAAGCTCTTCAACTTCATCCTTTCAAAAATTCAAGACCACCATTTCGGTGCCATGGAGATCCACCATTGAAGGAGCTTGAGCTTATATTTGTATGCCTTGTTGATCACCTTTGCTTCAAGGTAAGGAAGAACCAAGAAAAACAACATTTCCTCTATGTTTTAGTGTTGGCCGAAAATCACCTCTTCATGGTGTTTTCTCTTGCTTTGTTTTAGCTCCATTTCAATCTTTCAAGGACTTGGTGGAGTCCTCTCTTGCTACTCATCCAAACTCTCTTCCATTTCCAAGGTAAGACAACCATCTTAATGTTTTAAGGTATTACATAACCTAGGGTTTAATAATGAGTTATGTTTGGAGCTTGGATGCTCATTACCTTACTTGTGTATTAACTAGTAGTTGACAAGCAATCAAAAGCCCTTGCCGATTTTAATCAAGGAAACAAGAAAGAAGTTTGAGAGGAAAAGAGGTAAATAAACTATCTCAATGTAGTTTAAATGCCTTAGGAAAAATGAGCTTGATTTGCTTAATAAAATACCTAAGGAGCTAATGGTAAATGAGTTAGTAAAATGCTCTCAAGGAGTTTATTAAGGGCATATGTATTGTTGAGTGTATTTGGTCAAAGGCAATACATATATATGTGGAAATTCAGTGTTTAAGGTTCATGCTATTTAAGGGCCTAAGAGCCATGCAATTTAAGGGCCTAAGTGCCAAGCAATTTAAATTATGCACTATATTGTGATGTAGTGTAATTGGGTGAAGTTTTGTGTATAAGAATGTTCTTGATGAATTTAAGTGTTCTTGGATGTTTAGTGGTGAAAACAATGTGTTTTGGTGTAACAATGTGCTAGTTGAACCCATGTCAAAATTTGGATAATGCACAAGATGTTCTAAGTGTTTTAAATAAGTTTTGGAGAACTAGGAGGTGTTAGAAGAGGATAAGTGTTTTACTAAAGAAGAAAACGTATATTTAGGTGTTCTAGAGTGCTAAAAGGATTTAGGCATTATCTAGGAGGATTTAGGAATCAAATAGGTGTTTTGGGATACACCAAAGACAAGGAGAAAAATAATGTCTTGTAAGAGGAAGAGGTATAAACTTGTGGAGAAATTTAAAGGAGCTTTGGTTAGTAAGAAAAGATGCTTGGGAGATGATGTTATAGTGGTGACAAAGCATTTTGGGATAGTTGTTTTCATAGGTGAGAAACATCACTTAGAAACTTAATGAAAAATATTACAAGTGTTGGCGAATTTGGTAAGAAATTGAGTAACAAGTTGTACAAGGAACTAAGTGAGTTTAAGGTGATATTTTGGCATTAGAATATGCCTAAGATCATTTGGGAAGCTTATATACATAATGGATGTGGAGAACCATTGCAACAAGACTTGGAAAATGTAAATATGCAAATCTGTAGCAGTGGTCCGGGACCTAGGTCTAGGGTAAGGTCCCGGACCATGCATTAAAACTGGCCGAGAGTACCTGAGTCACTCTGGTACGGGACTTAGGTTCAGTACTAAGACCCGGACCACCTCTATTAAACTAGCCGAGGATTTCTAGCCAGTGTTGGTCCGAGACTTAAGATCAGTATGAAGTCCCGGACCACTACATAAAATACATCCGAGAGTTTTGTTAAGTGTAGGTCTGGGACCTTAGTTAAGGACCAAGTCCCGGACCACTTAAAAATCTTTGTTAAGGTTATAAAATGATGTCTAATGATGGGGATTAGTTAGTAATGGTGCTATAAGGTTGTTTAAGACATGTTAGGTGTGTTATAATGACAATTTAAAAGGTGAAAAGTTATAGCAAAGGGTAAAAATAAAATAAACTAGATATGTGAGGTAATAAGTTAACAACGGACTAGTACGTTAATTAACCGACGTTACTAAATGTGTATAGGATTCTTCAACGGTGGAAAACAAACGCAGCAGGGACCAAGGTATGGTTTTCTTGTAGTCTGTTGCCTACCGGTTTACACCGGCTTGTGTGTTGTTTGTTTTTCTGTGTGTTTATGACCTTGTAAGATTAAGTCATGTAATGATTTTATAGTTGTTAAAAAAATTATTGTGTTGGCAAGATGTATCTCATTTCCCTTGTGTGTGTATGTCTAACTTGACCTAAACACTTACTTGTGAATTCATTGTTTAAGTTTCAATAATGAGACTTCTAACAAGTGTTAACCGGGGAAGTGAGGAGTCCGGTAGTTCCGGCCACGCGTGTGAGTATGGGAGTCGATGTCTTATCCGGTTCGATTCTCTGTGTATGTTAAGGTTGTCTTCTCTTTTGGTTTTCAACCTTCCCTTTAGCTTATCCAAGGCTATTTTACTGACTCACGTCGGGCTCAGGGGCATACTATGTTTGTTCGGTGTGCTTGGATTACTATATCCGACACACCTATGGGTTAAGTTAACCGTTCATCTAACCGGACGGTAACGAGTTATGTAACGAGCTTAGCATGAGTTTGGCAGCAATCTCTAGGCTCACCGGGTAAATTGACTATGTTTTGGTTCGGTTCCTAAAGAGATCTGTACTTGTTACGTTATATGTTTATGTTGTGATGCAATTCTTATTGCTATGTTATGTAAATTGTTTGTTTAAAAATCAATGTCATGTTATCATGACAATTGGTTGCGTGTATCCCGTTAGTCGATGGGCTGCACGTTAGCCATGCCAGCCATGAGTTGCTGAGCCCCTTTAGGGCACCATATTGTTTTTCCTATGATGCAGGATGAGGATCGAAGAGGCGGAGTGGCTCTAGATTCTAGGTTTATGAAATACTTTTGATGGTTTTGGATGTTCAGACCCGGGATGCGCCTGTGCTCCCGTGGTGGTATATTGTGGTTCCGTTGTTATAACAGTGGCGGTGTTTTGACAGTTATACAGTTATGGATGTAAATATTAATACTCGGTATCGTTGTTTATGTGTTATGGCTTTTAGTTCTATGCTCGGGAGTCTGATCATCAGACCGGTACAATTTTTGTATGTATTCTGCCTTGTTAGCCACATGGGTGGCTAACGGCGTGTAGCACCAACCCGTTTAGTTATTGTTCTAGTTGTTTATTTCCGCTGCGATTTCGGTTAGTTGTTAAGTGCGTAGTAGGGGTGTTACATTGACAAAACGAAATATGGGTTCTAAAAGGGTTATGAGTTAGTGCGGATTGTGAAGTTTACTAGATTTGTTGAATATGAAACTAGGGTTGTATGTGGAAGGATTTGAACGAATAGAAAACTAGGATTTTGGTTGTGGGTTATGATAGTGCCTAAATTTAGGACTTTGGTGATTACTGTATGTTGGAAACTAAAGTATTGTTAATCTGTTTATTGATTATGCTTAGCCGAAATTAGGGTTCCTATGAGTATTATGACAAATCCGAAAGATCAAGGTTTAATTGAGCAAAACTAGGATTTCGAAAGTTGTGTTAAGGTTTGGGGATTTTGAAATTTGATTTTCTGGAAATTAGAGTTTACCAAACGTGTATTTGACTTGGTCAAACCTAGGGTTCTGCGTAATATGAAACTAGGGTTTAATTTGAGGATTTTTAAATTTAAGCCTCGAATTAGGTTAAAAATAGGATAATAGTTAATTTGGGGAAATTTTGATGAAATTAAGGTATCTGGTCAAAATTGGAGAATAGTCAAAATTAGTTTTCTGGTCAAAATTGGTTTTCTGGTCAAAATTAGTTTTCTGGTCAAAATTGGAGATTAGTCCAAATTAGTTTTCTGGTCAAAATTGGTTTTCTGGTCAAAATTGGAGATTAGTCCAAATTGGTTTTCTGGTCAAAATCGGGCTTAGGTCAAAATTGGGTTTAGGTCAAAAATTGGACCTAGGCCTGAACTAGGATTTAAGATTGGTCTACCAAATCAAATCCGAATTAGGGTTTTGGACTGGTCAATTGGTCAAACCTAGGCTCGAGGATAGTAAGTGGGTAAAGGGGTATTTAAGTGGGCCAAGTCCAAGTAAGTGTCCAAGTACGGGACAAAAATCTGAACATAAATTGGTCTAAGGCCAAATTATAAGTGGGTAAAAGGTTAGTCCAAATGGTAATGGGCTTCTAAAGGAAATCAGATCAAATTGGCGTAGGAAGAAAAAAAATATATAATAAAAATAAAATACCATTTGAATGGAGCTTAAAGTTGGAAATTATCGATTGACAAGGTTTTGTGATGAGTTTAGACCCAAGACACTGGTATAATGGATTGGGCCAGCTCTGAATAATCTAGACATTAGTTGGACTTAATCCAAATTAGAAGTGGATAGAAATTCAAATATTTAATTGGGCCAACTCTAAACAAGGATTGTTTTGTGAATGTAGTTTCAACTTATAAGTATTAAGGTTAACATTAATCCTTAGAGGATTTAGAGGTATGTATTTATATATACTGGGAATTAGACAATATGGGTTCTAATTAAATGATTAGATCTCCTAATGGGATTAAGCCCAAATTAATATTGGGCCAAGGTTGTGGGCCTATGGAACCCACTTGGAGTAGCTAAAAAGGAAAATATTGTGGTTCATTTGGTTTGTGGCATGATTTACAAGGATTGTAGAGTCTAATTAAGAGTTGAATTCGAAGTAATTAAGGACATTAACAATTAATAAAACTTAGGTATTATACTTACACTACGAAGATTAGGGTAGAATTTTAGACTATGCTCTATAATTTTATTAATTTTATTGCAATTACAAAGTATTAATGTCATTAACGGAACTAGTACAAGTGATGTAATAATAAGGTTATAAAATAATGAGGAGTATCAAATAGACTTTAGAAGTTTAGTAATGCACTATATAATGTTACATTACCTTAGGATTATAATCCTAATATGGGTTTGAGTAAAATAACACAACTAAGTGAGGTTCATTACCTTACATAAAATGATAAGATATATCATTTAATAGATGAGTTCTATAATCTTTATATATATATACATATGTATTACATATACATATACATATGATATGGTTGGGAACCATATAATATTAAATAAGAGATGTTGTAAGATGGAAAGATAAATTATAACGCATTAAATATAAAGTACTAGTGTTAAAGGATAACATATTAGATGGTGAGTGAATTATATGATTCAAGGGTTATAGTATGAATTATATAGACTTATGTTCTTGGATAAACTAACCAAGTTAACACCATTGACCAAGTCAACTCAATTGGCCCAAGAGGTCAAGTTGACCAATTCATAGATAGAAAGGAGAAATAAAGGTTTATAAGTCAAGGATATAATTAACATATAGCAACAAACTATATGGAAGTGTGTATTATATACAAATAACAAACCTATGAATAAATGAGATAGGTTATTTGGATTAGATCATAAGTAGGAAATGGTTACTACATGATAATTACAATATAGTTAGAGGGTGATTTAGCTAATCCCAAACTGGATAAAACCCGAATGATAAACGTTGAATAATTACAGGGTAATTACTAGGGGGATTAGTGACTAGTTGGGATACCAAATTAGTCCATATTATAGAGAGCTAATATGTGGTTGTATTCCAGAGTTTAGTGCAATAGAGGGCATGTGCTGGAGGACGAGCTTCAGGGTGATTGAGGATAAGCGTGTATCGTCACGCTAGCATTGTACTTCGGTGCACGGTATGTTCATTGTGTGGTCCGAACATCTGAGGGAAACCTCGGTTCGGGTAATTGCCTGACTATATGACAAGAACGATATGTTTGCTATGCATGTTGTGTGGATTTAACGTTGATTTGCTACGCGATTATTATTGTGCGCGATGTCTTCTGACAACATTACTATGATTGCTCGTATGATTGGAATTCTAATATCTAAAATCATTATTCCATATTGACCTAAGTAAAACACTTAGGAACGAGACTCAGGATCCCCAGTCTCTAGAGCTTGATACTCGAACATAACTATATCCTAGACTATTGCTAGGGAAGTACATAAGACTTCAAGTAATAAATGGTAGAGACTTCTCCAAGACCTAAGAATTTACTTAGGGTAGTTGATTAAGGATTAATCACATATTGGAGAGTGTTGGTTTGGGTACATGGTATGGGAATCCAATTAGTCTCGACTAGTTGGTTGCGCATTGGTGATCACCAGAGTATAATGTCCGTATCGGACCAACTTCCTCTATATTCTGACGGGCCTGGATAGACTGTTGAACAAAGGGTACCGCTTTTGGCACACGGCTTCGGCCATTCATGGACGCCTTGATTAGGCAAGTGGAAACCCCGGGATCGAGTGATCCTTGGCAATGAGCACCTCGTGTGTACGGGAGGACTACTGTCCAGTAAGGTTATTTACGGGTTGTCCTAACATGACACCCATTGATACTGAGAGTAAGGCTTAATGGTGACTAACATAAATTAAAGGAAAAACTATGATACCCTAGTGGAAGTAACTACGCGTTGTATGGTTATTTATAATATGTGGTATGTGGTATGTTATTTATAATATGTGGTATATGGTATGTTGTTTATAGTACATGGTATATCGTATGTTGTGAATTGTATGTGGTGAATGGACTGTTACATTGATGGATTGCTATATGATTATTTATGCTATTTACTGTTGTTCACATAAACTGTAAACTGAACCAGCATGTAATCAACCTCATGTTCAGACGGCTAATTGACCTAAGTGACCTAAAGGGTCTAGGACAACATAGTTAACATACTCGGCCAAGTGTTGAGCCCTCCATGGGCACCGATATTTTATTTTTCAAGTGAATGATGATTGGCGCTGGAGTGCGGGATTGTGGGTAGATGACCTCGACCTTTATGTATTACACTTCTAGGATTAATTTATGTTAGTACGTTGGAACCTTGGGAAATCTTTAAGTGCTCACTTGTCATAGGTATTAGTTTGTATATAGGGTAATGTAGTAAATATCTCGCTCATCACTGCGGTTAGTTGTTGTAAATTGTTTTATTACGGTTATGCTTCTTTACTCGCTTGGGTGAGTAATGGCATGTGACACCCAAGTGAGGATTAGTGTAGTTTAACTTCCACTGTGAGACGTCTTTAATTATGCTACGAGAGAGATTATTACGAGTCTAAAGAGTGGGGTGTTACAATTTGAGTTTGAATTGAGAGTTGAGATTTGAGAACTTGAGAATTGAGCTTGAGAGTTGAGAATTGAGATTGAGAACTTGGGAGTTGAGAATTGAGATTGAGAATTGTAGAACTTGAATTTGAGATTGAGACTTGTAGGTTTTACAAACCTGGGAGAGATTGAGTAAGAGGATCCCAAGAGAATGGGTAAGATAATGAATAAGTGACTAATGCATAGTGAGGTAGAAACCCTCAAGGCCTAAGAGCAAGTTAATACTAACTAACAAACTTGTTGTGTTAGTTGTTATCGTATTCCTTGTTTGAATGCCTTTCAATGCGAGCATGTTTATTGAATTAAAATGAATCGCATTGTAACGCCCCTATTTAACGTATTTACAGCGGAATTAAAATACTAAGGCGATTACAGACCATCGGGTTCCAAACACCCAGTACCAACCTCACCAATTACAACCATTACAATTATCTAAGTTACGGTCTGAACTCAAGAAAACAACGTAAACAAAACTAAACGTAAAACAGAATAACTCTCCACAATTCCTAATTCTCGTCTCAATCACTCATGCTCTTCATGGCCACCTGTATAAACAATTCGTACCTGCAAGATGAAACCAAGCAGCCCACCCCGGGAGGGGTGAGTCAGTTCCCTGGAATGGAACTGGTACAATTCTTCAAAACAATAATTAAAACATAACTCCTCAAAATAAACAATAACTTGAAATCAAACTCTTGAAAGTAAAACAGGGAAACATTGCACTTTAAAATCACCAAGTCAAAGATAACAAGTTAAGGATAGAGATAAACAATAGAAAGGTAAAGTTAGTCAATCCAAAAATCACACCATGAGTTAGTGAACATCCAATGCTCAAGTTAGAACCAATTCCAGTTAGGAGTAGAGAGAGCCAGGTAGTCACAAGGACTAGGAATGAAAGAAGATATCCAAGAACCAACAACTCAAGAGTGAAATAAAACTAATTGGGAGAGATGGCCCCCACCGCCAGATATCAATGTCCTTATGGACGAGGGATATACAGCTCCCTGCTGTCAAATATAAATGTCCTGGTGGACGAGGGATATACAGCCCCCTGCTGTCTGATATAAATGTCCTTGTGGACGAGGGATATACAACCCTCTGCTGTTACCGACCCGTTCTCAGTCATCGGTGAAGACGCGCACACGTCACAACAAAAGACTCAGCTCATGGATGAAACAATATCCAGAGTCAAAAGAAGAATTACCAAGATTGTCTTTTTCCATACTTCCACTAGATCACTAACTACACCAGAGCAATACCAAAACACTCAGTCCTACAGAGTGCAGAAGCGTAAACCCTAGGCAGTTAATGTCTAATGTAACAACCAAACAGAAGGAACCGATAACCATGCAAGTTTCACATTCAAGGCTCAGTTAGTCACACAAGCTGAGTTAGTCACACAACCATTTCCTTTTAGAAATCCATTTTGGCTCAATTAGCGTTTGTCAAAAACATCCCTTAAGTCTTGTTAGCAAAGCATACGAGTACGAGAAATCGTACCTGGATAACGTTGTAGCAGTTCTAGTGAACTTGCGCAAACAATCAACAGTACTCTAAAGAATATTAAAGGTAGTCTATCATCAATCACTTGTAGCCTACGTTAAGCTTAAATAAACTCCTCACTCTTATTTCTAAGTCTCAATTAAATGTTACGTATAACCTTCGACTTATCTTAGAATGTCAATAATAACTCTTAAGCTCAATACCCTTACTCTTAGTTTAGAATAACGTCGTATCATAACCCATGATTGGTTTGTCTTAGAATACTATATTATTAATTCACATTGTAATGATTATGTACTTTATCAATGTTACTAAATAATCCATCATGATTAAGTTTTCCCCTTAACTTAATTAAGATCTACATCTTGTATATTGGAATCATAGTGTTGTAGAGACATTTTATTATAACTTAATTGAGCCACTAAACTCAATTATCATATCCTTAGTTTAGAATGACTCTCTATCATAACCGTCTAATAATCTTATCATAAGATGTTGAATTACCTCTCATATTGAAATAACTATATTATTATTAACTTAGACTCATCGAACTCTTACATTTAGTATTCACAAGATATATTATTTACTTTATCATTAACTACATAATAAGGCGTTTTAAGATAACCTTTTATGTATCCTTGCTTATATTTAATTTCCTAAATGTTTTATTTTTACACACATTCCCTCCATAGACTATGTATAATCCTTTTATACTAAACCTCAATAAACTTAAGTCTTAAATACGTTTTAAATTATTTACAAAACCTAAGGTTTCAAAGGAGTAACGTAATAAATTATTTTCCTTTATTATGTTTTAGGATAAACATTATATCTTAACATAAGGTAAAATTTATCCAAGAATTAAATCCCCATTCATAAGTGAAATTGCCAACTATTTAATAAGACCATCTATTCTGAAAATTCTCATATTTTATATTCAAATAACATATCAATATTTCCCATTACCGTAAAGTATATCAATATAATATCTTATGTAACTCAGTTCCGTCTGATTAAAGGTTTAAATTTTTAAATATCTAATTTATATTTACAAACCTTTTTACAAGTTCCAGCTATTAACCACAACACTTATTTATAAACTCACATTCTAAATATTGGCAGTTAATGTTATAAATGTATTTTATGTGGCTTATCTACTTCTAAGAACCTTAAAGATTATTATCTAGATTAATTCCCTAATCATAGTTTAATATAGTTTTACATCACAATCCTTTTATTGATTTTATCTTAAAACATTAAGTCATTATTCAATACTATATATGTTATGAAATGATTAAATCTAGACTTATAAATCCACTTCGCATTTAGATAAAAGTATTTCATTTACTTTATTATTGATTATGTTATAAGATCCATTTGTGTAACATTTTGTGAAATCTAATTACAAATTTTCCTAAGTGTTAACTTATTAATTACTTAACCCAATTATAGACTTACATTATGGTCGTTGACTAATACTATACATGTATTTTAATACGGTTTATATAAATCTTAGAAATTCAAAGATAACTCTTTGTTTAATAATCATAATTTAATACCGCCTCGTATAATATTCTTTTATTAGTATTATGTAGAGGTTTAGTTTATCTCATTAATTCCTTCATATTATATTTTCTATAAGGCATTTTATTTCTTTTATTTATGTTTAGTATATATATACTAGGATTTATTCAAGACATTCTTTATGTAGTTTTATTGCATTTAATTATTTATATTAACTTTTACACATATCTATATCCAATATATGTTTTATAAAATAAAGTATTTTCCTTAGTTCCAATTAAGTATATTAACCTCCACATTATATAGTTAGTATAAATATAGATTAATTAAATTCCTTATTTTAACATATGTTACTATTTTATTTCTTATATATATATATATATATATGTGTGTGTGTGTATGTATCTAATTTTTACTTCACTCAAAAGTTGATACTCAAAAATATTTCTTAACATTCTGTACTAAATGTTAGTTTAGTCTTATTATATTATTTTCAACCTATAAAGTTTATTAATAAGTCATACTTTAATTTTTGTTACATTAAAAACCTTATGTTATGAGATAACTTATGAGAAACCTTAGAAATACAATTTTTAAACCTATTTCCTCTTGTCCAAAAATTCCCAAATTAAGTTTTTAGTAACTATAACATTTTAGACATATTATAAAAATTTTATTTCATAAAAATATCTTTTTAAATTTTCCAAATAATTCCATAATACTCATAACTTGCAAAAATTATAACTTACGTTTAAAAACTCCAAAACCATATTAATTTACATCAAAATAAACTAGATTTTATAAGGAATCTATGGTTAAAATTTCAAGTCAAAATACATCCGGGAAGGCATTTAAATTAATTCAACAAGTTAGGGTTTAATTCTGGAAATATTATAAAAACCTAAAATAACTTAAAACCTCACGATCTAATCACGGCCGTCCGTTCCTAAAACTTATGATCGAACGGCCGAAAATCACCGAGTTCATCAGCGTATACAATTCGATACCCGAGTACTAATCTCTCGATTTCTCTCAACTCACAGAACCAAATTCGTTGATTCTTGTTCCATTGGATTCGAAATTAAAAAAACGCACATTGACACCGATTTAACCACCTATAATGCAGTATTCAATGAATTCGATTCTAGGTAAGTCGACTTAGGGTTTCAGTCGGTTTCGAATTTTAATCTGTCAAATTCTCTCAGTATAAAGCATAATAGATGAAATTGATACGTGGGTTTGGTCGACAATAAGGAATAGGTTAGCAACATCGGAAGAATTTGAAGAACAACTCACCAGAACTGCACAAACGAGAAGAAATCGATTTCGGTTTTCTGGAAAAGTTTCGAACTTGTCTGTTTTGCGGTGCCAACTTTGCGGATCAATAATTTACAGTACAGTTCGAGTTAGGCTTTGTTCTTGGGCTTAATTTAAAGAGGAAACTTAACTCTACCTATTGATAACAAGAAATCACTCTAACTCGCAACACACAAGGAGAAATCTAACTCGAAAATTATGAGTCTATACCTGCGGTTTCTGTATGATTTTATGCAATGGTGAATCGAGATCTTTAGACGTCTCGCTCTCCCAATAGGTTATGAATCAGCCTTGGTCATCAACACGAAAGTTGTAGCAGGATTAAAGATCTACACAACGAGCTATAGAAATTGAATTTTGGTTGAAAGATGAGGGAGTTATGGCAAGACGAATTTTACCTTAAATCGAAGGAAACTGGAAATCTGCGTTTTCGGTTTTGCAGGGTGGCTACTTTGGATCGAATTTCCGGTTGATATAGGATGATCTAGGTTTAGTGTGAGGTATGGTTGTAAAGAGGCAGTGTAGGAGAAGACAACAAAGAAGACGGCACTCAAAAACTCTCAAAGATGAGTGAGATATAGCCATCTAAAGTTAAGGCAAAATCGCATAAGTCTGTTCCGATTTTTAAGCAAGTGTGGGTGGCCTGTGACCGATTGACACGTGGCAGGTTTCAAAATTTTGACTCTAAACTTCATTCCATCATAACTTTGGCTAGGATGATCCGTTTTTGACGTTATTTTTATCGATCTTCATGGTTTTCCATAACCTATTTATTGGTATAGGTTTCATGGGCTGGTTTGACCATTCTCAAAAAGTCAACCCTAGCAAGGCTTGAGAAGCTTTAAGGTTTCTAGGATTTTATATTGACTTTTATGCTTCAAATCAATGTTCCAACACTTTCAAAAATCTTTATAATATACTTGTAATGTTTAGAAATTTTTCCAAGATTTATTGACTTATAAATCTTATTATTAAATTCATAATACTATATAATAATATATGGTAATCCAATATTTAATAGTATTCTTTAGGATTAAATGGGAGAAATCCCATGATTCAATTTTCATAATTCCATATAAGGACATAATGATTTATTATTCACAATTCCATACTATAATATAATAATTAATGGTATTATTTATGGTTTTAATAAAAGAAATCCCCTAAATTAATTTAAATTAATTTAGGGGTATTTCACGCATGTTCTCGACAAAGTAGTCGGCGTACCCCCGTTAGCACGCGGGGTATGTGAATTTCATACCAGCAAATTTGTTAAGCCCCTTGGGGCACCATTTTTACTTACAGGTACTTGGAGCCGATCACCGTTCGAGAGTAGGACGGGGTTGCTGCATAAGCATGGGTAATCGATTAAGGAAATTGTAATTATTTTGTATTGTTGTGTTATAAGTCCGAAATGTTATCGGCAGACTTGAGGATTGTAGATACTCGGTATAGAATTGAATTGAGGTTTGTATTGTATTGTGAATTGATTAAGGAATGAAATGTATTGTTGGGTATAGAGTACTCGGTATAATAGTTCATCAGACCGATATTGTAACTGAATGTTGTATTTGGATTTGGCCTTGTTAGTCACGTGGGTGACTAACGGCATTGTATCCCCTACTGTTGGAGTAAGAATTCCGCTGCTTTGGTGTTGGTAATTGAGACGGATTAGGAGGTAATGACTTGATTAGCGGTAGGGGTGTTACAATTACTATAAATTTACAATCAACCCTTAATATTTTCTAAAAATGACAAAAACATATAACAAAAATCTCACTTGTTTATCACCCGATCCACCCGTTTCACTCGCGGGTTCAGGTGGTCCATATGGATGATGGGTCGGGTTCAGGTGGAGCAGGTGGAAAAAAGTGACGGGTGTGAGTAGGGATGGCAATGGGTCCGCGGGTACCCATTTTACCCGGTCACCCGACCCGCTAAACCGGGTGAAAAACCCGCATAAACGGCTGAAAAGTGGGTGACGGGTGGAACGGGTACGGGTGCGGGTCGGGTGACGGGTGAACATTTTTCACCCATCACCCGACCCGCTCACCCGCATAGATTATATATATATTATATGTTAAATTGTTACTTATTATTCATTCTCCTTCACACATGATTTTTGTAACCTTAACTAGTGAACAAGGAACATTCATGCTCTGGGTGACAGCGCCATTCTTTATTCTCACCACTCTCGGTAATTTTACAGCCCTAGCATACTTGCTCTACGCAGTTTCTAATTATCTTCACTTAATGTAATTGCAACCCTAACTGGCAAACATGGAACAAAGATGCTCTGTGCCTCTATTTTCTTTCTTCACTCTCGGTAATTTTGAAACCCTAACTGAAAAACAAATAACTTACATGCTCTATGAAGTTTTTCATTCTCTTCACTGAAGCTTATTCCGCAATCCTAACAGGCGAACATTGATCATACATGCTCTGCGCCTCTATTTTCTCTCTTCACTCATGGTAATTTTGCAACCATAATTGGCGAACATGAAACGTACATGCTCTGTGCAATATTTCATTATTTTCTCTGAAGTAAATTTCGCAATCCTAACCGGCGAACATAGAACATACATGCTTTGTGTCTCTATTTTCTCTCCACTCACAGTAATTTGCAAACCTTAGTGGCGAACATGGAAAAAGAAAAACAAACGGGTAAATGGGTAAACGGGTTCACCCGCTTCACCCGCGGGTGACGGGTGAGACGGGTGATGGGTGATAAATAACGGGTGACGGGTCGGGTACGGGTGGAGCGGATGAAGTCGGGTGACGGGTGCGGGTGATGGTCCACCCGACCCAAACCCGACCCATTGCCATCCCTAGGTGTGAGTGAAGCTTCACACAACTTGAATCCGACCCATTACCAGCCCTATTGAAATAGAAAAAATTGTTGATAGATGTTACAAAAAGAAGATATTCTTATTGATCAATGATGTTTGATTGATGAAGAGTTATGTCGCTCGAATAGGTTCATTAACACTTTGGGGTCGTTCGTTCACCGCGGCCCAAATACTCGGTCCATTAATGCGGTATTAATGCAGCAGCAAAACACCCCAATTAATTTACCCGTCAAACATGAGCGTTCGTTTGACGCCTTTAAGGCAGCAGAAGTGAAATACAAGTATACCCTGGATTTGAGTTGATGACTTTTCATGGGGAAAGTGGTATTGAATGCGGGCATAGGAACCCAAAATGAAAAAGCAGGACATGCACGTAAATGACAACCAGCTCATTAGAGCTTTATTTTTGAAACGCAGGGAAAGTAACATCTTTGTTAAATGTTACCCGGGCGCAAAACATTGTTGTAATTCGCCAATCTGTCTAATCTTACTGTTATGTTTAATGCACCTTAATGTGAATTTTGAGGATTAATGTTGCAAACGAACGCACCCTTTAACAACTCTAGCTTGTTTGGTAGTGGAAGTTTTAAGTCTAAGGAGAAAAATATGAGAGTTATGTGTGAGAGGAGAAAAATACAAAGTATAAACAAAATACAATTGTAAAAAAGTTTAAAATATCTTATATTTTTAAAATTATGACAAAACATAAAACATAATCTATTAAGAATAGCATGTAGTTTTCTTTTTCTTTGGTTGAACCATGAAGCCAAATTAGTCTACATTACAACCTAAAGTAGGTATTACATAACCAACAGATTTATACAGACCTAGAATTGAGATCACTAGTATCGCTATCAAAAACTCAAGAGTCATAAGAAATGTCATCAAGGGAATACAAGGATCTACCTACATGGCCCCTTGACCACTTTCAAGATCATCTTAACCTTAAAGCACATCAATATCGTTCTTCACCCACAACTTGAAGTAACAAGTAAGACTCAAGACTAACACTCCTTGAACAGACACATAACCAAAGGGGATCTTGCAGAGCCAACTTCTGTCGGAGGATTGGGTACTTATTAATCTTCTAGCGATAATTAGGTCAAGAGATGTGACAGTTAAATCATCTTTCTCAAGCATGAGGCTCTGCATCTCTAAAACAATTTTCAAAGCAAGTAAATTTGTGTTTCCACCTATAACCTAAAGAATTAGCAAGGGCACTCAAATCATTGTAATTGAACAATAATTGTCAAAACTAGATAACCAAACCTAATGACTTTTCTGACCTACTACCAGAATAAATAACCAACCAATTGACAAATAAAGAATGCTAACATAACTATGAGGATCAAAAGGGGCAAAAGAGGAGGCGTTAGTAGAGACAAGGGAACTAAGAATAAATTGACATATCTCAATTCATCTACTGGGCACCAAATTTCATAGCACTCACATACTAGCACACCTGCTTTGAACATAAACTCTATAGAAAATTAGAATTTGCCAATTATTGCGATGGTGAATCTCCCTTCACCCAATGACAATGAAGAAACACTACATTATTTGCAACTTATTAGGAAAAATCATTACATAAGAATCCATAAAGAGCCAAGTCACAATAGATGATTGAACTACCCTAGCGAGTGACCAATAGAAATGAATCCCACAACCTTGGTTCCTAACACTGGATCCTAATGCCATACCACTTAGAGTATCATAATCCCTTACATTTCTAAAGAGTTGAATACCAACAATAGCATAAATGTTAAGACTAATTTCTATTACTAACAGTTGGAAGAACAAAAGAATAAAAGGAGGTTATAACCTAACTTGAGATGAAATACCCCGACCTTAAATATGGCAATTAAATTATCCTAATAGGTATTTAAGAGCCTAATAATGATTAAGAAATATTGGTGAGGAAAAATAAATCCAAAAGAAATAAAGAAACGCTTAAAAAGCAAAAAACGCTAAATAAGCGTTAAATAACCATATGAGGTATGAAACCTCGGTTAGCGTATTATAAGGATTCTAAAGGCTTAATTAAGTCTAAATAAATAGTAGGGAACAAATCCCGAAGAAAACAGATCCTTAAAATGGATTAAAAACACTAATGAACATTAAAGCGCGTTTTTCGAGGTAACCGGGAAAACGCGTCTTTAAGCGGGTCAAAATAGACTCGTAACAATTTTGGTCAACTAAATAGTCATTAATAAATATTAGTGAAGCTTTAGAACCAATAAAATCAATAAAACGAGAAAATAGTAAAAACTGTCAAAAACGGGAAGTTGTGGGGTAGAAACATAAATAACTCAAACTTATGTGTCCACTTTTGAAAATAAAAATGTGGAATCTGTGTGTGTGCAGTGGGGGTCCGATTTTAAGCCCTCTCACACTCCCTCACACTCCCTTATTAAATTGTGCTAATGCACTACAAGACAAAACAATAAAAAAAAGCAAATAAACTCACTTTAACTCACCACTCTCTCTCCTACCCTCACATTTCTCACACTCTCGTACAGACCCCCTCCCTCACTCTCTTTTCTTTCTCTGGTTGCCTTCTTCCTCAACCGGCCAGCCATGGAGGAGCAAGCAAACCCACACAAAAACCTCACTTCTCTCCTCTTGTTACTCCCTTAAACCTTCTTCAAAAATTATGAAAATTACACCATTGTCTTCCTCTCACCAAGGAGAACATACTCCTCTTTTCAAAATCCGAAAAGGAGCATCTTCATCTCCATGGGTGTGTAGCATTTGGAGCTTCAAGACCACCATTAGAACCACCTCCTTCTCTTGTCATTTTGAGCCGATTTTGGCACTCTTGGAGGGTGAGAAATATTGTTCTCGAGCTATTCCAAGCATTACCTACACCCTTGCAAGGTAATGAAATTTCTAAACCCTAAAACTTACATTAAGCTTTAAAGGTTGAAAAGGGTTAGTAGTTTAATTGTAATTGTTTTTGTTCATTGGGTGATGGGAATGGAGTTTGGCAACTCCATTCCCCACATAACCGATTTTGAGGCAAGAAAGGAAGAAGGAGGAAAATGAGGAAGAAAGAAGGAAGTATAAGCTCAAGGTAAGAGCTCCTTCCTAATGTTAAATTTTGTTGCATTAGAGTAATGGGAATGGGTAAAATATTTAAAGAACCCAAAACCTTGTACTAGTATTAAGGATTGTGAAGTTTGAGTGCTTAAGAGCAAGTATTTGAATTGTAGGCTTTGGAGCCAAATGTGATGTGTATGTGTATTGGAATTGTGGATGGAGAAAGTATTGAGGAATTTATATTTGTATGTGTGCTGGTAGAACCCTTGTGGTTTGGCTAGAATAGGGATGAATTTATGAGAAAGGAGATGTGTGGATAAGTAAGAAAAGTAGATGAACTATGGCAAAATTTTGCAGGAATATGTACATGTGTGGATGACTTGGTGAATGGGGAAACCAAGGTGTGTATTGGAGTTAGTAGAGATGTTTAGTAACTATGGAGTAGTAGTAGTGGTAAGAGAATGAAAGGATATAAAAACTGTAGCAAGAGGTATTGGATTTCCATGGAGAAATTAGGAAGAACTAGAGTAAAGACTTGGTAAAATGAAGGTTGGACTTGGGTATAAATGGTGCAATTGCTCGGAAATGAATTGGCATGGTAAGATAACTGCATGAATCGGACTATATTGCACTTACCTGTGCTTGACTTATGCAGTTCTCGATGTTTATTGTCTTGAACACTAGTTTGTATAATTCATGAGATATATGAATAATGATGAAGTGTATTTGTATCTTGTAGTGTACTTGTATATTGTATTGTATTGCGTATGGATGCTTATATGAACAATGTAATGTGCATGTGGCCTGGATGTTGACTTCTACTAATTCCTAACTACCTAACTCCTAACTTAAGTGAGTAAATTGGAATGAGTAGAAGTCCGATATAGCTTCGGCCACGCGTGAGGATGAGGAGACACAAGAGGTTGTATCCGATTCCTGACTCTTAAACTGGTCCGCGGCCCAAACCCCTTAAATGGGTAGCATCCCGGATTGGTGAGTCAAGTAAATCCCGGTGGTGGGACGGAGTAGTCCCCGGGACGGAGGTCCCGACGACTTAACATGAGTAAGAGTAAGTAAATAAGTATGTATGAGTATGAATATGTATGCGTAAGTACTGTGGAACGAGTAAAAGAGTAATCTCCACCCGATTAACCCGGGTGGACCAACATGGGCTAACAAGTATGGTGGATTGTGTATGTATTGCGTATGTGTTGTACATGTATTGTGTATCGTGGATTTCGGAAAGGTAAGTATATATCTGATGGCCTGTATGTGTAACACCCCTAATACGCACATGATACTAAATGAAATCGCAGCGGAATAAAATAACTAAACAGTAACTAACGCTTCGGTGCTACAACGCCGTCAACCACCCACGTGGTTGACAAGGCAGAATAAATACAATTGTACCGGTCTGATGATCAGACTCCCGAGCATAAAACTAAACCATAAATACATCATATACAATACCGAGTGTTTACATATCCTTCACTGTATAACATCACTGTAAACTGCAACAACCAAAAGCATATAACACCACAGGAGCACAGGCGCATCCCGGGCCAACATCCAAACGTATACAAAAGTAAACTTGCATCCTAGGATCTAAAGCCACTCCGCTTCCTCGATCCTCATCCTGCAGTATAAGAAATATGGATCCCCCGAGGGGGTCAGCAACCCTTGGCTGGTATGGCTAACGCGCAGCCCATCGGCTACCGGGATACGCGCAGCTACTTGTCATGATAACATGGCATTCATTTATATACATAACATAACATATGGCTTAGCATCAATGGTGCACAGCACAACAACACATACACAGTGGATTTTCACTCCACGGTAACAAACCACAAGGGTCAAATAACACAAGAGCCTAAAGAGTGATTCACTCTCATGCCAAGCTCGTTAAACACACTCATTACCGTTCTGTTAGACGAACGAGTAACTTAAGTCACAGATGGTTTGGATTTAGTGACCCGAACACACCACACAAACACAGGTTCCCACTAAACCGAACATAAGTCAGAATAGGTAAGCTTTGGAAGAAGCTAGCGGGAGATCGAACGCCAAGTTAAGGAGAACAATCTTAACAACATAAGAGTCGAATCTGATTCAGATATCTACTCTTAACTTACATGCATGACCGGACAACCGGATTCCTCACTTCCCAGTTAACACTTGTTAGAAGTTCATAGTGGAACTTAACAACCAACACACAATAGGTGGTAAGTCATGTTAGCCACACACAAGGGAAATGAGTCACAACATAACATCACAATAACATGAACAACTGTAAACTCATTACATGTTTAAATCTTATAACGTCATAAACACACAGAAAAACATACAACACACAAGCCGGTGTAAACCGCTAGACAACAGACTGCAAGAAAACCATACCTTGGTCCTTGCCTCGTTTGGTTCCCTCCGTAGGTCACTCCTATACATAATTCAAGAACGTCGGTTAATTAACTTACTTAACCTCCAAATTTACTAAGTGTTTAACATAGTTATTTGACATGTTTAATGTCTAACTTTACCCTAGGTTACCTTCATTATACACCCTAGGGTTAACTACATAAGTCACATTCTTTTCTGTTTTTTTTTTACAAGTTTAGGTCCGACCGGACTTGTCCATGTCCGGTCGATTCCAGAACATATTTCCGTCAAAATCTTCTACTCCGACCGACCTTGTAAGTCCGGTCGTAGGTCCGGTCTATTCCCGAGAGTTTCTATCCTTTGAAAATTTAGCCCGACCGGACTTGCCAAGTCCGGTCCTATGTCCGGTCGATTCCAGTAACTTAATCCGTACAGAAAATACAAGCCCGACCGACCTTGCAAGTCCGGTCCCCAAGGTCGGTCCATTCCAGAAGCCAATTCTCGCAGGGCATACTGGGCCCGACCGAACTTGCAAGTCCGGTCGCAAGTCCGGTCTGCCCCAAATCTTTGTTTTCCTTTTTACATTCAACTCCAAACTTCACCCCATGTAACCTAGTACTCCCTAACCTCATTTGGGCACTCTAAACACACCTCAAGACCTCCTTAAACACTCACAAAACTCTTTTTCTAATTCCTTAAATCTTTACTTATTTCCTTGTAAATTCCTTAACACTTACAACATTTTACACTAAGTTTCTAAATGGTGTTTCTCACCTATGATAACTACTATCTCAAAATGCTTCCTCCTTATCTTAACATCATCTCTCAAGCATCATCTCTCACAACTAACTCCTTATATCCATCTTGAAATTCTTTTCCAAGTTTACACTTTCTCCTTATTACCAAAGTTTGCCTAAGTATTTACCTAAGTCCAAAATGACTTTGGTACCTACTAAAACCTCAAGCTCATGCCTAAGTCCTTGTTACATCCCAAATCACCTTAATGCATGTTTCTTACACAAGAACAACACTTAACCATTTTAAATACTCCTTAACTTATCAAACTCATTTTAACACTTAGAACTTCACATTTATTACCTAAATTTCGACATAGGTTCTCCTAGAACATTACTAAACCAAAACACATTGTTTTTACCAACAAACAACCAAGAACACTAAAAATCCATCAAGTACTTATTATACACAAACTTCACTCACAAAGCACTACATCACAATATAGTGCATAATTTAAATTGCATGGCACTTAGGCCCTTAAATGACATGGCTCTTAGGCCCTTAAGATGCATAACTCATAAACACTGAATTTCCACAATATATTTGCCTTTTACTAAGCTCTTGAGAACACTTTACTAAGTCATTCACCATTTGCTCTTTAGGTAGTTTTAATAAGCATTTATAAGCTCATTTCTCCTAAGGCATTAAACAACATTTGGTTAGTAGATTTACCTCTTTCCAAACAACTTCTTTCTTGTTTCTTTTAGAAAACCGGTAGGGTATTTGATTCTTTGACAAGTTCTAAACAATATACAAACATTATAATGAGTATTCAAGCTATAAGCTCCATCTCATTGTAAACCCTAATTTTACATTGTTTCAAAAACATTAATGTAGTTGTTTACCTTGCTCTTTGAAGAGAGTTTGAATATCTAGCAAGAGAGGACTCCACCTAGTCCATGAAGAGTTGGAATGAAGCTAGAACAAGGTCACACAAAGAGCTCCTTCAATATATATTTTCGGTTACCACAAAAACATGAAGGAAATGAAGTTTTTATTTGAGATTCCTTACCTAGAAGCAAAGGAGAGTAACAATATGTAAAAATACAAGCTCAAGCTCCTTCAATGGAGAAACTCCATGGCACCGAAATGGTGGTCTTGGACTTTTAAGAAGATAGGAATGAAGAGCTTGATGAGAGGAAGAGATTGGTGGTGTTTGTTTTGATTTGGACAAGTGAGCAAGATTTTACAAGAGATCAAAGTGGAGTTTTAATGGAGGTGTGTGGTATTACCGTGAGAGAACAGCAAGAAGAAGGAAGAAGAGAGGTGGGAAACCGTGTGTGAACAAGGAAAGAAATGAGAGAATGAGATAGAATTTGCTTTTTGAAGATATTTATACTTTGTAAAGTAAAAAGGGTACTTAAGTAGTTTGTTTTTTCTTAACAAGCTAACAAGGGTGGTGTGTCACCAACCTTAAAACCGGCCCCAAATAGTAGTAGGAGGGTAATATAGTCTTTATTTGTCAATTTAATTACTTATACAACATATGTTACAAAATAGCTTATAAAAATCACTATTCATGAAAACAAGGCACATAGAAGTGAAATTTTTGATTTCCCATTAATATAGACACCCAAATGTGATATTATATAGTACACATATATTTAAGAGTAATGATGGACATCTAGCCACTCAAAACTCATTTACAAGACAATTTTTCAAAAATGTGCTTTAAGACTCCTTAAAGCACATTTTGTGTTTAAACTTGTTTTCAAGCTTGGTTTTCTTTGGTAATTGATTTAATATGTTCATTAGTGTATAAATGAGGTCTTGGTAAGTTCATTAGGTCTTAACCAAGTTTATCCCAAGCTTAGAGCACATTTTGGCTCTTATTGACTTTAAAGCACATTTTGTGTTTTCTTTTGTTTAAATTTGTTTACTAATGTTTCTAAGACTCTTTTTAGTCTTAATACACCTTATTCAAGTGTTTAAACAATATATTAAGGTTTGGGGTATTTCAGTATGATTTACCATGTATGTATTGAAGAGTATGTATTGACGTGTATGTATGTATTCCTTGTGTAATGTATTGTAATATTATGTATAAGCGCATGTATGCATGTATGTCGAATGAAATCAATCGCATGTATTCGACCAAGTGGTCGGCGTACCCTCACTAGTACGTGGGGTATGCGGTTATCATGCTCAGCGAAAGCTGACCCCCTTGGGGGAACGTTTTTGGTGTGCAGGTACCCGAAGAGGATATGGTCAAGGTAAGAGACCGGTGGCTACACTTGGATAGCTAGAAGTAGAATGTAGAGGAGTACTAGATGGCACACCCTTGTACTTAGGAAGTAAGTAGTTGTGAGGAATGGGTAGATGTAGACTCTTAATGAGTACATATGAACTTGGAAGAGGCATTGTAATTGTATTGGGAACCTAGTAAACTCGGTATATTAACATGTATTGAACTTAGGGAGTATTGTATTGAATGGGAAGTTGTAATACCTAATTGGTAATTGCAGTGAAGCTTGTATTTGTGTAGCACTCGGATATTCCGGTCCATCAGACCGATGTTGTATGTAGAAGTAGTAGCCTTGTTAGTCACGTGGGTCACTAACGGCATTGTATCACCCACTGTATGTAAGTAAGTATCCGCTGCGTGACTCGGAAGCACGAGGAGATTGGACGGTAATGATTGTATTAATGGTAGGGGTGTTACAAAAAATGGTATCAGAGCGAAGTATCGCTCTGATGACTGGAAATACCGAGTTTAGGAATACCGAGTTAGGAATTTGAAGCTTTGGGCTAAGGGCTGAGTGTTAGCATTAGAGATATGCTAGTTAAGAACCATCGGTGAGTACCGGATACCTACACTACCAGACCCGCCCTCCGCAAACCCCATTGTATAACTTGGGAAAGGACGCCAGAGAGAAGAAAAGTCTTCTCATACTTGGGAAAAACCCGATCTGGTAGTTGTGAAGCAATCACACAGTAACAAGAACCGACATATGGTAGATTCTAAGAATTGGGAGTCCCGGTTGAACAACAATACCCGCATTTAATAGCGGTAGGATGAGCACTCCAATCACAAGGAGGCTGCAACTTACAACAGCATGGGGCGACGTGCTCTGCAGTCGTGAAACCTAGCTAACCAACTAGCAGCAGGAAGGAAGCACTAACCGTGCAACAAAATGGGAAAAGGAGTAGTAATGGAACCCGCGACACAAGTCTGCGGAGCAGCAGTAGCTAAATAATACCACCAATTGTATATCAGTTGACTAAGGACATAGTCAGGAGTGGTTAACTCCGAAACTACAACGCCAAACGGTTACAATACCTGGCCGACATAGCTTGTACAGCTTTAAGGACATCCACAGGATATGAACCGGTAGGACTACAAGAGTAGTGCCTAAACAAGCTAAGGCTCAATAACCACAATAAATGTGTGGGAACGAGCAACAAGGAATAACACTAAACCAAATCAAGGGAATCTCCAAGGATTAGAGAAATACCCAGATCTACGACAGCCATGTCCAGATCGCTGAGAAGCCACCTAAAGAATCAAGTGTCCCAACCATAGATCAATATGATCAAGGGAAGAGTCAACAAGACTATTAAATGCAAGAGGAAACCATACCGTGACCGGTAGGTTTACCCAAAAACCACCAGTACCACGCACTTGCCACGGCAAGTGTAGTAAGAACAGGAACATGTGGAGGACTTCTAACACACCACAAGTACATAGTAATAATGTACCGTGACTGCAATGAAGCTACTACCGGATCACAAATCCTGAAATTGGAAGAATGGAAACCATGGAAGGTCTGACGGCCCGACCATTATGCAGAGGGTATACCAGTCAGCGGGAAGCTAGACTTGGTCAAGATTTCGAACATGGCCATGCCATGAAGAACTTATTTTAACATCGAACTGCTATTTTTCAAAACCAAGTTTTCTTTCCAAACCACAAACTTCCTTTTAAAACCTTGGATTTTAAAACCCGAACCAACATAATTACGGTGAGTATCATAGAATGATACAAGAGGAGTTGACAACAGAATACTTCACCTAGGCGTGATGAACACTACGAGTGTACCCAATTACGGGATGTGGGACAACCGCACTCCAAAGGAGCTTGCGGGCCTGACATATAGTCGGGTAAGTGGTAACGTATCAATATGGTACCCCACGTATGTATACATGTAGTGAACGACACACGGGAAGTAGTCAACTCCGTTCTACGGACCATCAGTGAGTTCAAACCGGAGCAGCTGTACACGTCAGACGATCAAGTATAAAGGAACTCAGAAAATCCATTTGAAGGTAAGGAATAAGAACCAGAAGGTGCAAGGAGCACAGACTAACAAGTATAGACATCGATATGTCTTAAAGACTTCAAGCAAATGCATGATAACTGGAGCAATTCTCCAGCCCAGCATAGTAAGGCAAATACCTAATGTGCACGACGTTGCTCAACAACGGGATGGAGTTCCCTAGAGCGACCACAAGATTACCAAGAAGTATAATCCAACATTGAAGAGGATACTAATCTAGTCTAAAACACTAGGAGAAAGGATAAACAGTCTACCCAAGAATGGGAGACGTTATAACCCAAAAAGGGAATAACTCGAATACAATACCACAAGGTGGTATAGTAGACACAACATGTCGTAGACATTAGCCGGATGTAACGGCATAACTAACAGCACTCAGGGGCAATCCTTGAAGGGTGTCTGAGATGACAACAGTTGGACAAGCGTCATGATGAGAGCACGACAACTAGAACGAATATTCGGTTAGGATACCGAAGGGATTTCACTTAACAAGGAATACCCTTAGCCACCGAAAGGCACTGATTGACATCAGAATGCCTGAAGGGGCCTCCTATGAACGGAAGTGTGATGTCATGACTTACCACGGAGCCCAGCAATACCTCCAACCTATGGGGTATACATGGAGTGGAAACAGTATAAACAGGTTGCAAAGAGCATAGCTTGCAGCAATAAGGCTCAGAAGCCGTAAATCAAATACGTTATTTAAACTTAAACGGTTGCAAAACCGGCACCATTTGTTAGCAAGACTTGCAAGAGGTATTGCCTCATACGACAAAAAATCAACAACTGAACCATCAATTATAAGTGGCTTGGAGTAATGACCAACTCAGTGTCACTGTCACTAGAGCATCAGTCTAGTATACAGTTGACAAGTCGTTAATTACCTTCATGCTTTCTGTAGCAATGGTAGCACAGGGGCAAAAGAATCGCGATGATGCCAACATTGGCCTAGTCCACATTTGGATCCTACGGGAAACCCGAGGAAAAGTAACCCTCGTTAATCGAAGACCACCGAGGTGGTGAAGATGTGAACCCTTAGAAGAGGCTTCCATCTACTATAACAATAGAGCCTATGCATATAAATATTGCCAAGAGGCGATAAAACAAGGAAAAGACATTCCTAACCATCGCGACTTAAAGGAGTAAGTATACTCCATATGCAGTACGTAAGCAGGTACTAACATAGTAACCTTGTTATGAGACCTATGAGTGGAGACAACCCCTCAACATGAACCTTCACTTGTTAGTGATAAAATACCCTTCAATTGGAGAACGGGACCAGAAAACCCTCGAAGTTTCTTGGGATGTTCCGGTGATGTACATACAAGTAAAACTACACAGCTAGAGCCTATAACTAACGCTCAGCATTATGGAGACAGTAATGGTCAAAAACAATCAATGTGAGTGCATAGTGTACACCATGAATGACCAACGCTCAAGAGAGCTTGTAACCCGATAAACCACTTCATCTTTGGTCAACAAAGTTAGTTGGCAAACTATATCATGAATGAGGAAGTAATGTGAGGTAAGCTAACCTACACATGAAACCCAATTAGAAATAAAAACATCTCCGCATTAGGAAGATAATGATACTGCAGTATGCTACGACAACCGTCATATACACGAACGGAGGAAACCCTCAGTGTTCATGCCATAAGGAAATGGTGCCAATGATAATGGCAATAAGTAAAGAGGAACTACCACAGTAACAGAAACAGTAAAAACAATGTTGTACAATGAGTAAGAATACGGTGCGCAACAAGCGACTGCTATGAGGAAGTAGCAAATAATGACACGGAGTATAAGTATGAGATGACAGGCAGAGATATCCTTTCCAATCACATCAGTGACTTACTGTCAACGTTTACGCCTCTGCACTCTGTATGACTGAGTGTTTTGGTATTGCACTTGAACAACTAATGATCTAATGGGATGGCTAGGGATATGGAAAATGTAAACCGTAGTAAACCCTCCTTTTCACCAACAAACATGGCATAAGCCAGTTAAGCAAGCTTAGCAACAAACCGTGCGGTCTAAGGCCAAAGAAGCACGAAGAGTGTAAAACACACTATCAATCACAAGATGTGAATTCCAGTGGAATAAAGAGTGAAAAGAGACTTAAGAAAGTCACAAGGACCGACGCATAGAAAATGCAAGGTCATACAAGTAAAGGACACTTGTACCGAACCAGAAGAACTGGTATAATTTAGAAGCTAGTGATAACAGAGGAAGCACTACAGTTAAGCGGTGACTTAACCTCGCCCGATAATAAGTCAGAGAGCTTAGTGAATAATCACGGGAGTACGAGTAGTATACATAATAGATCGCTAGAGAGCTGGTTATAAATCTTAAACTCATTGAGTTCAAACAGTGGTAAAAGAATACCACACTGTTAGTACACCTTATTCCCACAACGAAGGGATAAAGGGGCGATGAGTAGCACATTTGGAATAACCAAAGAGCAATAAAGTACTAAGATTATCAGGGTCGCGCGCAGCAGAAGCTAGTGGGCCCTAGCTAGGAGATAATATACCTAGTAAGCATAACAGAAGGACTATTAATGCCTTGAAGCCTAATAGGCTAGAACCGAATTAATGATGAGTTACATAAACTCATATAGAAATCCTTGGTGCAGAGACTAAACCATTGGTATGGTTAAGACCCTTTGACCAGAGCATATTGTATAGTATACCGTAGTGAAGCTAAACGCTTCAGATTTCCCAAATCGAGTAAACCATTGTTTAATAATAATAACATATGGTAGATTACGTGGTGTAATCCCTTTTAAGGGGGGTAGAGCGAAAATCACACAATGTGAATTTTATAAATAAAACACGTAAACTATAGTGTGCATAGCACAAATGAGAAAAGAATTGATGATTGATGCCTATGTTAAATAAACATAAGTATTCATTCATATTGAAATTGTGGTAAGTAAGCATGAGAGATGCAAATACCATAGGATGGATATACCTACCTTGTAACACCATGTAAGAGTATTAGTAAAAGAAAAGTAACGAGTAGTGGACGGAGCTCCACAAGTATTGTAGCCTTGGAAGAAAGTAGTACGAAATGAATGAGAGTAGTAGAGGAATGGAGTCTAGGGGTAGTGTATACCTAGGTAAATGATTGGAAGTAAATTGAGGACAACAAAAATTTTATAAGTATGGTAATCCCTAGTTAGAATATTGGAGAGTGATGGATGAAAGCAGTGAAGGTTGAAGAAATGAGCATTTAGGTATTGAAGCACGGAGTAAAGCATTTGGGAAGTAGAGTGAGGATGATTGATGGACCGATTCCATCCTTTGGAGATGTATGAATTCGTAATCACGACTAGAAAGAGTAAAAAGATAGAAAATGAAAACAATTAAATTATTTGTTTGTGAAACTGATGTGGGAAGTCGAACTTGATCCTGATCATATCAAGGGAAACCGAACACAAATTGGGGTGGAAAGATAGTTCAACACTGATGCTGATCACATCAGGGTCGAATGATTCTCGAAGCTCCCCTCAAGTGGTCACAAGAATCACACATATGATAGAAGTAATAAATATAAATTGGAATGTGGAGTTGTGTGTTTTAGAAAATTCTAAGTAGTAGTTGCGAAAGGATTTTCTTAGCCTGGTGATGAAGGATTTGTGAGAAGCGTATACCAGAGAAGGTAGTAGTGTATCATATTGTATTATTCCAAGGGCAGCGGGACATAGAGGAGTCCTGTGTCTAGATGACCTGAGTGCCTGCGGGATTGTAATGTGTATTGCATTGCTTTGGGGATAGCTTTGCACTGTATGTATGTATAAATTTGGTAATGAGGAACCGGATGGTTAGTAGTAGTGTGGATTGGATTGGAGTAATTATAGTACATTTGTAGAGTATGGAATGTAGAGACTGTGAGTAGTGGATTTGGGAATTGTAAGGAGGAAGAATGTGTGACTTTTGGTATTAGACATGTAAGGATGAGTAAGCATTGTAACCTGTAACCTCGAACAACTTTGAGGACAAAGTTCTTAAGGGGGGTAGATTGAAATACCCCGACCTTAAATATGGTGATTAAATTATCCTAATAGGTATTTAAGAGCCTAATAATGATTAAGAAATATTGGTGAGGAAAAATAAATCCAAAAGAAATAAAGAAACGCTTAAAAAGCGAAAAACGCTAAATAAGCGTTAAATAACCATAGGAGGTATGAAACCTCGGTTAGCGTATTATAAGGATTCTAAAGGCTTAATTAAGTCTAAATAAATAGTAGGGAACAAATCCCGAAGAAAACGGATCCTTAAAATGGATTAAAAACACTAATGAACATTAAAACGCGTTTTTCGAGGTAACCGGGAAAACGCGTCTTTAAGCGGGTCAAATAGACTCGTAACAATTTTGGTCAACTAAATAGTTATTAATAAATATTAGTGAAGCTTTAGAACCAATAAAATCAATAAAACAAGAAAATAGTAAAAACTGTCAAAAACGGGAAGTTGTGTGGGTAGAAACATAAATAACTCAAACTTATGTGTCCACTTTTGAAAATAAAAATGTGGAATCTGTGTGTGTGCAGTGGGGGTCCGATTTTAAGACCTCTCACACTCCCTCACACTCCCTTATTAAATTGTGCTAATGCACTACAAGACAAAACAATAAAAAAAAGCAAATAAACTCACTTTAACTCACCACTCTCTCTCCTACCCTCACATTTCTCACACTCTCGTACTCACCCCCTCCCTCACTCTCTTTTCTTTCTCTGGTTGCCTTCTTCCTCAACCGGCCAGCCATGGAGGAGCAAGCAAACCCACACAAAAACCTCACTTCTTCTCTTGTTACTCCCTTAAACCTTCTCCAAAAATTATGAAAATTACACCATTGTCTTTCTCTCACCAAGGAGAACATACTCCTCTTTTCAAAATCCGAAAAGGAGCATCTTCATCTCCATGGGTGTGTAGCATTTGGAGCTTCAAGACCACCATTAGAACCACCTCCTTCTCCTTGTCATTTTGAGCGATTTTGGCACTCTTGGAGGGTGAGAAATATTGTTCTCGAGCTATTCCAAGCATTACCTACACCCTTGCAAGGTAATGAAATTTCTAAACCCTAAAACTTACATTAGCTTTAAAGGTTGAAAAGGGTTAGTAGTTTAATTGTAATTGTTTTGTGTTCATGGGTGATGGGAATGGAGTTTGGCAACTCCATTCCCCACATAACCGATTTTAAGGCAAGAAAGAAGAAGAAGGAGGAAAAATGAGGAAGAAAGAAGGAAGTATAAGCTCAAGGTAAGAGCTCCTTCCTAATGTTAAATTTGTTGCATTAGAGTAATGGGAATGGGTAAAATATTTAAAGAACCCAAAACCTTGTACTAGTATTAAGGATTGTGAAGTTTGAGTACTTAAGAGCAAGTATTTGAATTGTAGGCTTTGGAGCCAAATGTGATGTGTATGTGTATTGGAATTGTGGATGGAGAAAGTATTGAGGAATTTATATTTGTATGTGTGCTGGTAGAACCCTTGTGGTTTGGCTAGAATAGGGATGAATTTATGAGAAAGGAGATGTGTGGATAAGTAAGAAAAGTAGATGAACTATGGCAAAATTTTGGCAGGAATATGTACATGTGTGGATGACTTGGTGAATGGGGAAACCAAGGTGTGTATTGGAGTTAGTAGAGATGTTTAGTAACTATGGAGTAGTAGTAGTGGTAAGAGAATGAAAGGATAAAAACTGTAGCAAGAGGTATTGGATTGCCATGGAGAAATTAGGAAGAACTAGAGTATAAGACTTGGTAAAATGAAGGTTGGACTTGGGTATAAATGGTGCAATTGCTCGGAAATGAATTGGCATGGTAAGATGAGGCATTTGGGATGCTAATAATGGTATTGGTAGTAGGAGTATTGAGTGTAAGAAGTTGGAAGAACAATCTGTAGCATTGAAGGATGAAAAACTGTTGTAAGTGTGGAAAGGAAATGAGGAAATTGTGTAAGTTGATTGATGGATTTAGTAAGGAACTTGGTGGATGAACTAAGGCAATTTGGAGGGCCTAGGTAGTGTTTAAACATGTGGGATTACATGTAGGAGGATTGGAGAAACAATGGGCAAAGTATAGAACTGAAAACAGAATTCAAAACTGAAATACTGGGCCGGACCGACCTTGGGACCGAACTTGCAAGGTCGGTCGAGCCCAGATTTACAAAGGGCGGAAAGCTTCTGGAATGGACCGACCTTGAGGACCGGACTTGCAAGGTCGGTCGGCCTAAAGATCGCCTGTAATGTAACTTACTGGAATGGACCGACCTTGGGACCGGACATGCAAGGTCGCTCGACTCCAGAATTTCGAAACCAAAACTCACTGGAATGGACCGACCTTGGGACCGGACTTGGCAAGGTCGGTCGGCCCTGTAATTTTCCAGCGTGAGTACCCTACTGACTTCGACCAACCTTGGGTCGACCCTGGGTAAGGTCGGTCGAGTCATACAAAAAAAATGTAGATTAAATTACAGGATATATATATATATATATATGTATACCCACATATATAAATGTACATATATCAATGTACCAATGTTAAGTAAGGAAATAAACTTAAAGTAAAGAAGAGTAAGTAAGTAATGTGTAAGTGTAAGAATGGAAGGAACTTAGTAAGTATGACTTAGGAAACGCAAGAGTAATCGAATTAAGTTAATGATAGTTAAATTAATCACTCGATCACATGTATGTTATAGGACTTGGATTGTGAACACCGAAGGAAAGTTGGGATACAAGTACAACGGTGAACGGTATAATTTCTTCATGCCCTGTATCCTAATCTGGTTACCCCGATTTGTGTGCTTATTTGATCACCTAAATAAGATAACTGCATGAATCGGACTATATTGCACTTACCTGTGCTTGACTTATGCCGTTCTCGATGTTTATTGTCTTGAACACTAGTTTGTATAATTCATGAGATATATGAATAATGATGAAGTGTATTTGTATCTCGTAGTGTACTTGTATATTGTATTGTATTGCGTATGGATGCGTATATGAACAATGTAATGTGTATGTGGCCTGGATGTTGACTTCTACTAATTCCTAACTACCTAACTCCTAACTTAAGTGAGTAAATTGGAATGAGTAGAAGTCCGATATAGCTTCAGCCACGCGTGAGGATGAGGAGACACAAGAGGTTGGATCCGATTCTGACTCTTAAACTGGTCCGCGGCCCAACCCCTTAAATGGGTAGCATCCCGGATTGGTGAGTCAAGTAAATCCCAGGGGGGACGGAGTAGTCCCCGGGCCGGAGGTCCTGACGACTTAACATGAGTAAGAGTAAGTAAGTAAGTATGTATGAGTATGAGTATGTATGCGTAAGTACTGTGGAACGAGTAAAAGAGTAATCTCCACCCGATTAACCCGGGTGGACCAACATGGGCTAACAAGTATGGTGGATTGTGTATGTATTGCGTATGTGTTGTACATGTATTGTGTATCGTGGATTTCGGAAAGGTAAGTATATATCTGATGGCTTGTATGATTTACCATGTATGTATTGAAGAGTATGTATTGACGTGTATGTATGTATTCCTTGTGTAATGTATTGTAATATTATGTATAAGCGCATGTATGCATGTATGCCGAATGAAATCAATCGCATGTATTCGACCAAGTGGTCGGCGTACCCTCACTAGTACGCGGGGTATGCGGTTATCATGCTCACGAAAGCTTGACCCCCTCGGGGGAACGTTTTTAGTGTAGGTACCCGAAGAGGATATGGTCAAGGTAAGAGACCGGTGGCTACATTTGGATACCTAGAAGTAGAATGTAGAGGAGTACTAGATGGCACACCCTTGTACTTAGGAAGTAAGTAGTTATGAGGAATGGGTAGATGTAGACTCTTAATGAGTACATATGAACTTGGAAGAGACATTGTAATTGTATTGGGAACCTAGTAAACTATGTATATTAACATGTATTGAACTTAGGGAGTATTGTATTGAATGGGAAGTTGTAATACCTAATTGGTAATTGCAGTGAAGCTTGTATTTGTGTAGCACTCGGATATTCCGGTCCATCAGACCGATGCTGTATGTAGAAGTAGTAGCCTTGTTAGTCACGTGGGTGACTAACGACATTGTATCACCCACTGTATGTAAGTAAGTATCCGCTGTGTGACTCGGAAGCACGAGGAGATTGGACGGTAATGATTGTATTAATGGTAGGGGTGTTACATGAGAACACTAGACCAAGCATACTCAACCAATTAAATAAGAACAAAAGTGCCAAAATCCCATCAGAAAAAATATCATGAAAACCCATGAATTTCCACCCGACCATTGTCCAAAATGAAAACCACATACATGCTAGCTTCCCTAATGCAAGGAATCTTGTCAATAGGGCCATCTTCTTATTATAGAGGCCACATAGATAAACACTAATATATGAGCCAACATTGGTAAAAAAAATGGACAATTAAAACAAGCTTGATCATTTCAATGTCCATCATAAACTATTTCTCCTTCATAAAAGGCGTACAATACATCAAACCCTCCATCAAATAGAGAGGAAGTCAATCAACCCACGTGGTTTCATCCAAGACCATGAATTACATAAAACTAATAAACATCACAGTTAATCCTGACTGGAGTGTGATTATGTAGGGGGTACAATGATACCAACTTCAAGCATGGTAAGATGTGTAATGAAAGGCAAATGATAAGGAAATGGTAAGAGTGAGAAAAGGATCTACTGGTTTGGCATTGAATGTCCTACTCCATGTTGTTTAGTAGAGGTTTTACCACCTTTTTCTCATAAATGGCGAAAGTAAAATGTTCTTGCACTAAATAAACGATGTACTTTTTCTTAAATCATACTATAGAGGCCCTAAGGGCATCCTCAATGGTTATGAATTTCTTATCATATACCTAGGTGTCATGTCTTCATAATATATATTTTTTTATGTAAGTAACTTCATCTATTTACTGATCCCGGCAATAAGGGAATTTCTCAGCACTCTCTCTAATCTTAGTATTTTTTTTCCTTTCTCCTCCCATTATCTTCATTTTACACTACCAACTCATAAAATATTTATTAATAAATTAATAGTGTCAATAAATACATTCATACAACCAATGAAATTCAAATTTTGTATGTTCCTTAAAAATAAGAAACAGTGAAAGAGAAAGTGGGTGAATTTCACACCATTGTAGAGTTTTTTAGGGAAAATTCACAATATACCTCTGTTTTCTTTCGTAATTCACAATATACCCCTTTTTGAACTGTGTCACAAATACCCCTATTTTATTTGATAATTCATAAAATGCCCCTTTTTGCTAACAACTGTCAAATGCTCCATTAACCCACTAGAAAATGACTTTTTTTTTTTGCTTCAGACCCTTTTCTTTTGTTAAAGATTTCGCGGTTTTGTTTGAAATTACTACTTTTTTTGAAAATTTTAAAGTTCATAATATACCCCTGTTTAGTTTATTGTTCAAGAAATAACCATGTTTAGTTTTTGAAGTTCACAAGATACCCCTATTACTTAGGGGTCTTTCGTGAACTTCAAAACATAAACAGGGGTACTTTATGGACATTGCCACCAGTTGTGTTCTGTAAATTATTTCAACACCTTTTATAATGCATCCTTTCTTTTACTCGTAGGGGATCGACCAAGCTCTCACCAATTGGTTTCCATGATTGGTAATGTCATATGATATCATCTTTTTCTACTACGCATCCAGGTCCAAAAATGATGTAAGTATTATGTTTTATCAAACTGTTTCTTCCATTAGTGAGTTAGTTTAACATTGACAAGTTTGTCATGTTATGTAGGCAAGCATTTTGGTTTGTTGCAAATGCATTCTCCGAGTACAATTTTGGCAAAACAGTTGCACACATTAGGGAGATGGATCTTGGTGCATTCAAATATCTGAGTGATATCCCATTGGAGTGCTGGACACGACACAAGTTTGACCAAGATTGGTGCATTAAAATATCTGAGCGATATCCCATTGGAGTGCTGGGCACAACACAAGTTTGACTAAGATTCGTACATTCAAATATCTGAGCGATATCCTATTGGAGTGTTGAGCATGACACAAGTTTTACCAAAATCCATCTCCCTAATACGTGCAACTTCTTTGCCAAAACTGTACTCGAAGAATGCATTTGCAGCAGACCAAACTGCTTGCTTGCATAACATGACGAACTTGTCAATGTTAAACTAATTCACTAAAGACAGAAACAGTTTGATAAAACATAATACTAACATCATTTTTGGACCTGGATGCGTAGTAGAAAAAGATGATATCATATGACATTACCAATCGTGGAAACCAATTGGTAAGAGCTTGGTCGATTCCCTATGAGTAAAAGAAAGGATGCATTATAAAAGGTGTCGAAATAATATATAGAACGCAACTGGTGGAAATGTCCACAAAGTACCCCTGTTTATATTTTGAAGTTCACGAAATACCCCTAAGTAATAGGGGTATCTTGTGAACTTCAAAACATAAACAGGGATATTTCATGAACAATAAACTTAAACACGGGTATATTATGAACTTTAATTTTTTTTCAAAAAGTAGCCATTCCAGAACGAAACCACAAATTTTTCAAAAAAAAAAAAACGGGTCAGGGGCAAAAGAGTCATTTTCCAGGAGGGTAACAGAGCATTTAACGGCCGTTAGTTAAAAGGGGCATTTTGTGAATTAGCAAAGAAAACAGGGGTATCCTTTGAGACAGTAAAAAAAGAGGTATATTGTGAATTACGAAAGAAAACAAGGGTATATTGTGAATTTTCCCTTTTTTTATATTTCTTACTGACACTGTTGGGTAGAATACACACCATTGTAGATGCCGTAAGATTACTTGTGTTCTAGCTTGATAACCTCCCGCCACATATCTCCACGTGCACATCATGCGGGAGATTGTCTTCAATTTGAATCCCAATTTCTTGGCTACAACCACATGTAGCTACATACATGTACATTCGGTCACTGAAAACTGTACATTTGATCATTCAAAACTGTACTGATGTATATGTGCATGTATACAGTGAATTGTGATATTTCAGAATTTACACTAAATATACATACTAACTTTATATACTGTACAATAAACTTATAAAACATGTACCTTTACTCTATACAAACAGTACCATGAAAAATGTAACCAAAGATAACTACATATGGTTATAGCTAAGACTCATTGATTTGAATAACTATCAATCACCTCCCCGACTTCCGTTTTGATAGTAGGTGTACCCATTTATATTATCTTGGAATTGTTCATAACCTCTTCGCAGTTGAGGGTAACTGATTGTCTCAACTACATTAATTCTGTGATTGGGCGCAAAAAGGCTGGACAAATGACTAAGCATGGCGTTGATCCCTTTACATTATCCAGGTAACCTTGGGCTCACATTATCTAGGTAACCTTGACATTGTATGCGTAAACCTAGTATTATCCGTGTATGTATCAAACCATACCAACGACTCTATATTGTTGGCAATAACATAAAAATGCTCACTTTTGAGGGATTGCTTTTGATATCTTTCAAAAGGAAATTTTGCTTTAAAAAATGGGTTGGTATAGGGAAATCTATAGTGGGCTGCTGGTAATTTTATTGAAGTTATTTTTGTGGGGGAATCCTAACTGTTGAATTGTTTAGTTATTCTAGTTGTACTTAGTAATCCATAAATTTCATTTAGTTAATTTTTTTATTTTATTTTGTGCGGGTCATAGATTTGACAATAGTTTGATTGTTATGGAAATGTTTTTTTTTTCTTTTTTGTATAGTTGGTATGTAATAGTTCATACATTTTACTTAACTAGACACATCCTAAATGGATATATTGATATTAATTAAATAACACATTCATGGTTATATATTACTCGGGTCATCCCGTTTAATAACTTGTACCGAATTTAAATTTAGCAGGTATTACCCGCATAATCAATGTAGTTGTCTATATTAAATAAATGTATATTTGTTAAAATATTAAATAATTATTTTAGTAATATTATTATTATCAACTATATTGATACTACAAAACTTAAAATTCTAAATAAAATAAAGTTAATATATTATAAATTTTAAAAGATGTTAATTAGTAAAAGAAAATATAGTATAACTTAATAGATTATTTTGGTGGGTTTGGATTGAAAATTTACAAATTCAAGTTACACGTATTTGAAAATATAATGAATTGGGATAAGTCGTATTAATCATTGCCAAATTTTTGCCTACAGCTGGGTGTAGCCATCTTTGGATACATCCCGGCGCTTTGAGGAGTTTTTTTTAGATGAGGCGTCGATGTTTTTTTTTTCTTTTTTTATCACAAAACCTTTAAATTATTTTAACTTTTAATATATAGGTCCAAAATGACAAAAATTATATCATTGTTCATATAAATTCAAGCTCTTCAAAACAAGACCAGTTATGGATATGTTTTGACAGCTTTTAAAAAAAATATTTTTACATGTATATGATGATACACTAACATGATAATATGATTCATTATTTTTTATTATGATTCATTAAAATTGATATTATGATCATTAAGTAATAGGTGGTGAATTCGATGTTTTTATATTTTAATGTGATGATGTACATATTTTAATGTGAGAATGTACATGTTTTAATGTGACAATGTACATGTTCTAATGTGAGACTGTACATGTTCTTTAATGAAAATCTGTACATGTTTGTATGGCCATCTGTACATGCTTGTATGACCGTCTGTACAAGTGTTCTTCCTTATGTACAGGTTTTAATCTAAGGATGTACATGTTTAATGATCGTACAGGTTTATATGACTGTCTATATGTTTTTAATGCGAGGATGTACATGTCTTTACATGAGGATGTACATGTTTTAGTGAATATTTGTACAGGTTTGTATGACCATCTGTACAAGTTTTATTTTACGTTCTATACTCCATACATGTAAAAATAATTTTTTTTAAAGTTGTCAAAATATATCCATGATTGGTCTTGTTTTGAAGAGCTTGAATTTAGGTGAACAATGATATAATTTTTTTTTTCATTTTGGACTTATATATATTATATTAAAAGTTACAACAATTTAAAATTTTTATGATAAAGAAAAGAAAAGGAATAAAAAATCTTTAAAAAAAAAAAAAAGATAAAAGTGAAAGGCGCCGGAGGTGCTTAAAAAAAAAGAACGAACCATGCGCGGATGTAGCCATCTTTAGCTACATCCACCTGTAGCCAAGACACACTGTTAATCATTTTAATGAATGAGTTACATTAACCCATCTATATACTAATAAAGTAGAACATTTGATGTATCTATCTAAAAAATATGAATTTAGTGTAGTGAACATGCATATTATAATTCTAATACTGACGGAAAGAAAAATAAAAAGGCAGCAGCATAATGGAAACACGCCATCACAGTGAAAACGCTAACTCACTAAACACAATTTATGTTTTTGATACAACCTGCTTACTATTAACAAATCATTACATAGAATAACATGCTTACCATTAACGAATCATTGCACAGGTGAGGTTATGAAAAATATCAGTTGGCATAAACTGGAGAGTAGTCCGCACCCGCAAACACTTTATACAATACCTATAACCCATGGTATATTTCTGACTGACTTTATCCAAAACCGCAATTAGCTCGTTGACAACACCCGAAACATAAGATCTAAGAAAATTTGAATGATTAACATAGAATGCGTCTTCATCAAAGGGAGCGACATCAAGACCGACGATATAAGCAAAATACTTAGATAAACAACCTTAAAAGTAACCAAAGCATAGATCCTAAACAAAATGAGATTTTGCAATATAAGCAAACCCAAACTCTTGTCCAAAAAAGTATACAACACACCAAAGCACGAATATGGTCACCCATAAATTGTGTCCCCGTTGTCACCAAGGACCATCGTCATATCACTCATACCCACCACCCAACCATGGACTAGAAGATCTTGTCCAAGATCCGCTTTTTTATCATTAGAGAGGAGTGGGAGATGTACAAAATGCTTACCAAGTACGAATTCATCATCAACCTGGATAACATCATGAAAACAACTACTTGCAACAAAGGTGAGAAGCCAATTTCTTCTCTCCTCAAAATGTGCATGTAGCAACAGTGAAGAGACAGGGAACACTAGTGCATATAAGAAGATGAAGGATTAGCACTCATTCTCCACCAAAGATGACCAGCAGATATAGAGGCGAGAAAACGAGAGAGAGCGAAGCACATGAGGATATCTAATGTCAACTTCAAAAAACCAATCTCTACTTCCTTCATCGAGAAAAACCGAGTACCCAATTCCTTGTCATCCTTATCTTGAGTTTCCGTGAGCATAACTCAGTTGATTTAAAAATAGCAAAACGTAGGTTTTAGACAAAGTTAGAAACTAAGGAAATCTAGTAGATAAATTGGAAAACTTTGGGTGATTTTAGGAGATGTAACTTAGAGAACCAAAGGAATTTGGAAGAGAAACTTAACTATGGAGTTTTGGGGAAAAGGGGAGGGAGGAAGAAAAATGGAGAAGATAGAAGATGAGAATCTTACTCTCTTTTAATTAAGATGAAGCGATAGGTGTTTTGGTCTGACCGCAATATGCAATGAAAAACGTTGCATCCAGCCACTAGTCCACGAACACACACAATAACTTACTTTAGGTACAAAGAAATCTTAATAATTTAGGGAAAATTCACGAGATACCCCTGTTTTCTTTCATAATTCACAATATACCCCTGTAATTTTAGTAATTTAACTTTAAACATGCTTAAATGTTGTCCAAAATTGATGAAACTTTACATGGACGATGTAAAGTGTTATATTTTGGTCTAATATCAAATTTGAAGTTTTTTAAGCTCACATGTGACTTGTGGGCCCAATGAACAGTCACATATTCATTGGGTCACACAGGTCACATGTGAGCTTAAAAAGCTTCAAATTTGATATTGAACCAAAATATAACACTTTAGCATCGTCCATGTAAAGTTTCATCAATTTTGGACAACATTTAAACATGTTTAAAGTTGAATTATGAAAATCACAGGGTTATATTGTGAATTACGAAAGAAACCAGGGATATATCATGAATTTTCCCGAATCAAAAACAAAAAATGTTTCCACATATACGAGACCGAACAAACTATCAGCGATCCTTGGCAGTTACGTTTATCGCACCCTTCGCTCGAGCACTAGTCTACCGCTACTTTCATCTGAGGTCACTGACCGGCGTCTGCCGTCGAAAAGTCCTCCTTCTTCAACTCTTTCTCATCTTTTCGGTTGATTCATAAACCTCAATCGCTTGAATCCTAACTTGCTCAACACCCTAGTACCTTCTCTCCAAATCCCAAACTTGGATACCCCCTTACAGAAAACCTTTACAAAGTTACCTCCACGGCTCGATTCCGCTGAACTTTGGTGAGGTTTGAAAAAGACCTGTTAAAGAAGTCGCGTTCATGTACGATTTCACTGAACTTTTGTGAAGTTTCAATCTGCTGATCGATTACAGTGGCATGAGACCGATTAGGCTTCCTGATCCGCCAAGCAGCCCTAGGGGGATGCCAGAAATCTTCGAAGGCGGTGTTTATGGCGTAATTAGACGTGTTGTGGTCATAGGGAATGGATTCCCCGGCGCTGAGAACCAGTGTATCGGTTTGGTCAAGGCCTTAGGGTTCTCCGAAAAGCACTTGTTCTATGTAAGCAAATTTCACCTTTCCTTTTTCTCTATGCGCTCTTTTTATTATGCTGAGAGGCAACTAGTTTGCCTGACCTGTGCTTGAAGTTGGAGCTAAAACAATCTGCTCCAGTGACTGATTCAATTTTATTATGTAATACGGTTGGCTTTTTAAAATTGACCGCACTGAATGTTCTAGCTAGTTTGCTGCTCCGGTATAAAACCTTAGAGTTCACACAGTCACTGTCTATGTTTTCTAAGTGACAGCATTTGATATTGGTTAGTGATTAGAGTTTCTTAGCTTGATTCCATTGAGGATGTTGTGTTTGATATGTTGGAGGGTCTTTCGTAATTCCAACTCTAAATCCGACAAACATTTTTCTTACATTGATATTCATTCTTCTTCTATCCTTTTAGCTTCTATCATCAGTGGTGTAAGGATGATGCCAGTAGTCTGCATTTGATAATTCTACTGTAAAGATTAGATGGATCAACTCCATTGATTGTTTTTGTTGAAATTTCTTCAAGTATTGATCTGTATATATATCCCCTGTTTCGTGATGTCTGTTATACTCTCAATCAGGTTTGAACAGTATTTCTGCATTAAGCTTTAGATTGCTTCGTGCTATTACAAAATCAAATTCTTGAGGGATATGCTTATGCTTTTTCAGCGTGTTACTAGACCAAGAGGAGGAATTAATGAGTGGCTTCACTGTATTTCTGGATTCCTGTTATTTGGCACAAGAGATTAGACTACATTGTCCGGCAGTTCAGCTTATATTCACAAATTGCTTTAACATCAAGAAAGGGCAAACTTCTTCCTTCGCCATCTGCAAATGGAAGCAGTCTTGGTCTTTCATCTATTCTGGAAGCTGATTCAAGGCATATATCAAACATGGCTCACAAGACCTTTGAAAAGTATGCCCTTTCTGCTGTCATCTACATCCTTCTAGTAGCTAATTTGTTTATTAAACGTATGCCTTTGATTAACCAAGATGTGTTGTGCTTTAGGCTCTGTGGTTGTTAGGTTCTCAGCCACAATGGATTTGAATATATATGCATTTATTCACCTGTTCAATAGTGATAGGATTAGGAGTCTAATACTCCTATTTCTCATTTAAAGTGACTGATCTTTATTCATCAAGAGATTGCCTATTTTTAAAATTGTTGAGCACTGCCTTAAATAGGCCTCCGTCCTCACTAATCTGGTCACAAAAAGACACTACAGTTGGCATACAAAAGCATTAACTTGCCATTAACCAATAACATTAATTCCAAAATGCTTCACCTGTCGTGGTCTAATAAAGCTAGTGTCATTTTTATTTGCGGCATTGCTCGAATCTGAGAATGGAGATGTGATGTTGCCGAAGGGTGGATTGTGCACATAGTTGAAAGGGTGTATGAAGGTGTTCATGTGATGTAGATATAAAGTTTAGATGTTTGGGGTATCAATGCTCTGAAACATCTGTACCTGTAAGAAGTTACCACCAAATGTGAAAGCTAGATCAATACGGAGATGGGTTTATGCTGTATGTGGTAGGTTTCTGTGCTGGTTGTATATTACTTGACCATAATCAATATTTCACAGTGACCGCCACATGTATATGTTAAATGTTTGTCCTATTATGGTTGACAAACTCTTAAGTACAATTTTCTCAAATTGCAGCGTGTTTAAGGCAAAGTTTCTATTCCTAGTTGTTTATTTAATTTGTTGCTTGATGTCTGATATGCTCCACTTCCTCTCTCTCAGGGATGGCCCTCTGTTGGTAATTGCTTCAGGAAGGGACACCATTTCAATAGCCAGCTCAATAAGAAAGTTAGCAGCTGACTATGTGTTTGTTGTGCAGGTTTGATCCTTATCCTCTATCATGTTCCCATGTGACCATATATGTATCTACGAGTGTAATATTGTAACACCATCGTTTTTATGGAGTAAACAGAGGGAATCTTTTCATGAATGGATACTGACAAGAATTCAAGCCATTTTGTTGCTGATAGCTAAATTTAACTGATTGAAAAATTGCTAATACATAGTTTTACTATCTGTACTTTTACGTACTCCTTTTTGGGCCATTTGTCTCCTTTTTTTAGCTGTTTTATTCTTTAAAAACTGGGTTGCTATGTTGCTATTCACAAAGTAGCCTTAGGTTTTTTCTATGAATATGGAAAGTTTATGTGCTAGATAACAGTTATTCTTTGAGAGATGTTGATAAGAACTGTCTACACACTGGAATAGATAGCATAGTATGAATGTATTGTAATTTGGTGATTCACTCATGTAGATACAACATCCAAGAATGCGTCTGGATAGATTTGACTTAGTGATCACTCCTAAGCATGACTATTATCCTTTGACACCTGAAGCACAGCAGCAAGTTCCCCGTTTCCTTCGCCCATGGATTACTCCGCGTGCACCTCCTGGCAAGAATGTGGTATATGCCTCGTCTTGTGTTATGATTTGAGTTAGCTGAATCAGGTCCTTTCCTGATTAACTTTATAAGACACGTGTTCCTTGTTTCACTTAGATCCTCACAGTTGGAGCTCTGCATCCAATTGATTCTTCTGCACTACGTAATGCTGCTAGCGTATGGCAGGATGAGTTGGCATCTTTGCCAAAACCTTTGCTTGTGGTTAATATCGGTGGGCCATCAAGTACGCACTATACTTCCTGCCTCTTTTATGTGATCAGCATGAAACTCAGTTTTTTTTAATAACCATTTGATATTATTCCAGTGCAATTCGATTGGTCTTTCTGCCGATCAACATGCATAATCTTTTCATCATCTTATATTGTGTACATGAAGGTAGTTCAGCTGGAGAGCTTGTGATTTTTGTTTACCAACTAAAATAGCCTTAAGGAACCATTAATCTATTGTCTGCAATAGCATCCAGCCATGTTACTTATTAAATTATAGATAGCAGTTTCATGAAATTATTTTGAAGAATTGCTTTGACAATTATAGAACCACCAACCAGGCTTGAGATCACGATGGAAAACAGTACGAAACAAGAATTTTACAAATATAAGGTTCTTTTGACTCAATAGTGGTTGAAGATTTACCTTCTGTTGATATGATTGACTGGTTTCATGTATATGCCAAAATATAAAAAAAAAACTATACTGTCGATTGTCTGTTGTTTATACTGGTAGATATCAATTGCTTTCGTGTATGCTATTTGGTAAAAATGAATGAGGCTTTGTCAAGTTCATTATGAATCAGTCTTCAATGAGCTTTCGAATTGGTTCATGCATGCATATATCCCTTGGCTATTGTATTGTTTCCCTTCAATTTAGTCATAAAATCTGTGTCTGTCTGTCTGTCTCTCTTCCTATCTATTGTTGATGCATGTGTCTTCATGTAGGGCACTGCAGATATGGTGCTGATCTAGCAAAGCAATTGGTAGCCTACTTGCAAAATGTTCTTCTATCTTGTGGCTTTGTCAGAATTTCCTTCTCACGCAGGACACCAGAAAAGGTTTGTTCTTGAACAGCTCCTTTTTGTATCATCCTTTTCCTCTTTGGTAGCAGTATGATGATCATATTCTCTTGCAATTCCTGCTTCAGATTTCTAAAATCATAGTGAAGGAACTTGGCGACCATCCCAAGGTGTATATATGGGATGGTGAAGGTAAGTATTATGTTCCACTATTATTTAGAGTTTGGCATATGGAACTTAGTAGTAAAATTTTAGTGACTGATACCTTTATATTGTATTCCTTAGAACCAAACCCTCACATGGGGCATCTGGCTTGGGCTGATGCATTTGTCGTAACAGCAGATTCAATCAGTATGCTAAGTGAGGCATGCAGCACAGGGTACCTTTTTTCTGCTTGTTTTTATTTCTTTCTTTCATCTCTTTTGTCTTGTACATATCATCAAGTTGTTTAGTATCTATTATGACCATATTTTTTCATTCTTTCACAGTAAACCTGTCTATGTAATTGGAGCTGAGCGCTGCAAATGGAAATTTCTGGACTTCCACAATACCTTGAGGGATCGAGGTCTTGTTCGCCCATTTACTGGGTCTGAAGATGTAAGTTATAAACACTTTTGATCTGCAGTTCCAACTAATGTTTGTTGTCATTGTCTCATTATCTTACTACCTCATTTCAGACAAATTAGGTGGCAGTTCTTTTTTGGTTGTCTTATCTAGGTTGAAATCTTGATTCTAATAATGGGATTCTATGATCCAAAACTTCTTGTCGGTTTTTATGCCATTCTGAACGTTTCTGATCCTATAGATCTCTGTTGATCCTTGGGTAGAATCTCAATTCTGATATCTACATGTCTAATGATACGCACTCGATTATAATTTCAGATATCAGTGAGCTGGAGCTACCCGCCTCTGAATGATACAGCCGAGGCTGCGTGCAGAATAAATCAAGCAGTTGCAGAGCGGGGATGGATTCTGCGTCCATAGATTAAAACTCATTTGTGTTTGTGTTGACCGGCGTAGCGGGTGTTAACAGTCTGAAGAGCTCACCTGTCTTTTTTTTTTTATATATATACATTTTGAAGGCTCGGTCTCTGAGCATGGGGCATTCTTTACTTCCCTCAGTACAGGCAGGCAGGCATTAGTCAATACCTATACAGAAATATGCCATATGCTCTAAAAATATTTTTTTCTCAATTGACTGTGAGTAAAGTTTAACCAATAAAACTCGGGCTGGATGAACCGGCGGCTTGTACAATAGAAAGAGGGATTGCACATATGTACGCAGACGAATGGATTTGAGAAGGTTAATAGGCTTGGCTTTCCTGTGTAGAGTTATTTGGTTTGCTAGGTTTTGTTTTCCCTTTGGGAAAGGGTAATGAATTTTCATGCTGGTATTCCTCGACTTTTATCTGGTAAAGATGGAACTCTTTTTGGGGCTGATAATTGCAGTAGAAGTACTTGTTCGATCTGTTCAACATGACTCGACTAAGACCCTGCTCAGAGCGGGAGTGTCACCCCTCCTTCATACTCTTATTACTAACATAAAAAAACGTGGCTTTCTTTTCATCCGGACGTGGTAATCTTGTCTGTTATGGTGCATTATCCAGATGAAAAGTTGCTCAACCCTGAGATCTTCTACCAACTCCGATAGTGTTATACTTTGTTCCAGCATTTGAGCGAGTTACTGTAGCAAATATCGCTCTCTCTCGAGGCGATTTCAGAGGCGACGTCGTTGTCCTCTTTCTCATCTGATTTCCTTCAGTGAGTTTGGCCGCCTGGGAGTTTCTTCCATTGGTGGTTTCTATCCTTCCTATCTTCTTCGGGCGAGTGTTCAGCCTCGAGTGTGGAGAATTTAGGTTAGCTAGTGTGCCATTGGGGCTAGGAGTCAGGTTTTCCTCTTCGGTGCAGAGGTGGGCGATTCGTTGGCCAGATCTCCTCTTCGGTGCAGAGGTGTGGCTTTTCGTAATTGTCTTTGGGTCTGGAGGTGAGGTGGGGTTGTTCTTCAAGGGTGAGTGGGAGTTCGCGGCCGGTTCCTTCGGTTGCTTGATTCAGGTTTCTGTTTCCGTGAGTTGGGGTGGTGTTGTTTCGGCGAGATTTACTCTGCAGGGTTGGTGGATTGTGTTGAGTCGAGTTCTTCTTCTAGAGAAGAGTTCTGGTTTTGGTGTTTTGCTTCTTTATTGTTTCTTCATCGTTCGACACACGATGCATATTTGTCTCTGATCTGCCCCGGTTGATCGCTTTGGTTGGTTGGTTTTATTTGGGTCTGCCGATTTTGGTCTTGAGGATTCTGGGGCGTGTGTCCTGGGTTCATCGACGGGTTCTTGGTTGTCTGGGTGGTTCTTCACTGGGTTTGGATTCCCGTTTCCGTTTTGTGGTCTAATCAAGGGTGTTGTTTTCTTTCGATTGCTAGTTCCCGGTTCGGGCAGTAGGGGTTTTGTTCAGAGGAAGTGACTAGTTTAACAGAGGTGGAGAGTTGTGGCTGGGACTGTGATAGTTCGGTTGTTTTCAGTCGGGTTGCTTCTGGGCTGGCTGTGCTTCATATTCTGTCTGTGTGGCTCACAGGGGGCTGAGATTTTACTGATCTGGTTGGTCTTGATTCAGATTGGGTTGGTCTCCAGTGAGTCTGATTGTGTGCGTGTGATTCGGTTTTGCCTCCTATCGGCAGTAGGGGATGTTGTTGGCTGCTTCTGTGGTGGATGTTGCCTACCAGGTTTTCCCCGATGAGTTGCTTAACTTTGAATTGTAGGGGGCTAGGGAAATCCAAGGCTGTGTATTGGATTAAGGGATTGATATTAAAACTCAACCCGGACATTATCTTCCTCAGCGAAACTCATAAATCATTGGAAGATATGGAGCTATTCTTTGCTATCTTTCCGTTGTATCATGGGATAGCGGTGGCCAGCAGAGGTAGAAGCGGCGGTCTATGTCTGATGTGGAAGACTTCTATAGGCTGTGTTCTATGCTCTCTCAATCCCGGCATCATATTTCTACGGTAATTTCCTTCCTGGGGGACTTACAATTTGTTTTCACGGGGTTCTATGGTTGGTCAAATTGGACTCTTAAATATTTGTCATGGAAACTCCTTCGGGTGCTTAGTAAACAAGTCGCCTTGCCTTGGGTGGTAGCTGGGGACTTTAATCAGATTATGCACGCCTTTGAGAAGACTGGGGGGAGGATTAGACAAGAGGTGCATATGGCCCCGTTTCATGATGTTATTGCAGATTGTGACCTTCATGACATCGGGTTCTTTGGTGAAAGTTCTACCTTCACCAATTGTCAGGAAGGGGACCACTATTCTCATAGTAGATTGGATAGGGTGTTCTGTTCCACAGCTGGTATGCTAGTCTTCCCCAATATTTCTATGGAGCATTTACCGCGTGAAGCCTCCGATCATTGTCCCCTGTTCATTCGTTTCTTTGGGAATCACAAAGTACCGGCTAAAGTCTTTAGATTTGAAAATGGGTGGTGTCTGGATTCTAAATGTACAGAGATAGTTGCTGATGTCTAGAGTAATAATTTCCCCAGCATTACTACTTTGCTGGGTTTATGTGCTCGGAAGCTCAGTGAGTGGAAGGGGTGGTCTATTTCCAAGATTAAATGGAAGATCATGAAAAAGAAGAAAGAGCTTGGTTATATTTCTATCAGTGATAGCTCTTTGGGAGCTATCAATAATAGAAAGAGGCTTCTATTGGAAATTGAGTTACTCTCATTCCGTGAGGAAATCTGGTGGAAGCAAAGATCCAGAGACAAGTGGATAAAAGAAGGAGACAAGAATACTGGTTATTTTCATGCTAGGGCTTCTTCTATTAAGAGATCTAAAGAGATCTTTGGTCTCCTGGATTCCGGGAACACTATGCAATACTCTTGGCAGAGCATTGAATCTATTGCTAGGGATTACTTCCAAAATCTCTTTTCTTCTTCCCAACCCCAAGTGGATGGGGATTTTTTGGGTGCAGTGGAGGGACGGCTAAATGATAGCTTTATTTCTGAGCTGAACAGGCCTTATACCAGAGAGGAGGTCATTTCTGCTGTGAACCATTTAGGAGCCAACAAAGCTCCAGGGCCGGATGGATTCAACAGTAAATTTTATATCACATTTTGGCATATCATTGCGAATCAAATTATTGATGCAGTCATGCCTATTCTTAGAGGCCAGCCCCTCCCTGACTCCTTGAATGATTACTTCATCACTCTGATCCCAAAGATGGCTGGGGCGACGAATATTGATAAATTCAGACCGATCGCTCTCTGTAATTTTGTGTATAAGATTGCCTCCAAGACCTTGGCTAATAGGGTCCAACACATTCTTCCGCATCTCATCTCTCACAATCAATCAGGGTTTGTGAAAGGAAGACTTATTACCGACAATATCATTCTAGCAGGTGAACTCCAACATTTTTTAGAGAAGAACCAAGCTGTTAAAAATGGTTTCTTTGCTCTCAAGTTGGACTTTAGCAAGGCTTATGACAGATTAGAGTGGAGTTTCCTCCAAGATGTTCTCCACTCCATGGGTTTCCCTTCTAATTGGATTACTCTAGTTATGAATTGTGTCCGCTCAGTCAGATGTGCTATCCTCATCAATGGCAAGCCAGGTAATTCTTTCATCCAGTCTAGGGGTATTAGACAAGGAGACCCTCTGTCTCCTTTCTTATTCATTCTGGCTCAGGAAGCTCTGTCTAGTTTCCTTAATAAATCTGATATTAATGGAGATTACCATGGAATCAAGCTTTCCCCCCTTTGCCCGTCAATATCTCACCTAGCCTTCGCTGATGACCTTTTCCTTTTTGGTAAAGCCAATCCCACTAATATTTCCCGCCAGAACCATATTCTCACAGAATTCCTTCTTGTCTCCGGCCACAAAATCAACCATCTCAAATCTGAATTGGTGTTCAGCAAAAGATTATCTCTCACTATTAAAGACAATCTCTCCAGCTTACTGAATGTCCAAGAGGTGCCTTGCTTCTCCAAATACCTGGGCCTTCCCCTGAAGATTGGTAGGAGAAAACATGATCTCTTTACCTATCTTATCGAATCAGTTCACAAAAGGGTTTCCAGTTGGACAAAACCAATGGCACAAGCAGCTAGATCCATCTGGTGTCTAGTGTTCTCCAGTCTATCCCCAACTATACCATGTCCCTCTTTGCTCTCCCCAAGGGTATTATTGCTAAACTCAATTCAGCCTTCTCCTCCTTCTGGTGGAGTGGGAGAGTAGATAAAAGAGCTCTCCATTGGACTAAATGGGCTAAGGTATGTGACACTACGGAACAAGGAGGTCTTGGTTTCAGAGAAGTGGAAAATTTCAACAAAGCTCTTTTGGTTAAACAGCTATGGAGATTACTTTCTTGCCCGGGGACATTAGTAGCTCAAGTTATGAAACAGCTCTATTACCCTAACAACAATATTAGTGATTGCTACCCTTCTAATAAAGGTAGCCCTATATAGAAATCCATCTCTTCGGCTCTGGACCTGCTCAGAGAAGGGGCTCGGCCCCTTCCTTCTATGGGGGACGGGCTTCTGTTTTCTCCTTCACAAGACTTGGATAGTTCTAATCAGTGGACCTGGGTTCTCTCCAAAGATAACAAGTTCACTGTCAAATCAGCTTATATTTTTCTGGTAAAGGACTCAGGTGGGGATAGTTCCTCCAGCCCTTTCCACTTCATTGGTAGGATTAGGAGGAAGATTACCAGTTCCATTTGCTGCCCTAGAGTTAAACTTAACCTCTGGAAGTTTTTGGGAAATATTATCCCTTGTCAGGATAATTTGGCTAGACGGATTGGGGGTGATTCCAAGTGCTTCTTCTGTGGGGATAAGGATAATTTGACTCATTGTTTCTTCTATTGTTGCGCAGTTAGAGATATATGGAGGGGTTTGGTGGATGTGAATGAAGTGCCGAATAATGTGGAGGGTATGTTGGACTGGTTTTTTCGGATGTCTGAGGTGTGGAGTGTGAAGAAGCTATCTCTTATAGCTAACAAGCTTTGGGTCATATATGCTTCGAGGAACAAAGTCAAGCATAATTCAGAGCTTTCTTGGTGGAAAGAAGTCGAGGTTAACAACTCCTTTACTGAAGCTTATCTCTCGGTGATGAAGGATTCCTCTCATCTCCACTCTCCTAGGATTTGGCAACCTCCGCCGACGGGTCATCATAACATCTGTACGGGTACGTTTTCTAGTCATTATGGGGATCGGATCATAGCTGGTCTCATCCGAGATGATCGCGGTCTGCCTATTGTAGTTTTCAATCGGAGAATTTCCAGCACCAGTAGTGTGTAGTATGCTGATATCAAAGCAAAAAGAATTGCCATGGAGCTTGCTATCTCGGTGGATAGCCATAGTATTTGCATTGAATCAGTTGACAAATATTTCGAGGATATCCTCAATTTGGGAGATATCAAAAGACCCAATGCCAGTTGGGAAGAAATCTTGATGGTGAGAGGATTACTTTCTAATTTTGCTAGTATTATTAGAAGTGATACTATTATGTATGATAACTATCTGACTAAGATCATCTGTAATTTGGGGAATCCTCTTTTTGAGAGGAATCGGGTGTGGTTGGGGGAGCATGTTCCCCCTAATATCAGTATGGCTTGTAAGCTAGATATGGAACTAGCATGACATGGGGGTCTTTTCCCATTGTTCATGCTATGTGTTATAATATATGGTCTCAATGTTCTAAAAAAAAAAAAAAACTCCGATAGTGTTCATTAAACCGCTATGTTGTGCTTTTTGGCGGAAATACGGGGTAGGTCTTTTCAAGAGCAAGTAAAGGCAACCACTCCCCCTTGCTTACGCACCCTTATTTTCGTTATCATGTCATTCTGAATTATGATCCTGGCTAATGGCAACCTAACACCACTGAACACTGGAGAACATAGCTAACCCATTACACAAATCAACGAATTTGCTATTGCTATCAGCGTCTTCCCCTACACTACATATATATGTCAACTCTACCGCCCCTTTTGATCTATATTACACCATTGTCAAACTGTCCTCGACTCTTCCTTCTCAGTTCTACTTCCAACTTCTTTGTACACAACATTATCTCTGCCTGCCAGAAACAAAAGATGTCTCACGGTGATTCTGCCCCAATCCTAATCAAAGAAGGCAAATCATCAGCACCTGTGACAAAATCAGTACCACGTGGAGGAGGCATGAGGAGAGGCATTGGTATCCTAGACTTCCTTCTAAGACTTGGGGGCATAATAGCTGCTCTGGCTGCTGCCATTATCATGGGGACAACTGATGAAACTCTCCCTTTCTTCACTCAGTTCTTCCAATTCAAAGCCAGTTATGATGATCTCCCAGCTTTCTCGTATGATCATCTCTTCAGAACCAAACAAGCACTTATTACAATACATTTTTGTTGCTTGAAACTAATAAATTCATCCAACACTTGGAATACATTTTACTTTGACAGGTTTTTTATGATTTCAAACGCAATAGCTGGTGGGTATCTTATCCTGTCGTTGCCCTTCTCAATCGTCTCTATTGTCAGACCCCATGTTACCGGAGTAAAGATGCTCCTCATCATCTTTGACGCTGTAACATCTCAACCACACTTGTCAATTTCTTTTACACATCCACACTACTCAAAGTTTACTGCAACTGATATGGTTTAGTGAAATATGGTAGAATGGAAATCTCCATTTTTTTTGTTTCTTATGTAGGCCTTCTTTTGTTTGTACACTAGGTTGCGGTAGCTCTAACAACGGCAGGGGCAGGCGCAGCTGCAGCAATAGTGTACTTGGCTCACGAGGGGAATACTAACACTAACTGGCCGGCAATATGTCAACAGTTTGATGGGTTCTGTCAGAGGATCAGCGGCGCTGTTGTGGCTTCCTTCATCACGGCTTTCATCTTCATCCTTTTGGTTGTACTCTCTGCTTTTGCTCTTAAAAGAACCTGATATTACCGTGATCTTAGCATGGCTTAACCATAGCTAGCCATCAATAACGTCTCCTAGCCTCGAGTATGTGTATGGATTTGTAATTTGGTGGTATCAAAGACTACCCATGACAAATGTATTGTGGTGAATCGTATATATAAGGACCTGTGTGTAACAGAAAGGAGAAAAGCGTTTATATATAACCTGAAAGGGTCTTTTATTAATTGCTTGTAGGGCCGAAGGATTAAAAGTAAGTGCTATATTCACAAGAATTTCACATGGTTTAACAACTAATCACAGGTGTATCTCTTCCTCATTAGCTCAGCCAGGATTCGCATTAACACGATAGTTTACAATCTAGTTGAGTCAATACCCTATCATTATTCAATCAATTTTTCTTGTTAATGCTCGATCTGGCCAAACTTGCACCACCTTCAGCGCGAGCTTTCCATCAAAACATAGCCAAAATCAGAACACCTGACGACGTCAGCAGACAAGGAAAACAAACCCACTAAAGCGGGGAATGGAATCGGGAATAGAAAAAAAGAATTTTATTTGATTTTCCCGGTTGTTTGTATTAGTTGGGGGAAATGAAATAAATAATCTGTCAACGACCGTCGATCAATGGTCAATGACTGCCGGCTGCCGGCCAATAGTCATTAATTGCCGGTCAACATTCACCGGTCAGTGGTCATTAATCATCGGTCAATAGTCATATGTCGCTAGTCAAAGTATATTGGGGAAGAGAATTCCATTGGCGATTCCTTTTCCTGATTACCCAAAACAAAACCCCCCAAACTAATTAAAAGAAAACAAAAAACTTAATTTTGATTTTAATATTTAACGTGTAAAATATATAATTCTATAAATTTAAGTTTTATAATGATATCCAAATTGTAAAATTGAGTTTTATGAGATAATCTTATCTTATATATTTAGGCCCAGTTCGTGAAAGAGCTGATAGTTGATAGCTGAAATGACTGATTAAGTAAGCTGAAAGCTGATATAATTAGTTTAAAATGACATTAGCTTATTGCAAATAATCTGATAATGTGTTTGTCAATGCTAAGCTTATTTTAATAGCTTAATGTATAATTAGATTAATAAGTAAATTTATATACATATTAATATGTTATAAATACTATAGCACAATTTAAAAATATGTTGGAAATACTATTGTACAATTTGCAATATGTAACTAAAATAATATTCACCAATATTTATTCATCATAATGACATATATGTTGATATTAACATAAGTAATAAACAATGTGATACATAAATTTTCTATATATATTACTAATTATTTAATTAAAATAATTTATTTTAATGTTGTATATCATAATTGCATATATCATTCATAATCATATAAATAATAAATAATGTATAACATAAAATGTCTACCAACTGTTTCATTAAAATAATATTTACTTATGTTTATATATCATAACATCATATAACGTGTATATATATGTATAATTTCATATTTACTGATGTACCAAACTGCTATTTTTTTTGTCAATTCATGATTGCATATATCACTTATGTATTCATAATCATATAAATAATAAATAATGTGCAACATAATATTTCTACAATACATATATTGCTAAATATTGAAGTAAAATAATATTTACTAATATTTATATATCATAATTACATATATAACATATGTATACATATTCATATAACTAATAAATAATGTGTAACAAAAAAATATCTATAAATATTACCAACTATTTAATATTAAAACAATATTTACTAATATTTATATATCATAATTACATATATAACATATGTATTCATTTTCATATAAATAATAAATAATGTATAACATAAAATGTCTACAAATTGTTTAATTAAAATAATATTTACTTTTATTTATATATCATAACTTCATATAACGTATATATATGCATAATTTCATATTTACTGATGTACCAAACTGCTATTTTTTTATCAATTCATAATTGCATATATCACATATGTATTCATAATCATATAAATAATAAATAATGTGCAACATAATATTTCTACAATACATATATTGCTAATTATTTAAGTAAAATAATACTTATTAATATTTATATATCATAATTACATATATAACATATGTATTCATATTCATATAACTAATAAATATATATAACTAATAAAGAATGTGTAACATAAAATGTCCATAAATATTACCAACTATTTAATATTAAAACAATATTTACTAATATTTATACCTCATAATTACATATATAACATATGTATTCATTTTCATATAACTAATAAATAATGTGTAATATAAAATGTCTATAATACATATTACTAATTGTTTAAAATAATATTTACTAATATAATTGCTGCATCACAGTGAAATATATTGATATTACAAAAGCATTTACGTAGTTTGGTAATCATCTATCACAAAAACAATAATGTTGGTATGGGTTGAACTATGTGGAGTACATGTTGGCATAGAGAATAGACTGAAGCAAATAATAGTTTAAGTCATTTGAAAAAGGTATTATTGATTGCATTTTTTTACTCACGAACCGGGCCTTAATATTGAAGTGGAAAAAGATGTGTAAACTTGAGGAGATTGTAGTATTTCAATCTAGTTTTGATTGGATTGTTAAATTTTGTCTAGATGTTAATTTCTCTATATATAAATAAAATATTTTTTATCAGACTATTACATATATGATATTTTTTAAAAACGTATAATTTATCTCATATAAATATGAAATTACCAATAAAACCAAAATACTTATTATAAAATTAATATATTATCTTAAGATAAAAGTTTACATGAGCCTTTAAAAGCGTAAGAATTATAATAATAGTGTAGTTTTCCAAAAATATTATATATGATGTACATTTGAGTAAATTTTGACTGAACCTTACGCCATCGATTTTATAAAATTAGCTCAGATCATTGTGGGAATATTGTAGAAGCGGATTCAAAAACATATATGGGTTTTAGGATCCAACGACACTATTATATCGTAGCATAATTTTCTGGTGCAATGAAGTGAGGAATTAAATACCGTTTAATAAGATGTAAAAAATATCAAATCCAGTGTGTAAGTAAGATGTCTCGTGATTATATAATTTCTCTTAACTAGCTAGCATTAACTGACCAACTTAGTATTTATTATAAACTTTATTGGGTGCATTTGCTTTGCTGACGTTACCGTTTGCTTGTGTTTCCTTTGTTTTTACTGATGGTCTCAATAATTTTTCTCTGTTTTATTATGAAAGTTGCAATGGACAGCTGACATAAAACGGATCCAGTTTATAAATGATAAAGGCACACTCTTCTTTTTTTTTTTTGAATATTTGCTACCACCAAGATCTGCACCGACAGCCGCTCCACCCTAGCTCACGCCACAGGTTTTGCAGCGACCGAGGCACACTCTTCTTAACAAACAAAGGATAAAAATAAAAGTTACAATAAACCTCCTTTTTTAAATGTTCATAAGTTTTTTTACATCGACTCTCAAAACAAGGGAAGGTTTCAGAAGACCTTTTCGGTAAGTAGGAAAAAAAGAGAAAACACAAAGGTCACAAATAAACATTTGAGCACAGGAGATATCCACAGCCGAATTTAGCAAAATAAAAGCATAATTAAAGAAACTAGTGCTCCCCTGAGATTGTTGTTGCTTGTGTTATAGGAGTTCCCCCACACTTGAGCTTCAGCCGTAGAATTACATGAAATGTACCTGTAAAGAATATTCTACACAGCCAGAAGAACTCAAGTAAAACCCGCATTTTATTATAACATATAAAAGGGAAATATAGTACAACAGAGAAAACAAAATAAAAGGAAAGACAAAGTATAGATAGTGGGTTGCCTCCCACCAAGCTGCCCGGGTTTAATGTCTCTAGCTAGACGCATGTTCTTCATTATCCCGGATCAAAAATGAAAGTGGACAACGGAGTTAACGGGAATATGAAATTGCCAATAAGTAGGATCGAACCACCTGGATCAAAACAAAGTATAACTGTAGCAATTAAATTAAGAAAATACAAACTCCACAAAACCTGGTTTTGAAGGAGGTGTTTACTGCAAGAAATCTCTAACAGAAAACCAGGTGATGGTTGTTTTTCTTCCTTAAACTGGAGAATGTAAACATTCTCCTCCTGTTGTTGAGCCGGATGGAGGCAAGGTGGTAGTGGTGGTCCTTGCTCAGAGTCGAGGATGTAAATATCCTCCCCTGGATCGAAAATGAAGGTGGAAGTGGGCGTCAATGGGTGGGTTGGGCGGGCAATATTTTTCTTTGGAGAAAGGCCCAGATTTTTCAATGGATGACCCTTGGTGCAAGGATCATCTAGTTGCGGAGACGCCTCTTCAATTTTAAGGATGAAGACATCCTTAACTGCGTTGAACGATGCAGGCAAAACTTCGGGGCGAATTCTATCTTCAAATTCTGATCCTGGATCAAATGGGAAGGTGGCTTTCTCACTTAGCGAGTTGACTTCGAGTTTCCACCCTACTTCTTTGGTGCACAAGAGGGAAAGGCCGTGATCCTCCATATGAAGATCAAAGTTGGATGGCTCCTCCTCCATAAATTTGAGGATGTATAAATCCTCATCTTCTTGGAGAGGCTCATAGGAAGAGCCCTGATTGAATTCAACTTTAGAGGGAGGTGGCTCCTCGAAGTTGATTGTAGCGTTTTGTTTGGATGTCTTGGCGGGAGCGAGCATTTCCTCCTCTTCATTTTTGAGGATGTAACTATCCTCATTTTCTGGGTATAGCACAGAGAAGGAGGGAAAATAACGGTAGTTGACTTCAGAAGGAGGAGACTCCATGAAGTTGAGGTAAAAGCTGTCCTCTGATGGCTTGTCTTCAAGCTCAAGCAGATGGTTTGATGTCGTTTGCTCAGGTTCGAACGTGGGTGGTGATAGAGAGTAACTCAAATCCTCAGTAAAGTCGTCCACTATATGAACCATTTCGTTCTCCGGTTGCTGTGATGTAAGGTCTAGTGGACCTTCCATCATTTCCTTTATCTCAACTAATTTGGCATAGAGCTTCAGTTGGTTCATGTCGAGGTATTCTTCCTCAGCCCGCTGCTCCACTTCATGGACCATTTCACTCTCTGGTTGTTGCTCCCTTTGAGCTAGTGGGATGGGCTGGTCCACTACATAAATTGCATTTGCATACTCTCGTGGATTTGGATCGGTTTGTGAGGGGAGTTGGGTAGGAGGTCTTTGTTGGATGAGAAGTTGTTGGATTTGGGATTGCAAGGCTTTTTGGTCTTTACGAAGGGCTGTGACTTCATCTTGCGTGTCTCGGGTCTTACTCATCATTGCTTTAACCATCTCCTGCATTTGGGACATTCCAGAGTCGGGATTTGAAGGAGGTTGAGTCGGTCGGCTTGAAGAAGCATTATTGCCATAAGGCGGTTGCTGATACTGCCTTTGGCCTCCTTGAAAATTGGGTGCATGTTGTGCTGCCATGGTTGCCTGTACCCTAAATTGTTGCCAACAAAGTTTACTTCCTCTGCTGCTTTTAATTCTTGTAACTGGGCATTGTTCATAATCGTGTGGCCCACCACATTGTGTACAAGAAACATCAGGAGATGATAGGGATAGAGGAGCATATCCTGGAGGGGTTGTAGCTGATCGAGAAGTCATCGACTTTGCTTGTTGGGGGTAGGAGTTCATGGCCATCTGCTCAACTACTTTCTGCAGGGTGCTTACCTTTGTCGCCTGCTGCGCGTTACTCTCCATGAGTTGCTCGTGGCTTTTCATCAGCTGGTCAAACTTATTGTCACTTTCTCCTACGTGGTATAAACCTGGCGTGCCTCCTCTTGATCCACCTGTGGCCCAGTCTCTGATCTCTTCACACAGGGACTCTATCCCATTCAGAAATTGTTCCCCTGGCTTTTTCAAAATATCAGCACCTAAAGAGGATAGTACCATTGTTTTGCATTGATTGATTAAGCCTTTGTAGAACAATTGAGATAATTGTTCTTTTGTGAGACCATGGTGAGGACACGTCAGCAGTAGTCCTTTGAAACGGTCCCAAGTTTCGCAGATGTTTTCTGACCCTGGCTGCTTGAAATTGTAGATCTCAGCAATCATTTCTAACGTACGGCTTGGGGGCAGGAACTTGTCGTAGAACTTGGTGGCCATTTCATCCCAAGTACCAATGGTACTTGGTGTAAGGCTGTGGTACCATTTACTTGCATTTCCCGTTAGGCTGTGAGGGAACAGGGACAGTCTCGCGTACTGGAGTACTGCGTTGGTCGCGGTTAGACTGTTGGCATGCTGCAGGAACTTGGTGACATGCAACAGAGCTTCGTCAGGACTAGAGCCATCGAACATGCCTAACTCCTTTACGCATCGGATCTGATGATATGGCTTCAGCTTTTGCCACTCATCGTATTCGGATTGGGTAAGGTGAGGAAGGATGATGGCGGGCTGTCCTTGATTAGATGGCCTGTTGATGTTACGAACTGTAGCTGGTGAAGATGCCATATCTGCTTCCTGGTTAGATTCTATCACCGTGGTGGTTATATTTTGTTGGGATCGTTTCTGCCTTAAAGTGCGCAGAAAGGTTCTCTCGATCTCAGGGATGTAGCTAACCGTATGATTGTTAATACTATCCGGAAGGCTGTGTGACCTGGTAATAGGCATTCACCACTCAAAACAGCCAAAGAAAACTTGTGATGTGATAAAATAAATAGAAATGGAAAGAAAAACGGAGGGGGAATTTAAACAACTAAAAAGAAACAATACAGTTAAACAAAATAATGAACTACTTTTTTTTAACAAGAGTAAATAAACCGAAAATAAATAAACAAAAAGGAATAAAAATAAATGCAGTTTAAGTAAATAATAAAATTAAAATAAAGAAAAAGGGCAGACAAGGGAATTTAAATAACAACGGAATTTAAGTGATAGTAATTTAAATGAAAATTAAATAAAGAACTGGAATTTAATTGACTGAAATTTAAATGACATAAAGTAAAATGACAGAATATTTAAATGACAGAAATTAGATTACTGAAATTTAAAGGACAATGAAAATTTAAATAACTGGAAAATAAATGACATGAATTTTAAATGACTGGAAAAATAAATGACTGTAATTAATACGATATTTAAATTGCTGGAATAATTAAATGAAAAAAACAATAGAAATAATAAACAACAACAAAATAGTATAAACAAAATATTATAATATAGCAAGTGAATTATCCGGGGCTTTAGGGACTAGAATAAATCAAGTCCCCGGCAACGACGCTATTTTGCAGACAAGATGATGTGAGTGGTTGGAACTAACGTATTTAAAACAAATGAAAAAGAAATTAAAAACTCAAAATACTTACGGGCTGCAAACAAAATCCCGGTCGTAGTAGTATAGTATAGTGGAAGCGACCGGATATCGAACCGTGGGACTAAAGGGGAATTATCTAATTCCTAAGCTGTGTCACAAAGGGGGGAATTAATTGACTTGTTTTTATAAATAAAAAGGACAGATAAAATAAACTGAGTAAAAGATAAATTAAACGGGACTATGGGTTCAGGTTTATATAGTCTGCTCTTTTATGCTATGTCTACCGGTTTTATTGTGATAGTTTGGTAAAATTTCTGTTATCATTGAGGACTAAATCATAGACTCAAAAGAACTCGTTTACCAGAACATGTTCAGTCTAATCCAGATTCGAGCAAAACACATGTAAACGGATTAAGTATGAGAAATTATATTTGCGTCTGAAAATACTAACTTATTAAATCATAATAAGCTTTCTACAGATTTACGGCTTAATTAACCTGTCTATTTATCACGGATCTGATCAAAATAGATTTAGTAAAGCATTTTAATAAATTCATGAAATTTATTAAAAAGGCGAGAGATAAGCTTTAATCGTAACAAACTGTATTTAATTAAACCGGTAAAAACATAAATTACATAATTAAACAGACTATAAATTAACTTTCACCCAGAGTATATCCTCCTTAGCCTGACATATTAACTGGTAATATGTCAGTCAGAGGTTGGACGTAATAATAATGTGGTGTTGTGGAGGTGTGGATGGTGAATGGAGAAATGAAGAGGAAGAAGAGTGGAGAATGTACGTAGGAATTTGTATGTGGAATGAGTGATTTGGAGTGTTGAGTTGTGGTGGTCGATGATGCCCAATTGACGAAGAAGCAGTGGGTTTATATAGAAGAAGAGAAAAAGAAGAAGACAATGGTAGATGGGATTGAAGGTAGGCGGTGGATAAATTGTAGGCGCCGTAGATAAGACAAGAAGAAAATGGAGAAGATGGCGCCGAAAACTACACGTGAAATCTGGAATTTGGCGCCGCATTTTACACGCCGTTGTGTCCGCGTACAGACACATATGCGGACGTGAGGCGTCCTAGTTTCTGTCTGTGTACGGACACATTTGTCCTAGCGAGATCTGTTTGTGTCCGCGTTTCTGACCGCGTACGGACACATATGTCCTAGCGAGATCTGTTTGTGTCCGCGTTTCTGTCCGCGTAAGGACACAATCCCTTGTTTCTGTCCGTGTTTGCGTCCGCGTAAGGACATGAGTTGTCCGCATTTGTGTCCGCGTGGGGGCTACGCGGACACATGTATTTCGTCTCATCTTGTTCTGTAAACTTCAACAAGCTCTAGATTCTTTGTTTGAGCTCCGTTTTTAGATCCGTTTGCGCCTATGCGTTCGTCTCTTCGTCTACTTTGCTCCTAGCTTGATTTTCCTCATGTTTAACCAATAAATCTGTAAGATAACCAATAAAATAAACTAGAGGAAAACTAACCAAAGTGGAGAAATGAGCAAGAAAAGTGCTAATATAACATATGAAATACACCCATAAAACATGCTCATTTGGACACTTATCAGGAAGGGAGGTTACAATTTGAATGAGAAAGAAATAGAGGAATTAGAAGTGGGAAAGAAGAGGAAACATAGTGGTGGGAAGGAAGATGGGAGTGAGAGTGAGATTGAGAGAGATGGTACAAAATTGAAGGGAAAGAATGAGTAGACCACCACCATGTATTTAGTGTTTGAAGAAAAACTAGAGCTGGAGGAGATGAAAAGGGAAAGTGAAATATCCCAGAATTAAATATGGTGATTAAATTATTCTAATATGATATTTAAAGGCCTAATAGTGCCTAAAGAACATTGGTGAAGAAAGTAAAACCAAAAGAAAAGAGAAAACGCGAAAAAAGCATAAAACGTAAAAATGTACGTTACGCAACCTTAGGAGGCATACGACCTCGACCAGAGTCCTAGATGTATTCCTAGGGCTTAATTATGCCTAAATAATAGATGAAACAATTCCGAAGAAAACGAATCCATATAGTGGGTTGAAAACGTTACCGAAGCCTTAAAGCACATTTTTCGGGAAAATGTGACTTTAAGCAGTTTAATGGGCTTGTAAAAATTATAGTTGATCATATAACTATAATTAAACCTTAATGAAGGTCTAAGAACCATTAAAATAAAATAAATGAGAAAAATCTGGAAAACGGGCCCGGTTGAAGAATAGTGTCAAAACCGGGAATTTAGTAGCATTTCTTGCGAAAAGACGAAAACACCCTCCCGGGATATTTGTAACACCCGTACCGCTAATCCTATAATTATGGTCTAATTATCTCGGTCGTTAATCTAATCGCAGCGGAAATTCAATTCAATTGGCGGGTGATACAATGTCGTTAGCCGCCCATGCGACTAACAAGGCCTAATCTATAAATAGTAACGGTCTTATAGGATAGAAATACCAAGCTTCCATAAATACTTCCCATAACACCATCTACAATATTTTATTACCGAGTACTACAATGTATAATTCGTGGTACATCACTTCCTAAGAGTTTATACAACCATCTATGAGTCTAACATCTTACTCAAGTCTAACAAGTCGTAATAATTCAATACACAAAAAGGTGTACAACATGGTACACCGGCTACTCAAAAGGCTACTAGCCCGTGTACAACTCAGTACACCATTCAAAATTCACTAGCTAACAAAAAGCATAACATCTCGGTCTCATCTAAACCATCAACCTTCTCGAGTACCTGAAAAAGAAATCATTGGCACCAAAGGGGCTCAACACAACTTGCTGGCATGAAATTCACATGCCCCGCGTGCTAACGGGGGTACGCCGACTACTTGGTCGCATACATGGAGTTCATTTTAATTTAAGTAAGCATGCTAATATGAACAACATTGTAATCATGCAATAGCAACACTCATACACAGAGTTCAACGCATGCACATGGAAACCAAATCACAAGTCATCCATACAATATTCAACGAGGCCTTGAGACTCTCTTCCCAAGCTCTAACCACCTCTCTTTGTTAGTTAATTACTCATCCGGTTTAATCAGATGTTCTTTAACTCTTTTACTCATGATCAGTGACCCACACTAGTCACGATCCTACTTTACCAATTATCCTTCTCTTGAACAATCTTAAGTCAAGTCGGTCGACCTCCGGGCAGAGACAAGGCTATCTCACCACCGGGCTTTAGGTTGGCTTACTTCCCCGAGTTGCGCCCTTACGGGTCTGGACCATGATGGGAAGGTTAGGCCAGAATTCGGAAAACAACCTCTCTTGTTTCCTCATTCTCACGCGTGGCCGAAACTATATCGGGCTTCTCACACCCCCAAGTTACCCATTTTTTCAATGTTAGAAAGGTCTCATGATAGTTAGGGAGTTAGTGAGAATTTTCAATCAATAACTCATGGTTAGCACATTTGCACATCCAAGCAATTAAGTTCTTCATCCAACAATTATAACTTTCATGAATTATACAAACTTCATAGGTTGGCCACAACTCAATCAATGGATAATAAATCATAAGACAGAAGGAAATGCAATAAATCATATTCGTGCATTTATCTTGATTAGGTGATTGCATATAAACACACAAACACACAAATCGAGGAAACCTCATTAGCATACAGGGCATGAGAAAATCATACCATTCACCGTCGTTCTCGATCTTCGACTCTCCTCCGGAGTCCGACTATTCAAGTCCTATAATGTTCATGGAATCGGGTGGTTAATTCTCTATAATTAACCTAATACATTGCATCTCTAATGTTTCCCAATTTATAGTTACTAACTCATTACAATTTAAACTTAATCACTTAAGCTATTCACTTCCCATTATTTCTTAAGCTGATTTACACCTCTAATGACCTTCACATGTCATTAAACAAGTCCTAACAATCTTATAGTATCATTACCATTCAATTCCCCATCTTAAAATTCCATTTTTCAACATTTTGGAGCATTTTTGTGTTGGTCCAGGTTTGCGTACTTGTTTGCAAACCCGGACCATCTCTTCGATCAACCTACTGTCGTGTTTTTCTGTTGGTCCGGGTTTGTGTCCCAGTTTGTAAACCCGGACCAATCCAGCGAAGAAACATTCTGCCTATTTTCAGACGTGGTCCGGGTTTAGGTACTTGTTTGTAAACCCAGACCATCCTTCAGATAAACATTCTGCCGAGTTTAAGAGGTGGTCTGAGTTTGCATACTTGTTTGCAAACCCGGACCAAGACTAGTTCTATTGCATTTGACAATTTTTAAACTATGTTCTAACTTTAATCTTTTGCCCATTTCTTCCCCAAATTTTCTACATGTAATCTAGCATGTTTTAACACTAATTTGACATTCTTAACCTCCTTAGTTCATTAACTAAACTCATCACTCATTCTTGTTAAATTACGCAAAATTTCTCACTTTCACTCCCTAACTCTTGCACTTAGTTTTCTAGGTTTATATGTGCAGATTTCTCTCTCATTCTTTACTCACTCAATGGTTCACAACTAATGCACTTTTAGTTATGCAACCTACACCATTCTCATTCCAAGTTCTACCCAATTACATGACTCTCTCTCAAATCTAGTTTCAAGGTGATTAGCCATTCAATTTGAACTCTAAAACACACCTAGTTAATCCTAGGTTCTTTCTTCTCACAAAACTCTTAAGTCATATAGTTTCTACACAAATTTTGGTAGAGTTTCCCTAAAATTCTAAGATTCTCAAAGCATCATTTTTGTTCACCTAACATAATTAACTAGCCATATCCACAAGGGATACTAACAGCACACAAGTTCAATACACATGTTCATTTTAGACACTAATAACACCTAAATTCTAGCACATTAACAACTTGGCTTTACCGCACTTAAACATCATATAAACAACACTAACATACTCCCATTTCTTGTTCACCATTGCAGTAGCATAAACAATACTACAACAATGTAATTTCCATACAAGACATTTAAAATTCAGCTCAAAGGTAAGTCCATTACCTTGGGATTTCCAGTTTTCTTTCCTTCCTTTCTCTTCCCTTTCTTCTTTCTCTTTCTCTCTTCTTGTTCTTATTTTACAAACCGGCCAAATGGGGAAGTTTATGCTAATGCTACAGCCATGCCCAAGGATATATAATGAGTAGTAAGGAAAACACTTAAGCTCTAGAACTAACCCTAGAATGAGAGAGTGATTTAAAGCTCTAAAATGAGGGATTACCTTCCAATCTCTAGATGGAGTGTTTGGATGGAAACACAAAAAGAATCCAGCTCCTATCTTGAAGACAAAAACCGGCCGGAACAAGGGGGACAAGAGAGCTCAAGAGTTGGAAATTTTTTGTTGTAATAGAAGCTAGAAAAGAGAGGTTTTGAACTTCTTTCTTACCTTAACCAACAAGGGGGTTGTTCTAGCTCACAATGGTCTTCTTTTTCCTTCAAAAGGATCTCTATCCATGGAGACCTTCAAGGTTTTTGGGTTTTGAAAGATGGAAATTGATCTCCAAGATGAGGGGAGTACAATGGTGTAATCTTTTTGTTGTTTTGACTTTGTTTAGGCCTTCAAAGATGAAGAAGAAGGGAGGGCTGCTAGAGAGCTCAAGAAATCGCCATTGCCAGAGGAAGAAGAAGAGAGAGCTCTCATGAGGGAAAGAAAACCGTGAGACAAGAGAAATGAGAGAGAGAGACTCAAAAAGTAAGTTTTGTACTATCTTTTACTTCATGCTTTGTCTTTTTCTCACTAATAGAAAATAAAGAGAGTTAGGAGAGGGGTCTGAAACGTGGGCACACACATGAGCAAGGGTGCCAGATTTCTACTTACAAAATGAAGAGGAGGGCAGTTTGGTCTTTTAGCAAATAACACACATAAGTCCCCGTTTGGCACTATTCACTAACCAGACAGTTTTTCTGGATTTTTTTGTTAATTTTAATGTCTCTAGACCTTCATTAATATTTACTAATAGTTATATAATTGACTATAATTTTTAAGAGTCTATTAAACCTTCTTAAAGTCACATTTCCGGGTTTTTCCCAAAAAAAGTGCTTTAAGGCTTGTTTGCATTTTTAACCCATTATATGGATCCGTTTTCTTCGGGAATTGTTTCCCCATATTTATTTAGACATAATTAATCTTCTAAATATCTTATTAGCCTAATTAATCACCATAGTTAAGTTCAGGGTATTTCAATTAATTAAGGGGGCCTTTTTTGTGAGTGAGCCAGCACTGTCCCTCTCAACTAATTAATTCTCTACACTCTTATTAGTTAAGAAAAGACAAAATAATAAAGTAAAAAGTAAACAAGTACAAAAGGTGCTTTTGATATCTCTCTCCCCATTCTCTATTCTCCCCCTTGTTTTTCTTCTTCTTCTTCAGAACCTCTCTATTTGTCTTCTTCCTCCACTCCCGATTTTGAAGACTCCAACACGCTCAAGACTTACACCATTGTACTCCCCTCATCTCGGAGATCATTTTTTACCTTTCAAAATCTGAAAACTCCAAAGCTGGTAGCCATGGATGGAGCTTCATTCAAAGGAAGAAGCAGCCTGTTGTGAGCTAGACTACTCCTTTGTGGGTTTAAGGTAAAGAAAACTCGAAAACACTCTCATTTCTTAGTTTTATTGGCAACCAAAAATTTCAGCTCTTGAACTCCATTGTTGCTCCTTGTTCTAGCTCTGTTTGCTGGAGCATTGCTTGGTTGGTTGCCAAATACTTCATCTAGAAATGGAATGGTAAACTCTCTTTTAAAGATTTAAACACCCTCCTTCATTCTAGGGTTTATTCCTAGAATTTAAACAATGGCTTAGTGGTTGTGTTTCCTTGGGCAATGGCTGTAGCTTGGCCGATTTTCAGACAAGGAACAAGTGGGAAAGGAGAAGAGAATGAAGAGAAGTAAAAAGAGAACATCAAAGCTTAACATAAGAACCTACCTTAATAATTATCCTAAATGTCTCTAGAATTGTGGGATGGGTACATTTAAAGAATGAACCAAAAATATGATTTGGAAATGTGGTTGGTTGATGTGAGAGAGAATTGTGATTATGTTTAATGAATTGGTAGATTGTTATGTGATTTAAGGGCCTTGGAGCCAAGTACTTAAGATTATTTCACATTGGGATTATTGTGGTGAATGTGCTGGAATTGATGTAAATGTGTTGAACATTGTGTGTTGTTAGTGTCCAATATTAGATATGGCTAGTTGAAGGTGTTAGGTGAACTGAATAATGCATTTGGGAATGTTAGAGTTATAGGGGAACTATGGCGAAATTTCTATAGAAACCTAAGGAATTTAGGTGACTTGATGAGTTAATGTGTCCTAGGGTTAACTAGGTGTTTAGAGAGAGATCAATTTGGTTAGTTGATCACCTTGGAGTTATATTGGAGGGAGTTAAATAGTTGAGCAAAATATGTAGCAAATGTGTTGTTGAAGTGTCTTGGAATTTCTAGAAAAGGCCTAGTGTGTATGACCTTGAAAATGGAGGATAGACTTGGGTATTAGAAATGCAAATGACTAGGAATGAATGGTTATGGTCAACAAGTGAATTGGTAATGGTTGGGAGAAGGTTGTAAACTGTCATGAGAGTGTTGGTAATGCACTAGTGTGCAAAGTGCAGAATTTGAGAATGAAAATGGTGTAATGGATCAAGAAATGAGTAAAAGGTTTGATCAAGGATTTAAGAAGGTTTAAGGTGTGGTTAAGGTGTTAAAACATGTTAGGAAACATGTGGAAAGATTACGAAAGAATTGGGCAAGAATTGAGGTTGGAGTTGGAATTGAAAATGTCAAAATGTTGCAGAGTATAGCTGGGTCCGGGACTTAGGTCCAGGAGGAAGTCCCGGACCACCATGAAAAAACTGCCGAAATTGTGTTACTGCTATGGTCCGGGACCAAGGTTGAGGATAAAGTCCCGGACCACCTTGTATTTTCCCCCGAGAGTGACTCATGCACTTGGTCCGGGACTTGAGGTAAGTATAAGGCCCCGGACCACATAGAAAAATTACCCGAGAGTAGCAGAATTGATTGGTCCGGGACTTACGGGCCGGACCAAGTCCCGTACCACCCTGAAATTGTAACCATGCGTGTTTTAAGGCAATCTAATGATAGAGAATTGTATAATAATGATATTAGATGATGATTAGACTTGTTTGATGACATATAAAGGTCATTAGGAGTATAAACAAGTGCTAGATTGAATGTGAAAGTGAGAACTTAAGATCACATGAGTAAAGATAAGATTAACGGGACAACGCGGTTAATTACGGGCGTATTATTCGTTTAAACTTACGTAATGCCTTAACGATAATAGAAACATTGTGATGTAACCAATTGTTCGAGAATTACCTGGGGAGCGTGAAACGACGCGCTAGAGTTAATCCTTGGTGAACGGTATGGTTTTCTTGCAACTTGTGTCCTGCCGAGTACTCTCGGCTTGTGTGCTCCTTGCTTATGTGTGCCGACCTAACAAGATAAAAGCACAAAAATGTTTAATGCAATTGATATGTATATCTTAATTCATGCTGTGTGTGCTAACTAACTATGTTTGAGTTGTGAACTAACTGAGTGTTGTAGCCAACTCGCAATAGAATAACATTTGGTTAGTGACTCATAGATTGAGTTGAACCATGAAATAATTTAAACGTGGAAAAACACATAAGACTTCTCAACTAGAGAATGACGATAGTTCAACTCCATGAACGCACTTGAAGTGTGAACAGAGATACGGGCTATTTAACTCCCCCTTAATGGTTAGTTGACCTCTACATGAGGATGCGACTCGATATGAGAAAACAACCGAAACTGCTAAGTAATGGAAGTATAGGGGCGACCCTTAAATCGGTGAATACAATGAATTAGGAAAACTTCCTAAGATTATGAAATGACATCAAGAGAGATGTTCTGACTAATATATATATATGAGTATATATTATTACTAACCCTAAGAATGGGTTAGGGGGATTGTGAGTCACGCGTGCAAGGAAGAGGAAACAACAGAGTGTTTGTTTCTGATTCCATGGTCGAACTCCCTTGTCAGGGGCCGTGAGCCACATGGTGTTGCCCATTGGGGCCGTGAGCCACGTAGTGGTGCCCGCTGGAGAGCTTATCCGTCTAAAGAGATAAGCCGAGTATTATGGGTTAAGGAAGAGGAAACATGAGAAAAATTTTCTAATTCCGTGATGAGGTTATAAAAGCCCGAGGGTGAGATCTATATGTGTCTCTGCCCGGAGGCCGAGGAGGCTTAACTTACGAATTATTCAAGAGAAGAATAATTGAGAAAACAAGATCGAGACTAGAGGGTGTTTGTAGATCTAAGAGAACAAATATAAACTATCTGATGAAGATGGATAAGTTAGTAACTAAGTTGAATGAGGCTTACTTGAGATAGGGATTCTCAAGGCCTAAAGAACAAGGCTAATTGCTCTAATGAGCTTGAAGTGTTATCCAAGTTGTTTGTGTTCTATTGTTTGAATACTTGTTGAATGCGAGCATGTTGAGTGTTTACAGCTTTTCATGTCGTGATTCAAATAAAATCAATCGCATGTTCAGAAAAGAATCAGTTGGGTGTGACCCGGTAGTAGCGGGTTGCACGACTACCATACCAGCAAAGGTGCTGAGCCCCTTTGGGGCCACCCATTATTTTTCAGGTACTATGGAGCTGATTACCGTTTGAGAGTAGGACGGGGTTGCTGTTATGCAGGCATAGATTTATCTATTTACGTTTGTAATTGTAATGGTGTAAGACCGAAATGTTATCGGCAATTAGAATGTAAAGACTCGGTATATTTGATTGTAAGTGTTGAGTATTGTATTGACTGGAGAGTTGTATATGACTTGGTTTAAAAATTAAGTGATGATTGTATTTGTTTAAGTACTCGGGTATTCGATCCATTAGACCGGTACTGTTATTGTTAGGCCTTGTTAGTCACGTGGGTGGGTAACGGTATTGTATCATCCACCGTTGGTAAAGGAATTGTCCGCTGCGATTGTATTGATGAACGAGGCGATTTGTTGTTAATGACGAGATTAGCGGTAGGAGAGTTGTAAAAAGTGGTATCAGAGCGGAATTACCGAGCTTAGGAAATACTGAGTTAGAATTAGAGACTTTGGTATTAGAGGTTGAGTGATAGCGTGTGATATATGCTAGATAAGAATTTCCAGTGTCTACTGGATACCTACAATATCCAAACCCGCCCTCCACATCCCCCGTTTTATAACTCGGAATAGAACGCCAGAGGGATGGAAAGACCTCTCTTACTCGGGAAGACCCGATCTGGCAGTTATGAAGTCACCCTGTAAGAAAAAGAACCTGTCATACGGTAGATTCCAAGAACTGGAGGCCCCGGAGATGGTGCCTGTTTAAACCACAATACCCGCACTTATTGGCGGAAGATTGAGAATCCTATCAATAGGAAGGTGAAATTTACGGCAACATGGGTCGACATGCTTAGCAGTCGAGAGAACCCGGCTGGCCAGCAGCAGCAAGAAGGAAAGCACTAAGCGTGCAATGAAGCGGGAAAAAGGGAAGTAACAAAACTCGAGACACATGTCTACGGGACTGTAATAGCGAGATGATACCATCAACGGTATACTAGTCGACTAAGGAAATAGCCAAGAGTGGGTAACACCAACCCTACACACCCGAAGAGGTTACAATACCTGATTAACATAGTTCAAACAACTAAGGGAACATTCACGAAACATACTCCGATAGGACTACAGATGTAGCTCCTAAGGAAGCGTTAAGCCTCGGTAACCACGGTAAATGTGTGGGAATGAGCACTAAGGAAAGACGTAAAACTAAATGAATAGGGGTCTCCAAGAATGGAGAAGCACCCGGATAGATGACTACCATGTCAAGACGAAAGAGCAGCTACTCAGAAGATTAAGTAGCAAGATTAAAGGATCAAAGGAAGAACCGACAAGGCTACCAAATATGGTACAGATGAAAAACAATACCGCAAACCGGTATGTGTTAACCCGGATGCCAGCCTGCATGGCGCACTTGCCATAGCAAGTGCTGTAGTAACATGGCTATTCGGAGGAAACTGTTAACGGTTAAAAGGTACTCAGTAAAGTACCAAGATGACAGTGAAGCAATTAAAGGATCACAAATTCTAAGAACTTGAAAAACGAAACACTAGAAGGGCCTAACGGCCTAACCATTGTATTTAAGAATATACCAGTTAGCGGGAAGCTAGACTCGGTCAAGACCACTAGACATGGTGATACCATGAAAAGTTTTCCTCTAAAACTCAAAATTTTTCTGTCAAACTCAAATATTTCTTTTAAACCTCAGATTTTTTTAAAAACCAAACCCAGATGAAGCACAATAAGTTATTATAGGACGATACAAGAGGAGTTGACAACAGAATACTTCTCATAGGCGTGTGACGAACACTACGAGTGTACAAAAACGAGATGTGGGGCGACCGCACTCCAAGGGAGCTTGCGGGCCTGATAGACTTACTTATAGGTTAGTCGGGTAAGTAGTAATGTATCAGTAAGGTACCCCACATATGTATACGAGTAGTATACGAAATATAGTCAACTCCGTACTATAGTCAGTGAAGCAAATTCAGACTAGAGCAGCTGACCACCTCAGACGATTGAAGAGAAAGAACTCAGTAACCTAAGGAGCCTAGAGGAACCAGCGAACTCATCTCAGGAAAAAAAACAAGAGTTAGGAACTACGAGAAGCACTGATTAATAATCGTAGACATTGCATATGTCTCAAGAATCCTGAAGGAAATGCATGATAGCTGGAATAAATGCCCAACCTAAATACAGTAAGGCAGATGCCTACTTAGACACGTCAGTGTTCAACGAACGGGATAGAATTCCCAGAACAATCACCAAAGCTATAGGGAAACATCATTCTTCACTGAAGAGGGTATTAAACCCAGCCAAGGACGCAAAGACAGAAGCATCAATGGTCTACCCGAGACGGGAGACCTTACAATGCTAAACAAGAAAGTTGGAATACGGTACCACAAGGCGGTGTAGCTAACTGAATACACTCATAAGTACGAACCAGATGAGATGGTGTAACTTAGCAACACCCAGGACCAATCTTGGAAAGGTGTCCGAGTCAACAATAGTTGAACGAAATATCGCAATAGGAACACAAGAGTTAAAATAAATACTCGATTGAAACACCGAAGGGAATCCATTTAACAGAAGAAATCCTAAATTGCCAAAGGGCAACTTGATATTTTCTAAGGGGCCTCCCATGAAAGGAAGCGTAATGAAACGACCTTGTCATGGAGCCCAGTACTACCTCCAAACCATTTGATGGTATACGGAGAAGTAAGAACTAGTGTGAACAGTCACAGTGAGCAGAGCTCGAGGCAACATGGCGTATAAACAGTGAACTAGCTATGACAAATGAATAGAGCGGCGAACGAACCACTCAATTTGAATTCAATGTAATGAGCAGCTTAGAGTAAAGACTACTTCAGTGGCACTGTCACTAGAGCATCAGGCTAGTATACAGTTGACAAGGCTTTTAGTTGCTTTTCCTGTTCCCTATAGTAACAGTAGTTTAGGGACATAAGAATCTAGGCGACGACACCACTGATCTGGCCCACGCTTGGGCACTATGAGAAATTAGAGGGGTGGGGATACCTCTCGTTATCATGAGGCCGCTAATGCGGTGATTATGTGAACCCTCTAGAAAAGGCTTTCACCCATTTAAACATCAAAGCTTGAGCATGGGGTTATTGCCAAGGAAAAATATGAGTAAGAAAGAAAGATTTTCAAGACTAGTATGAACAAATAAGTTCTTATAGTGATTGTCAAAAACTGAAAGAGTAGTCGATTTAGAAGCAAACACGATATGTGTACAATACGAGCTGTAGAGTGGTAACACTCAAGGAGCATAGAGACTCGAAGAATAGTATATTTTTTAACCAGCCAAGTAAATGGCGAACCATAGTATGAATTGTGGAAGTGCGTGAGCGGAAGCTAACGTAGTAGTGGATGCATTAGGAATCAATGCTGTAGAATTAGTGAGAACGTGGTGCACGGTAAGCGACCATTATATAAGTACTGACAAACAATGATATGGAGAACAAGCGGAGTTATGAGTTAGACTCAGCGTAGATGAAAAGCAAGAGTTGGTAGATAGACTGGGCAGTAAAGCTAGTAACCTGTACCATGTGATGAAAGATTTCACAAGGAAGGCATTGCTCATTTCTATAGCAATTGCATAAGAAACTGAAAACGTATACCTAGTGGATCAACTTGATAAGTGAAGTAATAAAAGCTTTGGGACAAGAGTACCCGATTGCTAAGTAACCAACCCGTGATAGATACGGAAGAATTGCAAACACAACAATGAATATGGCGCAAGCCAGTTAAGCGAAAACATATAAACAAAGCCGTGTGGCCTTAGGCCAAAGAAGCACGAAGAGCGTTGGACATGCCAACAATCACAACAATGAAGTACACTGCAATAAAAGCGGGAAGAAACTTACGAATGTTATAAGGACCGACGCATAGAAAATGTAGGTCGTACAAATGAGAGAATACTCGTACCGAACCAAACAAAAGGGCATGATTCAGAAGGAATAATCACGAGCCAGTAACAATAAAGGAAACACTACATACTACATAGTAGCTTGACCTCAACCGACAGTAAGTCAGAAGAACCAAGCGAGTAACCACAGAGGTATACAGTGGCATGCATAATAGATTTTCAGAGAACTGGATAATAACCTATAACTTGTCGAGTTCGCATACGGTAAGACATACCACACGTCGATTGAGAGACCTTTATTCCCATGATAAAAGGGAATAAAAGGGAGATGTACAACACATTAAGAATAACGAGAAGGGTGAACTAAGCTCTAAGTTATCAGGGTCGCGCTTCAGAAACTTGTGGGCCCTAGCTCAGAGGTTAATATACCTAGTGATACAGAGAATGGCTAAGTATCAATGCCTTGAATGCTGAAGGGCTAGAATTGGAACCGGTTATGAGTTAAACAAACTCCAATGAGAATTCTTGGTGCAGGGACTAAACCGTCAAATGGTTAAGACCCTTTGACCAGAACTCATTGTATAATAGACCGCATGGAAGCTAAAACGCTTCTTAATGCCTGAATTTAGTGAACCAATGTTCACTGATAACATATGGTGGATTACGCGGGTGTAATCCCTTTTAAGGGGGGTAGAGCGAAAAGCCGCTTAGCGTATGTTTTACGTATTAAGTACGTAAAATATAGTGTGCATAGCACAAAAGAAGTTGTTTTGATGATTGATATGTATGTTACATAAAAATGTATTCACTCAGTATAATTATGGTTATTATGCATAGGAGATGCGAATACCTTGCATTTATATACCTATCTTGTAACCCCAGCGTGAGAATACAAGTGGTAAAGAGTAGAGAAACTCCGGGCAGAATTAGAATCCCGATGATATATGTCTATTTGAGATTAGACATGGCATTATGATGTATGAGTCGGTATGAAACCGATGTAGAACCTAGTAGAAATTGAATTCCCTAGGTGATTTGATTTGAGGTTAATTGAGGATGATTGATGGACTGAGTTCCATCCTTTGGAGATGTATTGATTTGTGATTATGACTAGAATGATTAAAAAGATAGAAAACAATAATAATTGAATTATTTGATTATGTGAAACGGAAGTGGGAAGTCAAACTTGATTTACTAGTGATCAAGGGAAACAGAACACAAATTGGGGTGGAAGGATAGTCCAACACTGATGCTGATCACATCAGGGTTGAATGATTTTGAAGCCCCCTGTAAGTGGTCACAAGTAATCCTATTGGGATAGATGCAATTAGCATGAATTGAGTTTAGAGTGGTATTGTACTGTTATGTACGTTTGTGTTCTTGCATGTACACACGTGGTATTGTATTGTTATGTATGTGGTGTTGTACTGGTATGTACACACGTTAGTGTAGTACTGTTATGTATGTTTGTGTTGTACTGGTATGTACACACGGTTGAATCATACTGTGATGTGCGTTTGTGTTGCACAAGTATGTGTACGGTTATTCATTGTTTTGTGTTGTACTGGTGTGTACACACGTTTGCATGGTACTGTGATGTACGTTTGTGTTGTATTGGTATGTACACACGGTTGTGAATTGTTTTGTTGATTACTTTGTGTTGTACTGGTATGTACACACTGGCTGGACAGATTCTGAGCCTGTAGGGTTATATAGAGACAATGACCTTGGCATGTGATATGTCTAAATGACTAATAATATTAGATTCACCAACTTTGAGGGTAAAGTTCTTTAAGGGGGGTAGATTGAAATACCCCAGACTTAAATATGGTGATTAAATTATTATAATATGATATTTAAAGCCCTAATAGTGCCTAAAGAACATTGGTGAAGAAAGTAAAACCAAAAGAAAAGAGAACATGCGTAAAAAGCATAAAACGTAAAAATGTGCGTTACATAACCTTAGGAGGCATATGACCTTGACTAGGGTCCTAGATGGATTTCTAGGGCTTAATTATGCCTAAATAACAGGTGGGAACAATTCCCAAAGAAAACGAATCCATATAGTGGGTTAAAAACGTTAACGAAGCCTTAAAGCACATTTTTTGGGAAAATGTGACTTTAAGCAGTTTAATGGGCTTGTAAAAATTATAGTTGATCATATAACTATAATTAAACCTTAATGAAGGTCTAAGAACCATTAAAATAAAATAAACGAGAAAAATCCAGAAAACGGGCCCGGTTGGTGAATAGTGTCAAAACCGAGAATTTAGTAGCGTTTCTTGTGAAAAGACGAAAACGCCCTCCCGGGATATTAAGGGGCTGGTTTTGTGAGTGAGCCAGCACTCTCCCTATCAACTAATTAATTCTCTACACTCTTATTAGTTAAGAAAAGACAAAATAATAAAGTAAAAAGTAAACAAGTACAAAAGGTGCTTTTGATTTCTCTCTCTCCATTCTCTATTCTCCCCCTCGTTTTTCTTCTTTTTCAAAACCTCTCTATTCTTCATCTTCCTCCTCTGCCGATTTTGAAGACTCCAACCAGCTCAAGCCTTCCTCTTCCATTTTCATGGCTTAAACAAAGTTAAAACACCAAAATAATTACACCATTGTACTCTTCTCATCTTGGAGATCATTTTCTACCTTTCAAAATCTGGAAACTCCAAAGTTGGTAGCCACGTCTGGAGCTCCATTTTAATGAAGAAGCAGCCCATTGTGAGCTAGACTACTCCCTTGTGGGTTTAAGGTAAAGAAAACTCAAAAACACTCTCATTTCCTAGTTTTCTTGGCAACCGAAAATTACAGCTTTGAACTCCATTGTTGCTACTTGTTCTAGCTCTATTTTTCCTTCAAAAAGTGCTAGATCATTGCTTGGTTGGTTTCCAAATACTTCATATTGAATTGGAAAGGTAAACTCTCTTTTAGAGCTTTAAACACCCTCATTCATTCTAGGGTTTATTCCTAGAATTTAAACAATGGCATAATGGTTGTGTTTCCTTAGGCAATGGCTGTATCTTGGCCGATTTTTAGACAAGGAACAAGAGGGAAAGGAGAAGATAATGAAGAGAAGTAAAAAAGAGAACATCAAAGATTAAGGTAAGAACCTACCTTAATAATTATCCTAAATGTCTTTAGAATTGTGGGATGGGTAAATTTAAAGAATGAACCCAAAATATGAGCTGAAAATGTGGTTGGTTGATGTGAGAGAGAATTGTGATTATGTTTAATGCATTGGTAGATTGTTATGTGATTTAAGGGCCTTAGAGCCAAGTATTTAAGATTATTTCACATTGGGATTATTGTGGTGAATGTGCTGGAATTGATGTAAATGTGTTGAACATTGTGTGTTGTTAGTGTCCAATATTGGATATGGCTAGTTGAAGGTGTTAGGTGAACTGAATAAAGCATTTGGGAATGTTAGAGTTATAGGGGAACTATGGTGAAATTTCTGTAGAAACCTAAGGAATTTGGGTGACTTGTTGAGTTAATGCGACCTAGGATTAACTAGGAGTTTAGAGAGAGATCAATTTGGTTAGTTGACCACCTTGGATTTATATTGGAGGGAGTTAAAGAGTTGAGCAAAATCTGTAGCAAATGTGTTGTTGAAGTGTCTTGGAATTTCTAGAAAAGGCCTAGTGTGTATGACCTTGAAAATGGAGGATGGACTTGGGTATCGGAAATGAAAATACTAGGAATGAATGGTTATGGTCAACAAGTGAATTGGTAATGGTTGGGAGAAGGTTGTAAACTGTCATGAGAGTGCTGGTAATGCACTAGTGTGCAAAGTGCAGAATTTGAGAATGAAAATGGTGTAATGGATCAAGAAATGAGTAAAAGCTTTGATTAAGGGCTTAAGAAGGTTTAAGGTGTGGTTAAGGTGTTAAAACATGTTAGGAAACATGTGGAAATATTAGGAAAGAATTGGGCAAGAATTGAGGTTGGAGTTGGAATTAGAAATGTCAAAATGTAGTAGAGTATAGCAGGGTCCGGGACTTAGGTCCAGGAGGAAGTCCCGGACCACCATGAAAAAACTGCCGAAATTGTGTTACTGCTATGTTCTGGGACCTAGGTTGAGGATAGTCTCAGACCACCTTGAATTTCCCCCGAGAGTGACTCCTGCACTTGGTCCGGGACTTGAGGTAAGTACAAGGCCCCGGACCACATAGAAAAATCACCCGAGAGTAGCAGAATTGATTGGTCCGGGACTTAAGGGCCGGACCAAGTCCCGGATCACCCTGAAATTGTAACCGTGAGCAATTTAAGGCAATCTATTGATGGGGAATTGGATGATAATGATATTAGATGATGATTAGGAATTTTTTGATGATATTTAAAGGTAATTAAGAGTATAAACAAGTGCTAGATTGATTGTGAAAGTGAGAACTTAAGATCACATGAGTAAAAATAAGATTAACGGGACAATAGGGTTAATTACGGGCGCATTAATCGTTTAAACTTATGTAATGCCTTAAAGATAATAGAAACGTTGTGATGTAACCAGTTGTTCGAGAATTACCTGGGGAGCGTGAGACGGCGCGCTAGAGTTAATCCTTGGTGAACGGTATGGTTTTCTTGCAACTTGTGTCCTGCCGAGTACTCTCGGCTTGTGTGCTACTTGCTTATGTGTGCCGACCTAACAAGATAAAAGCACGAAAATGTTAACTACAATTGATATGTATATCTCAATGCATGCTGTGTGTGCTAACCAACTATGTTTGAGTTGTGAACTAACTAAGTGTTGTAGCCAACTAGCAATAGAATAACATTTGGTTAGTGACTCGTAGAATGAGTTGAACCATGAAATAATTTAAACGTGGAAAAACACATAAGACTTCTCAACTAGAGAACGACGATAGTTCAACTCCATGAACGCACTTGAAATGTGAACAGAGATACATGGCTATTTAACTCCCCCTTAATGGTTAGTTGACCTCCTATTTGAGGATGCGACTCGATATGCGAAAACAACCAAAACTCCTAAGTAATGGAAGTATACGGGCGACCCTTAAATCTGTGAATACAATGAATTAGAAACCTTCCTAAGATTATGAAATGACATCAAGAGAGATTTTTCTGACTAATATATATGAGTATATATTATTACAAACCCTGAGAGTGGGTTAGGGGGATTGCGAGTCACGTGTGCAAGGAAGAGGAAACAACATAGCGTTTGTTTCTGATTCCATGGTCGAACTCCCTTGTCAGGGGCCGTGAGCCACATGATGGTGCCCGTTAGGGCCGTGAGCCACGTATTGGTACCCGCTGGAGTAAGACTGGCAGAGCTTATCCGTCTAAAGAGATAAGCCGAGTATTATGGGTTAATGAAGAGGAAACATGAGAGAATGTTTCTAATTTCATGATGACGTTATAAAAGCCCAGTGGTGAGATCTAAATATGTCTCTGCCCGGAGGCCGATGAGGCTTAACTTAAGAATTATTCAAGAGAAGAATAATTGAGAAAACAAGATCGAGACCAGAGGGTGTCTGTAGATCTAAGAGAACAAATATAAACTATCTGATGAAGATGGATAAGTTAGTAACTAAGTTGAATGAGGCTTACTTGAGATAGGGATTCTCAAGGCCTAAAGAACAAGGCTAATTGATCTAATGAGCTTGAAGTGTTATCCTTGTTGTTTGTATTCTATTGTTTGAATACTTGATGAATGCAAGCATGTTGAGTGTTTACAACTTTTCATGTCGTGATTCAAATAAAATCAATCGCATGTTCAGATGAGAATCAGTTGGGTGTGACCCGGTACGTAGTAGCGGGTTACACGACTACCATACCAGCAAAGGTGCTGAGCCCCTTTGGGGCCACCCATTATTTTTCAGGTACTATGGAGCTGATTACCATTTGAGAGTAGGACGGGGTTGCTGTTATGCAGGCGTAGATTTATTTAATTACGTTTGTAATTGTAATGGTGTAAGACCGAAATGTTATCGGCAATTAGAAAATAAAGACTCGGTATATTTGATTGTAAGTGTTGAGTATTGTATTGACTGGAGAGTTGTATATGACTCGGTTTAGAAATGAAGTGATGATTGTATTTGTTTAAGTACTTAGGTATTCCGGTCCATTAGACCGGTACTGTTATTGTTAGGCCTTGTTAGTCACGTGGGTGGCTAGCGGCATTGTATCACCCACCGTTGGTAAAGGAATTGTCCGCTGCGATTGTATTGATGGACAAGGCGATTTGTTGTTAATGATGAGATTAGCGGTAGGCACTGCTGGAAAAAAAGAATAAATAACTCCCTTTTAAAAATGGTTATATTTACAATCATTTTTTTTATCATAGGCCGGACATCTTTAAAAACACTTTGCTTAAGAAGCGTTCTTTATTGTATTGCGCCCAAAGACAAAAACAACGCTTTGTAGATAAGCGCTCTTTATATGTAACATATAAAGAACGCTTCCTTGGTGAAGCGTTTTTTATGTCTTTGGGCGCGATACAATAAAGAACGCTTCAGTTAAGAAGCGTTCTTTATGTTACATTTCGCTCAGCATAAAGAACGCTTCTTAAATGAAGCGTTCTTTATGTTACCTAAATTATAAACTCTTTTCGCCTGAAATCCCGTGCTCTCTGTAAATCTATCAATCAAATCGACTGTTCCGCTACCCATTGCCTCTGTAAGTACTCTCTAGCTCTTTTCAATCGAATTGAAATACCCCAAACCTTGATATGTGTTTTAAATATTAAACTATGGTATGTAAAGGCTAAAAAGTGCCTTAGAAACATCAGTGAACAATTTAAACCATAGTAAAAATGCAATAAAGCACTAAGATACAGTTTGGGCAAAAACATGCTCTAAGCTAGGAGTGAACTTGGTTAGGACCCAAAGAGCCTACCAAGACTTAATAATATTTAATTATGATTTTATAAGGCTAATCAAGTCCTCAGGAAACCTTGGTAGACAATAAAACCAAACAAAACATAAATAAATACCTTAAAGTTAATATGGGCTAAAATGTGCTCTAAGCTTGGGATAAATTTGTAAAAGACCTAATGGTCATACCTATACCTTATAAATATGTTAATGAACATATTAAATCAATTACCAAAGAAAACCAAGCTTGAAAACAAGTTAAAACACAAAATGTGCTTTAAGGAGTCTTAAAGCACGTTTTTGAAAAATTATCTTGTAAATGAGTTTTGAATGGCTAAATGTCCATCATTACTCTTTAATTAACATGTGTACTATATAGTATCACATTTGGAAGTCTATATCAATGGGAAATCAAAAATTTCACTTCTATGTGCCTTGTTTTTGTGAATAGTGATTTTTATAAGCTAGTTTGTAACATATGTTGTTATAAGTAATTAAATTGGTCAACAAAGACTATAATACCCTTCTAATTAAATGGGGGCCGTTTTTTTCAAGGTGTGAGTCACCAACTTGTAAAAGAAATCAAATAAGTAAAGTAAAGCTTAAAGTAAAGTACTATTTTGCTTTTTACATAAATATCTTAACAAAAGCAATTTATCTTCATTCTCTCTTTCCTTCTTGTATTCACACAGTTTCTTTCTTCATCTTCTCCTTTCCTCCATTTACGATTGCTATGGCAACATCTCTTCTCCATCTTCATTTCCTTGCCAAATCCAACTCCATGCTCCAAATCAAATTATAAGACTATATTTGTCTTAGTTAGACCAACTCTACACTTCTATCTTTTCAAATCTTCAAGAGCTCAATTTTGGTGCCATGAAGATTCACACCATTGAAGGAGCTTGAGCTCACCTTTCTACATATTATTACTCTCCTTTGCTTCTAGGTAATGAATCTCAAAGAAAAATCAAGTTTCCTTCATGTTTTTGCCTTAACCGAAATTGCACATTAATGGTGCTCTTGGTGTGACTTTGTTCTAGCTTCATTCCAACCTTTCATGGACTAGGTGGAGTCCTCTCTTCGATATTCAAACTCTCTTCAAAGATCAAGGTAAAACAACTACATTAATGTTTTTGAAACAATGTAAACCTAGGGTTTACAATGAGTTTAGGCTTGAAGCTTGTATACTCATTTCATTGCTTGTATATTGTGTAGTAGTTGACAAGGAATCAAATACCTTACCGGTTTTATAAGGAAACAAGAAAGAAGTTTGAGTGGAAAAGAGGTAAATATACTAACCTAATGTGGTATAATGCCTTAGGAGAAATGAGCTTATATTGCTTGTTAAAATGATCTAAGGAGCCAAAGGTGAATGACCTAGTGAAATGCTCTCAAGGAGTTTATTAAGGGCATATGTATTGTTGGGTGTATTTGCAGGTCAAAGGCATTATTTATGTGGGAAATTCAGTGTTTATGGTTTATGCAATTTAAGAGCCTTAGACCCATGTTATTTAAGGGCCTAAGTGCCAAGCAATTTAAGTTATGCACTATATTGTGATGTAGTGCTAAATGTGTGAAGTTTGTGTATAAAAATGTGTTTGATGGATTTTAGGTGTTTTGAATGAAATAAGGTAAAAACCTAAGTGTTTGGATGTGAGTATATACAAGAGAAGCTATGGCAAAATTTGGAAAATGTGTAAGAAGTTCTAAGTGTTTTAAGAAAGTTTTGGTGAACTAGGAAGTTGTTTAAGGTTTAGGTAATGTTGATATCCAAGGAATAAGTGATGTTTAGGTAAGATGTGAAAAGGAGGTTTAGTTAGTAAGAAAATAAGTTTGAGAGATGATGTTAAGGTGTAGAGGAAACACCTTGGTATAGTGGTCATTATAGGTGAAATACCACCTAGAAATCTTAAGGAGAAACATTCCAAGTGCTAGGAATTTTGTAAGTAACTTGTGAATGATAAAATGGTTTGGTGAGTGATTTAAAGAGTTTAGCATATGGCTAAAGGTGTGTTTGAAGTGCCAAATGATGTTAGAACACATTAGGAGGCTAGAGGAAAAGTTTGGAGAAAGTTTGACAAGTTTTGGACAACTTCTGGTGTTGTCCGACCCAGTGGTCCGACCCAGGGTGGGTCGGACAGCTCTGTTGTAATCACCGGTTGGAGTCTCTGGAATGGTCCGACCCAGAGGTCTTGGGTCGGACATGGGTCGGACAAGAGTATTTAAAAGACGGGAAAAGTTTCTGGAATGGTCCGACCCAGTTGTGGGTCGGACGGTGGGTCAGACGGCCCAAAATTATGCAAAAAAAAAAGAAAGACAATGTTGTAAGGAGAATCAAAGTGATATTTTGGTATTAGAATATGCCTAAGTTCATGTATGAAGTTTGGGTAATTAATGGAGGTGGAGAAATAATGCAACAAGGTTTGAAAAATGCAATTTTACCAAGTCTGTAGCTTTGGTCCGGGACCTAGGTCATGGTTCAAGTCCCGGACCAGGGGTGTAAAATAGGCCGAGAGTCACATAAGGATGTGGTCCGGGACTTAGGCCTTGTATAAGGTCCCGGACCACCCCATTTTAAAAAGGCCGAGACTTGAGTTAGCATATGGTCCGGGACTTAAGAAGAGGACCAAGTCCCGGACCACTATAAAAACATGGTTTTAGGTTATTAAAAGATGTCTAATGATGGGGATTGATGGATAATTATGTTATAAAGTTGTTAAGGACATGTTAGGTGAGTTTTAATGAGAATTAAGTGGGTGAAAAGTTGTAATAAAATGTGAAAGTAAATCAAGTTAAAATTGTAAAGTTATGTAACTAAGTTAACGGGGAAAAGTTATAAGCATTAAACTTTAAACAAACATGTTACCCCAATGTTAATAAAAGTACATGTAATGTTGTCAGTTGTTCGAGAATTGCTCGAGGAACATAAGTGGATGTGGTAAAGTGGACTCCGGTGACAGGTATGGTTTTCTTGCAACCTGTGTCCTACCGGATTACACCGGCTTGTATGCCAATGTGTTTTTCTGTATGTTTGCCACGTTGTAAGATAAAACATGTAATGAGTTTACAGTAATTCATATATGTGGCGTGTTCAACTCCGATACCATTTAACCTCGGCAGTGTTAACCTTAGTTAACTGAGTCTAGGATCACATGAGAGTTCGGTATTCGGATTAAACGACCCGAACCATGGGGCGTTCTAACCACGGCTATGCGTGAGTTGATTATGTGATGTTGTGTAGTGAATGTAGGGATCTCCCTTGTATGTTTAACCCAGTTGTAATACTGTATGTGTGTAGGTGTGATAGACTCCATAGTGGGGTTCTAACTAATATCTAAAGTAAGTATGTACTAACAGTGGTGAGGAATCCGGTTTGGCCGGTCGCGCGTTGTTTGGGAGAGGGTATCCTTCTTAGCCTTACCCTTCTCTTTGTTATGGTTGTTTCCCTCACGGGTTATGATCTCCCATTAGCTTATTCCAAAGCTTAGCTATTCTGACTTATGATCGGTTTAGGGGGAACATGTGTTTGTGTGGTGTGTTCGGGCCTCCAAACCCGAACCATCTTAACTTAAGTTACTCGTCCAACTATTAGGACGGTAATGAGTGTTGTTGTTGTATAACGAGCTTACATGAGGGTGACACCATTCTCTAGGCTCACCAGTGATTTAACTATGTTTGGGTCGGTTCCTAAGAGGACCGTTCCCGTTATGTTATGTGATGTCATTGTAAGCAATTCCTATTGCGATGTTATCTTGCGCACGTCGAAACGTGGAAGTGTTGTTATGTGAGGAATGTTATATGTTGTAAGATATGGAGTGTGTGGATCATGGAAATGAATCCCAGTTTGTGATAAGAGGTGTTTAAGGATAACCCGATTTAAGGGTAAGTGTCGTCTATTAAGGAAGTAGCTCCATTAGAGGAGGAACACTCTAGGGATAATGAATACCATGAGTGACATATCAAGTAAGGATGTATTATCCGTTTGTTGAGCCCATTGAGGCGAAATGTCATGTGTTGTGTGTTTACAGTTGCATGCATGATTTAAATATAATCAATCGCATGCTAAGACGACAATTAGTTGTGCGTGGCCCGGTAGCATGTGGGCTGCGGGATTACCATACCAGCAAAGGTGCTGAGCCCCTTGGGGGCCACCCTTTCTCTTCTTTTCCTATTTCAGGTACAGAGAGCTGGAAGCCGTTCGAGAGTAGGACGGGGTAGACATTGTACATGAGTAATCATTTAAGTGTATATATACAGTAGGTGTAGTAAGACCGAAATTGTTGTCGGCATCAATTTATAAATACTCGGTATAGTTGAAAGGTGTATGTTGTTGTTGTTGTTAATGGAAGGGGATAATAATGTGTAGTCGCTCGGGAATTTAGCCCATCAGACCGGTACAATGTATATGGATTAGCCTAGTTAGCCACGTGGGTGGTTAACGGCGTGTAACACCAACGAGTTAAGTAATGTGATGAGGTTTGTTTTTCCGCTGCAGTTTATTGTAAGTGTGTTAATGTTGGATGGGGTGTTACAATCGACCATGAGAAATTACAACCGTCGGCCGCTACCATCGCCGCCACTACACGGTGCCCCTTCTTCTTCTTTCTCCCGATACTACGCGCCATCTATTCTATCTTCTAATCTGCAACCCAAACTGGTGAAGGAATTACATGCATGCATCGATCGCCTCTATCTCTTTCGGTAATTTTACGCGCAAGCTAACAGGTATACATATATTTGCCTATCCTTATTTTTCATATACCCTCTTCGATCGGTAATTAATTTTACAAAATCGCGAACAGGGAACATACATGCATGGCCTTCACTCTCTACATTAATTTTACAACCCCAACTAGCGAAAGGAACATACATGCGCCCGCTGCCTCTATTCTTCTACTGAGGTAATTTTGCAAACCAAACTTGTTAATCATGAACATACATGCTCTATTTGGGATTAATTTTGCATGCAAACCAAACAGTCGCATCTATTGGTGTACTGCATGTGTGCTGATTTTTACTTGCTGGTTGTACAATGGACTTGGGAATTAATGTGTTGATCGTGAAATATAATGCGTTTGGGCTTGCATGCATACAAATATAGCCACGTAGTTATGACGAAATTTGGTTAGAAATAAAATGGGGATTAAGTGTTTTTGAGGCTTTTATGTTTTTAAAATATTATATTATTATAGTATAACCTAGGGTACAAATATTAGATGACTATAGGGCGCATTACTTACGAAGACATAGCATTACAGCATGGTCAACATGCAGTGAATGTGTTTGACCGAGATCAGCAGAGACCGAGTGGTATTGATCTTCAGAAACATCACAAAGAAAATCGGAAAAAAGGCCAAGCGAATTTGGCCGATGGTGCACAGGAAAACTGTGTGAATGTGGGGCTGGATGTTTGGGAAGGAATAAGATGAAGAGACAAGAAAGAAAAGTAGACAGTTGCTGCCTCTGTTGAAGATGAAAGTACTGACGATCATGATTATTCTTCTACTGATACAAAAGAGACAGAAGAAGAAAAGCATGGTACAAAAGAGATAGAGGCAGATACAGATGAAAGGATGAATGAGAACTCAAAAATTGAGAGGTTGAAGAAATTGGCTAAGAAGTTAAGTGAGGCTGCCATGAAGCAGAGTCCGGTGGTGATTAACAAATTACTGGCCCACTTCATGACCCTGAATGTAGAAAATGGTTTTCTAGAAGAGTTATATAAGGAGTAGAAGAGGAAACTTAGTCGATTATATGGTGGCATGGGGGACTATATGAAGATAAAGAGGTACCAGATCGCCCGGTTGATGAGTTTCATGACTTATGGATGGAGATGGAGATGGAGAAGCTAGGCACTTCTCCATCTCCAGTTTCGATTGGATTCACATCTTCTTTCAGTTTTAAACATCAGTAGGTCTGAGAAATCCTTAAACACTTGGACATAAATGTGTGTAGATTGCATGCAGTCAATTGGAATACTAGCCACACACTGTTGGTGTGGGGTACTGCATCGTATCTTAAAAAAAAAACTAGATGAAGGTCCCTTAGCAATTAAAAAGATTGAGAGATTCCCCCTAAGAAGGATTCCCCCCTCATTTGTTAAGGGTCTTTAACAAATGATAGCAATAAGTGATAGCTTTTATGGATAATAAGTGACAGCTTTTATGTTATACTATAACCATAGTAGAAAAATCTTTTTAATTCCCAAGGCACCTTCATCTAGTTTTTTTAGAAGATACGATGCACCCCACACCAACAGTGTGTGGCTAGTATTCCAATTGACTGCATGCAATCTATAGACATTCATGTCCAAGTGTTTAAGGATTTCTTAGACCTATTGATGTTCAAAACTGAAAGAAGATGCGAATCCAATCGAAACTGGAGATGGAGAAGTGTCTAGCTTCTCCATCTCCATCTTCATCCATAAGTCATGAAACTCATCAACCGGGCGATCTGGTACCACTTTATCTTCATATAGTCCCCCATGACACCATATAATCTGAAATACCCCAAACCTAAGTATGCTAAGTAAACATCAAATTATGATGTAGTAAGGCTAAAATATGCCTTAGAAAGATTGGTAGACAATTTAAACCAAGGAAAACACAAGAAAACGCCTTAAGGGCAATTTAGGCAAAAATGTGCTTTAAGCTTGGAGTGACTTTGATTAGCACCCAAATGTCATCATAAGACTTTATTAACATGCTAATGGACATGTTAAACCAATTACCAAAGAAAACCAAGCTCAAAAACAAGCTTAAACACAAAATGTGCTTTAAGACTCCTTAAAGCACCTTTTTGAGAAATTGGCTTAAAAATAAGTTTTGAGTGGCTAAATGCCCATGATTACACCTTAATAAACATGTGTGCTAATTAGTATCACATTAGGAAGTCTAAATCAATGGGAAACCAAAAATTTCACAAATATGTGCACTAGTTTGTGAATAGTGCCAAATAGTGACTAGTTTAAGTTTTAGTCGACATAAGTCAATTAGTTGGTCAAAAAAGACCATAAATATCTTGATTATAAAGGGGTGGCTGGTTTTTGATGTGGGGAGTCACCACATGACAAAGCAATTAAAGGAAAAGAAGAGGAAAAAGAGAGAATAGTACTATTTGCTTTATAAAAGCAAAATACCTTATATTAGCCTACCTCTCTCCTCTCTTCTTCATTTCTCTTCTTATCCCACGGTTTTCTTCACCTTCTTAATCCTCTCAAACCGTTCCAAGCAGCTCCATTCTTGCTCCATCTTCAAATGTCCATAACTTGCTCATTTTGCTCCAAATCAAAAACTAAGCATAGATTTCTCTTAGTTAGACCAAGACCTTGCTTCCTATCTTTTCAAAATTTGAAAAGCTTCATTTTGGAGCCATGGGAAATCACCATTGGAGGAGGAAAAATAGCTTGAGTTGTTCATTGTCTTCTCCATTCTCTTAAGGTAAAGAAAATGTAAGAAAAATCATGTTTCCATCACTTCCTCACCATGGCCGAAAATTTGCCTCTTAAATACCTTGTTTTATGCCTTGTCTAGCTTGTTTTATCACCAAGGACTAGTGGAGGTCTTTCATTCAATGCCAAGTCTACCTTGAGACTTCAAAGGTAATCATCCACTTTTATACCTTAGAACACATTTTTAACCTAGGGTTTACTCCTTAAGGTTAGTGTAGATTATCAACTGTGAGAGTCATGTATATTGATTAGAACATTGGCAAGGAAAATTAAAATGGTGGTCGAGATTCCCAAGGGAAGAAGCCTAAGGAGGAAGTTGAGAGAAACTTGAGAAAAACAAGGTAAATTGCTTACCTAATGGTGGTTTAAGTTTTAAGGGATGGTATTTAGATAAGTACTAATGTAGCTTAAAGCTTACATTATGTAATGGGTAATATAACCTAGGAAAAAGAATGTAAACAAGCTTATGAACTTGTGACTAAGGAGCCAATGGGAATGAGTTAGTAAGATAAGTTTAAGATGGATTTTAAGAGCATTATAACTACTATAAGATTGATGGGTGTATTTGCAGGTTGAAAGATTTTATATGTGGGAAATTCAGTGTTTAAGTTTAAGTCATTTAAGGGCCTAAGAGCCATGTTATTTAAGAGCCTTAGTGCTATGCAATTTAAGATTATTGCATTATATTGACTTTGTTATGAATGAGTTGAATTGGGTGAGAAAGTAAGATGGGGAAAGAACTTGATGTGTGTGAGAGGGTTGAATGAGGAAAACAATGCATTTGGGCATGATAATATACTAGAGAAGCTATGGCGAAATTTGAGTAGAAAACAAAGTGTTTAAGTGGTAGTGGTGAGTTAAGATGCCCTAGGATCCACTAGGGATCATCCTAAGGAATTTGAGTGGAAATGAGTTAACTAAGGAGTTCTTGAGGTTTTGAAAGACCTAGAAGTGTCTATGAGGAAATTAGAATTTAGGTGGGTGTATTGAACACACCAAAGTCATAGTATGAATAATGGTTAAACTTGTGCAAAAATTTGGATGAAAAGATGTATAATGCTTTAAGGTGATTTAGTTATGAACTAGGGAATATAACAATGAGAGTTTTGGGAAGCTTGTGTAATTAGTGAAGATGTTAGTGGTGGGACAATAAGGTTTTAGTTTAGATGGTAATGAGTGGACTTAGGTGATGGGAGTGAAGATTGAAGGAGAATGTTGTCGATTGTCGAGGAAATTGACTAGGAATGTATAAGAGTGTAAGATCATGAGAATGGTAAGTAATTGAGTAAAAGAAATGTAGATGTCTAAGGAGGGTGTAGGAAGGTCAAGGTAAATAAGAACAAGGTTAAGGTGCTAAGAGGATGGGAAGAAATGTTTAGGTATGTCCAAGAGTTTAGGAATGATGGGTAACAAATGGAAAAGAGAGGAATTTGTGCATGGATATGCAAGGTGACTTGAGGAAGTTTTGGTAAATGAACTGAAGACGGAAAGGATGATGTTTACGAAGTGCTCAGACTGTTATGGAGGGAACACTTGGGTTGGTTGAAGTTTTGGTAAGGTTACAAGTTAGAAATGTAAGGAAATAAGTGCTAAGTGTTAGGAGTTTTATAAGAATTTAGTAATTGTTTAAGAAGATCTTTGGAAATTGTTTTAGAGAGTTTGGTGAAAGTTCTAAGGTGAGTTTATGTGCATAAATGGTATTAGGACACATGGGGGAACTTGTGGAGAGGTTTGGAGTCAAATGGAAATTTAGAAACAAGGTTCTGGAGCCGACCGACCTTAGGGACCGGACCTGCAAGGTCGGTCGAGCTCACTTTACACTACCGGAAAGAGTTTCTGGAATCGACCGAACTTGGGGACCGGACTTACAAGTTCGGTCGGGCTTGTATTTTGTGTACGAATTGAGTCTCTGGAATCGACCGAACTTGGGACCGACCTTGGCAAGGTCGGTCGGGCTTAAATTTTCCACGGGAAAAACTCTCGGGAATGGACCGACCTTTGGGACCGGACTTGCAAGGTCAGTTGGGGTAAAATTTTCAAACGGTAATAAGTTCTGGAATGGACCAACCTTGGGTAAGGTCGGTCGGTAAGGTCGGTCGACCCTAAAGTTAAAAAAAAAGGAAAGAAACCCTAAGGAAGTTTAGTGGTATTAATGGTACCCCATTAAGAGGGCATTGATGATTAGAGGTATAAAGACCTAAGGGATGAAGTTAAGTATAAACTTAAAAGTTTAAGGTTAAGTTGTAAGAATAAGTTGTAAAACTTAAGAGGTCTTAGGTGGGGAAACATTATGGGTTGAGTAAGTTAATTAAGTTGAATTAAGTTAAGTGATTAACAACTTAAAACTGAATCAATGTTTTAGGGCTTGAGTATTTGGACTCCGGAAGAGAGTAAGCAACCGAATGACCCTCGGTGAACGGTACAGTTATTCTTGTGACCTGCTTGCTAACGAGGTGTCCCTTGGCTTGTGTGCTATTTGTTTTTGTGTGCTCACTAAACAAGATAAAGCATGCAACCGGAACATTATGTTTATTGTATTGTTGTGTGATGTTTGAAAACTAACACAACTTACCGTGAGAACTTACTAACCAGCGTTTAGTAAGGAATTGAGTGAGACTAAGGAACACTCCCTAATATTAGTTTGTTATAAACCGAAAGAGGTTAACCAACAAACATTGTCTTGAGACTTCTACTAACTGGAACTTAAGGGGGGGGGGGGGAGTGAGGAACCCGGGACTGACTCGGTCATGCATGCTAAGGAAAAAGGGGGTCGGTATCTATAGCAGATCCGACTTCCGCTTAAGGACTTGTCTTCGGACTTGTTGCCTAGGGTCGGCTGCCGGCTCAGCTACATTGGACATCCAATCCAAGGTAGGAGGCATTAAGATGGTGCAGTAGGATTACCTAAATCCTAAATTTTAAGATAAGTTGTTTATTCAACCAATGGAGTTAATAGCTCATTGGCTAGGGTTGCTTTTGACCCGACAAAAATAAATATTGAGGTAAGATACAATCATTTCTATTTAAAGAGTGGTTTGTATTCTAAGATTAAGATAATGTTTGAGATAAGTTGCAACCATTTCTTTTTAAAGGATGGTTTGTATTATAAGACTGAGATAAGCTACTTCCATTCCTTTTAAAGGATGGTTGTTTTCTAAGACTAAGATTGAGGTAAGATAAGGATGGACTAAGATTAAGAGGAAACATAACTTAAGGAGTTAAATAATTAACTCTCTAATTAAGGGAACGCATTTAAGTCGTTCATTATGTTTGAACTTTGATTGTTCATATTTGGATTGTTGTTTATTGCACTTTCTATTATGTTGTGCATCTAATCAACCTCCATGCTATCGACAATTAGTCGTCGTAGCCACGTTAGCTTGGGGGCCATAAGAGGATCGTACCAGCATTTGTGCTGACCCCCTTTGGGGGCTGTTTTTACTACACAGATGAACATCAGGAGGCGGCCGTCACGAGAGTAAGATGGGGTACAAGCGTTACGGGTTAAGTGTGGCCTACGAGTTGTGCTTGTACACTCGTATGGCAATTTGAGTTAGTAAGATGTATAGGTTGTGAGGGATTGTAAGAAGGATATGTATTAGTTAAGATTTGTATGTACTAATGTTCGGTATATTCTGTCTGTCAGAGCGTGGCAAGGTCCTGGAGTGTATTGAATTCCACTGTGACATGAATATATATGTTGTTAAGTTGCGAAACCACATTTGGATTGAGATGGGGTGTTACAAAAAGTGGTATCAGAGCGTAGTTACACTCTGAAGACAAGGATTACCGAACTTAGGAGAATACTGAGGTTGAGTTTGAGTTATGGGTTAAGGGTTGAGTGATAGAGTGAGAGGTGCGTTAGTTAGGACTTCCCGGTATTTACCGGATATCCATAGTACCTATACCCGCCCTCCACACCCCTAACCCTGAATATGTGGAACAAACGCCAGAGAGAAGAAAGCCTTCTCTTACTCGGGGAAACCCGATCTGGCAGTTAGTTAACAGCAAGCAATACGAGAAACATTTTGTTGCACAACAGTTACGAAGAACTTGGAGGTTTTAATGGAGCGCAATAGAGAAACAGGCGCTACCTATGGAATTCTATCAATAAGGGAACGGTAATTACCGGCAACATGGGTTGACATGCTACGCAGTCGAAATAACCCGCCATACCAATGATAAGAAAAGCACTAAAGGTGCAATGGGTAAGAAAAGATAAGTGACGTGAGTACCGGACAGTGGTCTGAATAAGCATAATAGTGGGATAATACCAATCATGAGAGTTAAGAATACTGGAAGGACTAGCTAGAAATGGGAACTCCAAAGCCCATATAATGAGAAAGGTTGCAAACCTGGCCGACATAACGCAGACGACGGTAGAAACTCATACAACTGTACACCAGAATAGGACTACGATGTAGTGCCTAAAGGAGGATCATTACTTAGTAACCACGACAAAATGTGTGGAGACAGGAGCGAGGACTAAGACATAAGTAAGTAACGAGGGGTTCCCTCAAAAAGGAGGAACGCCCTGATAAGTGATAGCACTATCAAAACGGCAAGGAAACTGCTAAAGGGTTAGTTATTCAAACTAAAGAACATCGAAGGAGTCCCGAGGACTACCAAAGATATGGAAACTAGGTGGAAGTACCACTACCGACGCACACGGTACCGGAAGCTCATCTTGCATGGCGCACTTGCCATAGCAAGTGCTACCACAGTTAAGCTACACAGAAAGCCATCATGGCGAGATAGCAGAACACTACAGTTGTAGTACATACTAATACCGGATTGTAAATCTATAAGAACGGGAGAATGAGACCTTAGAAGGGCCTGATGGCCTGGCCATGATGAGATGAGTGGATGCACCAGTCAGCAGGGAGCAGAACTTGGACAGAATACTAAACGATATAAATATTAGCAACGGTACAACCTACTACAACAACAACCGACAGTACAGTAAGGACACCAAACCCAGATCTCAAAGAGAAGAACTTAAGAGATCGCTCAATAATCCGAGCAAAACACTATGTAAGCAATAACATACAAGGAATGCATTACGGAATACAATGGAGATAGTCGATATAAAAAAACTTTCAATAAGAACGGGATAAGACTCCCGAGGTGATCATTGAGGATACCAGTAATAAACATTCTTCAATGAAGATGTTGGAAAACCCAGGAAACAAGGATAAAAGAAATGAACGTAAGCTATAATGTTATAACCCGTATAATTCCTACCTTATATTATATCAGTTGCAATATTGTTCTAAGTTGGATTATCTATTCTTTGCTATCAGTTGGACTCCGGCGGTATTGTTTTAATTGTCAAGGACGAGGAGGTCATTCGGTTAATTAATTAAGGTAATTAATTATCTGATTTATAAGGAGAAGGGTTCCTTATTTTCCCTTACATTTTCTAATTATTCTTACATCACGATCAGTTTCCTCCATTAAGCCGATCGTGCGTTCAGAGCATCGACAGTTTCTCTGCCCTCTCTCCTCCTCTCAACTTCTTCCTCTGTGAGTTTGCAAGATCCGCTGTTGCGATCAGATTGTGTTGCTGCTGCGTTTCCCTTCTTCTAATCCAGGTTTGGATTCTCAGATCGAATGGCTTGGTGCTGTGTTATCTCCTCTTCTGTTTCTGATTTTGAGACTTGTTTGATGAATTCAGAGGTTGCTGGTTTGTCTTTGATCTGTGAGTTGCACGGGCTGTAGACTGTTTGGAATGTGGGATTTCTGGACTCCCGAATTCAGGTTTGTGTTACGGTTTTCGAGGTTTTGAGTTTGGGGGTTTCCTTCTTCGTTTTCTGATTTTAGATTTGACATTGTGGGGATCAGTTGCTGTGGATCTCTGTCGGACTTTTGGACTGCTGTAGACTGTCTCAGATCGTTGGATTGTTCGGCTCAGATTAAACGAGGTAGGTGGTTACTCGATTCAGTTTGGAAGTTCAGCCATGGGGTGTTGCAAGGATTGTTTGTGGTTTTGTGTGTGGTTTCTAATTGCGTTTTGTTGCGTTTTTGGAATGGCTAAACCCCCATGGTTTCCTGTTTTAATGTCTGAGTTGGTGTGTGTGCTTGATTGGCAATTCGTGGTATCGAATTGTGTTGTTTTTCTGCTCTGTTCGTCCTCTGAAATTTGCAGTTTTCGCACTGTCCGAACTTCTGTCCGAGCTTTGAAGTTCGGACAGTGCGTTTTGCCTTTCTGATTTTCAAGTTCGGGGGTATGTCCGAACATCGGTCCGAACATAGATGTTCAGACACACCCTCAGGTTTTTCCTCTGATTTAAGTTCGACCTGTGTCCGAACTTCGACGTCCGGACACAAGGTCGGACCTTCCGCGTGTTCTTCCGTAAAACCGGTCCGAACATCCGTCCGAACTTGGATGTTCGGACATTCTGAATTTCTCTATCTGATTTCAACTCGACTTGTGTCCGAACATTGATGTCCGGACACAAGTTCGGACATTTGGCATTCTCTGGTTTCTGAGTCTCGACTTGTGTCCGAACTTCGACGTTAGGACACAAGTTCGGACACCCCTCTGTTTTCAGCATAACTTCTTCGTTTGAACTCCGATTTGAGTGTCGTCTGCGGCATTGGATTCCTTATGTTCTGTACCACTGAATTATGTGTTTTGGCATATTTAAATGCAACTTTGCTTCTGTTTAAGCAATCCTTCTGTTTTGGGACATTGCACATTGTTTCTGAGCCGTGAATGGCTGGGTCGAGCTATTCCGTGGTATACCTTGTAGACGTCATTCTAGTGTGGGTCATTCCCTTTCTGTTCTGTGGGGTTGACGAACCCTTTGGCTCTTTCGAGTCATTTCTGCGTTACCGAGAGACCTGGTATGGTCTATGGGTCTTCGACCCTTCTGAGTGTGTGCATTGTGTTTTGTCCCCTTTCTGTTTAAGTGTTCTGACTGTTTCTGAATTGGGAACCCTTGAGTTCCACTCTATTTCGGTTCTGAAAGCTTCTGGATATTGAGAATTGTGGATAAATGCTTATCTTCTCCTTCTCTGTTTTCAATTGTTTTGAGCGACCTTACTGATGACGGTCGCTGCTTACTGGGCATAGTTGTGTGCTCATTCCCCTACTTCTAACATTTTTGCAGATTGATCAGCGGGGGTCATCTTGAGTTCTGGAGCTATAGTGTTTAGCTTTGTTTCTGTTCATTCAGTTTGATACTTTGAGATGTTGTAGCCTTCGGGCCTTATACTTTTGACTTCTATTTCTGACTCAGTTTCGTATTTGGGATTTTGGTATCTGCTTCCGCTGTATTTGAATACATTGGTTTACAATGTTTATGTAAACTTTGTTTTGGGCCTTTATTGCGTTTGAGTGTTTTAGAGCCTTGCGTTATTAGGTAGTAATACGCGGCGTCTAGTCTAGGTTTGGATTCCCAGATCGAATGGCTTGGTGCTGTGTTATCTCTTCTTCGTTTTCTGATTTTGAGACTTCGTTTGATGAATTCAGAGGTTGCTGGTTTGTCATTGATCTGCGAGTTGCACGGGCTGTAGACTGTTTGGACTGTGGGATTTCTGGACTCCCGAATTCAGGTTTGTGTTACAGTTTTCGAGGTTCTGAGTCTGGGGGTTTCCTTCTTCGTTTTCTGATTATAGATTTGACATTTTGGGAATCAGTTGCTGTGGATCTCTGTCGGATTTCTGGATTGCTGCGGACTGTTTCAGATTGTTGTCTCTGCTGATTGATTGAGGTAGGTGGTTACTCGATTCAGTTTGGAAGTTCAGCCATGGGGTGTTGCAAGAGCGTTATCTGATTTTGTGTGTGATTCTATTAGCGTTTGTTGTGATTTTGGAATGGCTAAACCCCCATGGTTTCCTGTTTTAATGTCTGATTTGGTGTGTGTGCTTAATTGGCAATTCGTGGTGTTGAATTGCGTTGTTTTTCTGCTCTGTTCGTCTTCTGAAATTTGCAGTTTTCGCACTGTCCGAACTTCTGTCCGAGCTTTGAAGTTCGGACAGTGCGTTCTTGCCTTACTGATTTTCAAGTTCGGGGTATGTCCGTACATCTGTCCGAACATTGATGTTCGGACACACCCTCAGGTTTCTCCTCTGATTTAAGTTCGACCTGTGTCCGAACTTCGACGTCCGAACAAAAGGTCGGACGTCCCGCATGTTTATTTCCGTAACTCGTCCGAACATCCGTCCGAACTTGGATGTTCGGACAATCTGAATTCTCTATCTGATTTCAACTCGACTTGTGTCCGAACATTGATGTCCGGACACAAGTTCGGACATTTGGCTTTCTCTGGTTTCTGAGTCTCGACTTGTGTCCGAACTTCGACGTTAGGACACAAGTTCGGAGACCCCTCTGTTTTCAGCATAACTTTTCGTTTGAACTCCGATTTGAGTGCCGTCTGTGGCATTGGATTCCTTATGTTCTGTACTACTGATTTATGAGTGTTTTGGCATATCTAAATGCAACTTTGATCTTGTTTAAGCAACCTTTCTGTTTTGGGACATTGCACACTGTTTCTGAGCCGTGAATGGCTGGGTCGAGCTATTCCGTGGTATACCATGTAGACGTCGTTCTGAGTGTGGGTCATTCCCTTTCTGTTCTGTGGGGTTGACGAACCCTTTGGCTCTTTCGAGTCATTTCTGCGTTGCCGAGAGACCTGGTATGGTCTATGGGTCTTCGACCCTTCTGAGTGTGTGCATTGTGTTTTGTCCCCTTTCTGTTTAAGTGTTCTGACTGTTTCTGAATTGGGAACCCTTGAGTTCCACTCTGTTTCTGTTCTGAAAGCTTCTGGATATTGAGAATTGTGGATAAATATTTATCTTCTCCTTCTTCTGTTTTCAATTGTTTTGAGCGACCTTACTGATGACGGTCGCTGCTTACTGGGCATAGTTGTGTGCTCATTCCCCTACTTCTAACATTTTTGCACATTGATCAGCGAGGATCATCTTGAGTTCTGGAGCTCTAGTGTTTAGCTTTTGTTGTTCATTCAGTTTGATATTTGAGATGTTGTAGCCTTCGGGCCTTACACTTTTGACTTCTGTTTCTGACTCAGCTACGAATTTGGGGTTTTGGTATTTGCTTTCGCTGTATTTGAATACATTGGTTTATAATGTTTATGTAAACTTTGTTTTGGGCCTTTATTGCGTTTGAGTGTTTTAGAGCCTTGCGTTATTAGGTAGTAATACGCGGCGTGTAGCACCCTTAACTCTTAGGCCGGTTTTAGGGGTGTTACACAATCTGATCGCAACAGCGGATCTTGCAAACTCACAGAGGAAGAAGTTGAGAGGAGGAGAGAGGGTAGAGAAACTGTCGATGCTCTGAACGCACGATCGGCTCAATGGAGGAAACTGATCGTGATGTAAGAATAATTAGAAAATGTAAGGGAAAATAAGGAACCCTTCTCCTTATAAATCAGATAATTAATTACCTTAATTAATTAACCGAATGACCTCCTCGTCCTTGACAATTAAAACAATACCGCCGGAGTCCAACTGATAGCAAAGAATAGATAATCCAACTTAGAACAATATTGCAACTGATATAATATAAGGTAGGAATTATACGGGTTATAACATCACCTCCCCCTTAAAAGAATCTCGTCCTCGAGATTAACTCACCTTACTGCTCGAACAGGGAGGGATACTTGGCACGCAGCTCATCTTCGAGTTCCCAAGTCGCTTCACTTTCTAACTGATCTGACCACTGGACCTTCACCATAGGCAGGGTCTTACTACGAAGCCGACGGACATCCCTGGCTAAAATACGAGTAGGCACCGCCTCGAAACTGCAGTCCTCTCTCAACTGAAGCTGGCTGTAGTCGATCACGTGAGACGGATCATGCAGATACTTCCTCAACATAGACACATGAAGAGAAGACGTTATGCACATCTGACAAAGATGGCGGCAAGGCTAGACGGTAGGCCACAGGGCCAATCCTCTCCAGAATCTCAAACGGTCCAACGAACCTCGGGCTAAGCTTCCCACGCTTCCCAAACCGGACCACGCCTCTGACCGGCGACACTCGCAGATAGACATGATCACCAACATCAAACTCAAGCGGCCTACGCCTCTGGTCTGCATAGCACTTGTGTCTGCTCTGAGCAACAAGCAAACGCTCCCGAATGGTCCTGATCTTCTCTACTGCTCCCTGCACCAGCTCGGGTCCAACCAAGACCCTCTCCTTCAGGTCATCCCAACAGATGGGTGACCTGCACCTCCTACCATACAACGCTTCAAACGGAGCCATACCAATGCTCGCCTGAAAGCTGTTGTTGTAGGCGAACTCAATCAGAGTCACATGCTGCTCCCAGCTACCTCCAAAGTCCAGGACACATGCGCGAAGCATGTCCTCCAAAACCTGATTAGTCCTCTCCGTCTGGCCATCCGACTGAGGATGGTAAGCTGAACTGAACGCTAAATTCGTACCCAAGGCCTTATGCAAACTGCGCCAAAATCTCGAAACAAAACGTGGGTCACGATCAGACACAATAATAGTAGGCACACCGTGCAGCCTCACTATCTCATCCAGATATAAACGAGCTAGGCGCTCCAAACTGAAGGTCTTCTTCACCAGCAGAAAATGAGCAGACTTCGTCAGACGATCGACTATCACCCATACAGCATCACAACCCGAAGGAGTCCTGGGCAAACCCATGACGAAATCCATCCCCACACTCTCCCACTTCCACTAATGTTGGGGATATTCGTAGCTTCCTTGGATTGACGGGCTATTACTGAGTGGGCCAGGCCTACTAATGTTGGGCATATTCGTAGCTTCCTTGGATTGGCGGGCTATTACCGCAAGTTTGTGGAGGGCTTCTCCAAGTTGGTGATTCCGTTGACTCGTCTGCTTCAGAAGGATGTGAAGTTCGAGTGGAGCGATGCCTGTGAGCAATGTTTTCTGGAGCTGAAGAAGAGGTTGACTACTGCGCCGATCTTGACTCTTCCAGAGGGGACCGAGGGCCTGGAGGTTTTCTGTGATGCGTCCCATAGGGGACTTGGGTGTGTTCTGATGCAGCAGGGGAAGGTGGTTGCATATGGCTCTCGTCAGCTTAAGCCATATGAGAAAAACTATTCGACCCACGATCTGGAGCTAGCTGCTGTGGTGTTTGCTCTGAAGATTTGGAGGCACTATCTGTATGGAGCAGCGTGCAAAGTTTATACGGACCACAAGAGCCTCAAGTATCTGTTCACTCAGAAGGAGTTGAACTTGAGGCAGAGGAGGTGGCTGGAGTTACTGCACGATTATGATCTGGAGATCCTCTACCATCCTGGTAGAGCGAACGTTGTGGCTGATGCGCTCAGTAGGAGGGGTCCGTCTGGGACCATCTGTGCCTTGTCTGGTGTGCAGAGGTCTGCTCTGGAGTTGCAGCGCATGGGTATCTGGGTCGTCCGACCAGAGAGATCTGGGATGTTAGCAGCATTACAGATTCAGCCTACCTTGATCGACAGGATCAAGGCCAGTCAGGAGCTTGATGTCGGTTTGGGTAAGATCAGAGATGAGATAGCTGCGGGTCAGGAGTCTGAGTTCAGGGTTTCAGAGGATGGCTGTCTGAGGTTCCGAGACCGTGTCTGTGTGCCTGCAGATGACACTTTGAGACGTGAGATCATGCAGGAGGCTCATGGAGCTCCATACTCGGTACACCCAGGAGGTGTGAAGATGTACCGGGACCTACGTGAGACATTCTGGTGGAGCAATATGAAGAGGGACATTTCTGACTTTGTATCCAGATGTCGGACCTGTCAGCAGGTCAAGGCCGAGCATCAGAGACCGGCCGGGTTGCTTCAGCCTCTTCCCGTTCCGGAGTGGAAGTGGGAGAGCGTCGGTATGGACTTCGTCATGGGACTGCCTAAGACTCCGAGGGGTTTTGATGCAGTTTGGGTCATTGTGGACCGGCTCACGAAGAGCGCTCACTTCCTACCTGTCAGGAAGACCTTCAGTTTGCATCGCTTGGCTCAATTGTACGTGGATGAGATTATGCGTCTTCATGGGGTCCCCGCTTCTATTGTGTCTGACAGAGATCCGAGGTTTGTGTCCAGATTCTGGCAGAGTTTGCATCAGGCTATGGGGACGAAGTTGTCTTTCAGTTCAGCTTATCATCCTCAGTCAGATGGTCAGACAGAGAGGATGAATCAGGTCCTAGAGGACATGCTCAGGGCATGTGTACTCGACTTTGGGGGCAGCTGGGATCAGCACGTTGCGCTGATTGAGTTCGCCTATAATAACAGCTTTCAGACCAGTATCGGGATGGCTCCGTTTGAGGCCTTGTATGGCAGGAGGTGCAGATCACCCATCTATTGGGATGATCTGAAGGAGAGAGCGTGATCGGTCCAGACTTGGTTCAGGATGCTGTGCAGCAAGATCCAGTCTATCAGGGAGCGTCTGCTTGTGGCTCAGAGTCGTCAGAAGAGTTACGCCGATCAGAGGAGACGACCTCTAGAGTTTGAGGTGGGCGACCATGTGTATCTGAGGGTTTCTCCAGTTCGAGGAGTCGTCCGGTTTGGGAAGAGAGGCAAGCTTAGCCCTCGTTTTGTGGGTCCTTTCGAGATCCTAGAGAGGATCGGACCGGTCGCCTATCGTTTGGCCCTGCCTCCGTCTTTAGCCGCAGTGCATAATGTGTTCCACGTTTCTATGCTGAGGAAGTATATTCCGGACCCATCTCATGTGATCGACTTCAGACCGCTTCAGTTGAGGGAGGACTTCACGTTTGAGGCAGTTCCTTCGAGGATTCTAGCGCGGGATGTCCGCAAGCTCAGGAGTAAGACCATGCCCTTGGTGAAAGTGCAGTGGTCGGGTCAGTCCGAGGAAGAGGCGACCTGGGAGGTCGAAAGCGAAGTGCGTTCTAAGTTTCCCGCCCTTTTCGAGCAGTAGGTATGTTTAATTTCGAGGACGAAATTCTTTTAATGGGGAGGTGATGTTATAACCCAAGATTTGGTTATTATTTTATTTCGTGCAACGTTGCCTTATGATGAGGTATTTCATTACTCAGGACAAGGAAGTCCATTCTAATTAAGCTGGGGACGAGGAAGTCTTTTTCCTTTCTCATTTGATTTTCTGGTGAGATTAATTCCTTAATTATTTTATTTCCTTCCCTCTTAATTATTACTCTCGCTTCTAACTTCTAATCACGTTCTCACGATCTCCCTTACGCTCCTCTTCTCTCAGTTAGAAACCCTCAACCCTCCTCTTCTCTCTCTCAAAATCTCGTTCTGTTCAATCCCTTCTAGTTTGGCTGTTCGTGGTTCTTCATCGAATCTCGCTATAGATTGTGTGCTGTTGCGAAATCCGGTTCTGAGTAAGGTAATCCGCATTGTCCTTTCTCCTTCAATTCTGAATTTGGGAAGTTTCTTCTTGTCTGAATCCCTCCTCTGTAATCTGATTAGGAACCCGTTTGTGTTCCATTTCCCTGTCGATTCCTCTGCTGTGGGCTAGTTCGTTGTTCGTGACTGTCGGATTCAGGTGAGGATCGTGTTACAGTTTGGTTTGCAGTTTCAGTTTCAAGGTTTGATTTGCGTTCTGATTTGGGACTACATTGTATTCAGTCAGAGGGTTGGCATTGCGTTTCCGGTCTGCGTTTGGGTATCTGTTTGGATTCGGGCTCTGCTATCCGGTTTGGATTTCGTCTGTTGTTAATTCGAGGTAGGTGGCTTTCGGATTCGATCCGTGTGTTCAACCTTGGGGAGTTTGGGTTCTTCAAATTAACTCAATGATTTGATCTTGTGTTTGTGTGTGGTTCATGTCTGTTTAATGCCATTTCAATGGTTTAAACCCCAAGGTTGTTTTGTAAATGTGTGTGTTGATTTAGATTGGTTTTTGTGCCTCTGTTCGTGTTAAAGTCGCCTCTGTTTTCTGAAATTTTCGGCGTGCCCGAACTTCTGTCCGACCATTGAAGTTCGGACATGCCCTTCTGCGCTCTGGATTTCTGAACTGTTTGATGTGTCCGAACTTCCGTCCGAGCTTCTAAGTTCGGACGGGGTGCGAGGACGAGTCCGGCTTACGAGTTTCGAATGGTGTCCGAACTTGTAAGTCCGGACATAAGTTCGGAGCCCCCCTTTTCTCATTCCTCTGATTTTTGCTCGACTTGTGTCCGAACATTGATGTCCGGACACAAGCTCGGACACTCTGCGTACCTGTTTTCGTAAAACGTCCGAACATCCGTCCGAACTTGAGGCCAGACATCCGTTCTGCTGTGACGCCCCTGCGTCACAAGACCTTCAGGGACGTTGCTGATGTCGCCCTGTTGGTAGAGGCCGACTTGAGAGGTCGCCAGTCTGGAGGGAAGGACCAGAAGAGGAAGCAGAGGTCCGATGAGAGCGATAGGAGGGATCAGTCTGCTTCTCAGAAGAAGCAGTCCACTGGAGACCGAGCTGGAGACCGCTCTGGGGACCGTTCGCGAGACAGAGGTGGTTCGTCTTCATCAGCTCCCGCTCCGAAGTGCCGGGTCTGCGGCAAGTTTCATAGGGGCCAGGACTGCTACAGGAAGTCTGGAGCCTGCTTCAAGTGTGGGTCCTTGGAGCATAGGATTGCTGATTGCCCTCAGGCTGAGAGGAGCAGGGGTAGCTCTGGAGGTAGAGCCGTTGAGTCTGCTTCAGGGTCCAGAGATCGAGACCGGGTTGAGCAGAAGAAGCCCCAGGGCCAGGCCAGAGTGTACGCGATGGCTGGAGGGAGAGACCGATCGACTGACAGAGTTGTCACAGGTATTCTCCAGCTGTCTTCTCGTTCTGTTTTCTGTTTGTTTGACTCTGGAGCCACCCACTCTTTTATTTCTGCTGAGTTGGTGGGTGAGCTCGGTTTGCCTGTTGTGCCTCTGGGTGTTGAGCTGTGTGTGCATAGTCCATTGGTTAGGGACTCTTCCATGTTGTTGAATTCTGTCTGTAAAGCTAGTCCTGTGTTAGTCAAGAATAGGATTCTGTGTGCTGACCTCATCCCGATGGAGATGACTTCTTTTGATGTGATCCTGGGCATGGATTGGCTTGCTGCGCACCATGCCCACATTGATTGTGCCGCTTCGAGAGTCACGTTTGAGGAGCCGGGCCAGCCCCGTTTGATTGTAGCAGGGAATGGACTCCCGTGCTCGCCGCCAGTCATATCAGCGATGCAGGCGTCCCGCTTTCTGAGGAAAGGATGCCAGGGATATCTGTGCTACATCCCTGAGGTTCGCAAGGATGCGAAGTTGGAGGAGATTCCGGTAGTCAGAGACTTCCCAGATGTGTTCCAGGATGACGTACCTGGGCTTCCCCCTGTTAGAGAGGTGGAGTTCTCGATCGAGCTCGCACCAGAGACTCAGCCGATTTCGAAGGCCCCATACCGGATGGCGCCTGCTGAGCTTAAGGAGTTGAAGGTCCAGTTACAGGAGCTGCTGGATAAGGGCTTCATTCGCCCGAGCGTGTCGCCTTAGGGAGCGCCAGTGTTGTTTGTAAAGAAGAAGGACGGTAGCATGCGTTTGTGCATTGACTACAGGGAGCTCAACAAGGTTACCATTAAGAATAGGTATCCTCTCCCGCGCATAGATGACTTGTTCGACCAGTTAGCAGGAGCTAAGGTGTTTTCGAAGATCGATCTGAGGTCCGGTTATCATCAGTTGAGGATTAAGGCAGACGACGTGCCTAAGTCCGCCTTCAGGACTCGTTATGGACATTATGAGTTCCTAGTGATGACATTCGGGCTGACGAATGCGCCTTCTGTATTTATGGATATGATGAACCGGGTGTTCAAGCCGTTTTTGGACCAGTTTGTTGTAGTATTTATTGATGACATTTTGGTGTATTCCAAGAGTGCTAAGGAGCACGAGGAGCATTTGAGGACCGTTCTCCAGACCCTGAGGGAGAACGAGCTGTACGCGAAGCTGAAGAAGTGTGAGTTCTGGTTGGATCAGGTGGTGTTCTTGGGACATGTTGTCTCTAAGGATGGTATCTCCGTGGATCCGGAGAAGATTAGGGCTATTACTGAGTGGGCCAGGCCTACTAATGTTGGGGATATTCGTAGCTTCCTTGGATTGGCGGGCTATTACCGCAAGTTTGTGGAGGGCTTCTCCAAGTTGGTGATTCCGTTGACTCGTCTGCTTCAGAAGGATGTGAAGTTCGAGTGGAGCGATGCCTGTGAGCAGTGTTTTCTGGAGCTGAAGAAGAGGTTGACTACTGCGCCGATCTTGACTCTTCCAGAGGGGACCGAGGGCCTGGAGGTTTTCTGTGATGCGTACCATAGGGGACTTGGGTGTGTTCTGATGCAGCAGGGGAAGGTGGTTGCATATGGCTCTCGTCAGCTTAAGCCATATGAGAAGAACTACCCTACCCACGACCTGGAGTTGGCAGTTGTAGTGTTCGCGCTGAAGATTTGGAGGCATTATCTGTATGGGGCGTCGTGTAAGGTTTACACTGACCACAAGAGTCTCAAGTATTTGTTCACTCAGAAGGAGCTGAACTTGAGACAGCGGAGGTGGTTGGAGCTACTTCATGACTACGATTTAGAGATCCTCTACCACCCGGGTAGAGCGAATGTTGTTGCAGATGCCTTGAGCCGGAGAGGTGCTTCGGGTGTAGCTTGTGCTCTGACTGGAGTCCAGAGGTCTGCCTTAGAGTGCAGCGTATGGGTGTTTGGGTAGTCAGACCAGCCAGTGCCAGTGTGATAGCAGCGCTTCAGGTTCAGTCTTCGTTGGTCGACAGGATCCGGGTTGGTCAGGAGGCAGATTCAGCTTTGTGTCGGATCAGAGAGGGGCTGTCTTCAGATCAGAGTTCAGATTTCAGTGTCTCCAGCGATGGGTGTCTGCGTTTCAGAGGCCGTGTATGTGTGCCAGACGATGCAGTACTGCGCAGAGAGATCCTTCAGGAGGCTCATGGAGCGCCATATTCAGTCCACCCAGGAGGGGTGAAGATGTATCGAGATCTCAGAGAGTCATTCTGGTGGTCTGGGATGAAGCGTGACATCTCCGAGTTTGTTTCGAAGTGCCAGACCTGTCAGCAGATTAAGGCTGAGCACCAGAGGCCAGCAGGTTTGCTTCAGCCCCTTCCCATTCCTGAGTGGAAGTGGGAGAGTGTGGGGATGGATTTCGTCATGGGTTTGCCCAGGACTCCTTCGGGTTGTGATGCCGTATGGGTGATAGTTGATCGTCTGACGAAGTCTGCTCATTTTCTGCCGGTGAAGAAGACCTTCAGTTTGGAGCGCCTAGCTCGTTTGTATCTGGATGAGATAGTGAGGCTGCACGGTGTGCCTACTGCTATTGTGTCTGATCGTGACCCACGCTTTGTTTCGAGATTTTGGCGCAGTTTGCATAAGGCTTTGGGTACGAATTTAGCGTTCAGTTCAGCTTACCATCCTCAGTCGGATGGCCAGACAGAGAGGACTAATCAGGTTTTGGAGGACATGCTTCGCGCATGTGTCTTGGACTTTGGAGGTAGCTGGGAGCAGCATGTGACTCTGATTGAGTTCTCCTACAACAACAGCTTTCAGGCGGGCATTGGTATGGCTCCGTTTGAAGCGTTGTATGGTAGGAGGTGCAGGTCACCCATCTGTTGGGATGACCTGAAGGAGAGAGTCTTGGTTGGACCCGAGCTGGTGCAGGGAGCAGTAGAGAAGATCAGGACGATTCGGGAGCGTTTGCTTGTTGCTCAGAGCAGACAGAAGTGCTATGCAGACCAGAGGCGCAGGCCGCTTGAGTTTGAGGTTGGAGATCATGTCTATCTGCGTGTGTCGCCGGTCAGAGGCGTGGTCCGGTTTGGGAAGCGTGGGAAGCTTAGCCCGAGGTTCGTTGGACCGTTTGAGATTCTGGAGAGGATTGGTCCTGTGGCCTACCGTCTAGCCTTGCCTCCATCTTTGTCAGCTGTGCATAACGTCTTCCATGTGTCTATGTTGAGGAAGTATCTGCATGATCCGTCTCATGTGATCGACTACAGCCAGCTTCAGTTGAGAGAGGACTGCAGTTTTGAGGCGGTGCCTACTCGTATTTTAGCCAGGGATGTCCGTCGGCTTCGTAGTAAGACCCTGCCTATGGTGAAGGTCCAGTGGTCAGATCAGTTAGAGAGTGAAGCGACTTGGGAACTCGAAGATGAGCTGCGTGCCAAGTATCCCTCCCTGTTCGAGCAGTAAGGTGAGTTAATCTCGAGGACGAGATTCTTTTAAGGGGGAGGTGATGTTATAACCCGTATAATTCCTACCTTATATTATATCAGTTGCAATATTGTTCTAAGTTGGATTATCTATTCTTTGCTATCAGTTGGACTCCGGCGGTATTGTTTTAATTGTCAAGGACGAGGAGGTCATTCGGTTAATTAATTAAGGTAATTAATTATCTGATTTATAAGGAGAAGGGTTCCTTATTTTCCCTTACATTTTCTAATTATTCTTACATCACGATCAGTTTCCTCCATCGAGCCGATCGTGCATTCAGAGCATCGACAGTTTCTCTGCCCTCTCTCCTCCTCTCAACTTCTTCCTCTGTGACTTTGCAAGATCCGCTGTTGCGATCAGATTGTGTTGCTGCTGCGTTTCCCTTCTTCTAATCCAGGTTTGGATTCTCAGATCGAATGGCTTGGTGCTATGTTATCTCCTCTTCTGTTTCTGATTTTGAGACTTGTTTGATGAATTCAGAGGTTACTGGTTTGTCTTTGATCTGCGAGTTGCACGGGCTGTAGACTGTTTGGACTGTGGGATTTCTGGACTCCCGAATTCAGGTTTGTGTTACGGTTTTCGAGGTTTTGAGTTTGGGGGTTTCCTTCTTCGTTTTCTGATTTTAGATTTGACATTGTGGGAATCAGTTGCTGTGGATCTCTGTCGGACTTTAGGACTGCTGTAGACTGTCTCAGATCGTTGGATTGTTCGGCTCAGATTAAACGAGGTAGGTGGTTACTCGATTCAGTTTGGAAGTTCAGCCATGGGGTGTTGCAAGGATTGTTTGTGGTTTTGTGTGTGGTTTCTAATTGTGTTTTGTTGCGTTTTTGGAATGGCTAAACCCCCATGGTTTCCTGTTTTAATGTCTGAGTTGGTGTGTGTGCTTGATTGGCAATTCGTGGTATCGAATTGTGTTGTTTTTCTGCTCTGTTCGTCCTCTGAAATTTGCAGTTTTCGCACTGTCCGAACTTCTGTCCGAGCTTTGAAGTTCGGATAGTGCGTTTTGCCTTTCTGATTTTCAAGTTCGGGGGTATGTCCGAACATCGGTCCGAACATAGATGTTCGGACACACCCTCAGGTTTTTCCTCTGATTTAAGTTCGACCTGTGTCCGAACTTCGACGTCCGGACACAAGGTCAGACCTTCCGCGTGTTCTTCCGTAAAACCGGTCCGAACATCCGTCCGAACTTGGATGTTCGGACATTCTGAATTTCTCTATCTGATTTCAACTCGACTTGTGTCCGAACATTGATGTCCGGACACAAGTTCGGACATTTGGCATTCTCTGGTTTCTGAGTCTCGACTTGTGTCCGAACTTCGACGTTAGGACACAAGTTCGGACACCCCTCTGTTTTCAGCATAACTTCTTCGTTTGAACTCCGATTTGAGTGCCGTCTGCGGCATTGGATTCCTTATGTTCTGTACCACTGAATTATGAGTGTTTTGGCATATTTAAATGCAACTTTGCTTCTGTTTAAGCAATCCTTCTGTTTTGGGACATTGCACATTGTTTCTGAGCCGTGAATGGCTGGGTCGAGCTATTCCGTGGTATACCATGTAGACGTCATTCTGAGTGTGGGTCATTCCCTTTCTGTTCTGTGGGGTTGACGAACCCTTTGGCTCTTTCGAGTCATTTCTGCGTTGCCGAGAGACCTGGTATGGTCTATGGGTCTTCGACCCTTCTGAGTGTGTGCATTGTGTTTTGTCCCCTTTCTGTTTAAGTGTTCTGACTGTTTCTGAATTGGGAACCCTTGAGTTCCACTCTATTTCGGTTCTGAAAGCTTCTGGATATTGAGAATTGTGGATAAATGCTTATCTTCTCCTTCTCTGTTTTCAATTGTTTTGAGCGACCTTACTGATGACGGTCGCTGCTTACTGGGCATAGTTGTGTGCTCATTCCCCTACTTCTAACATTTTTGCAGATTGATCAGCGGGGGTCATCTTGAGTTCTGGAGCTATAGTGTTTAGCTTTGTTTCTGTTCATTCAGTTTGATACTTTGAGATGTTGTAGCCTTCGGGCCTTATACTTTTGACTTCTGTTTCTGACTCAGTTTCGTATTTGGGATTTTGGTATCTGCTTCCGCTGTATTTGAATACATTGGTTTACAATGTTTATGTAAACTTTGTTTTGGGCCTTTATTGCGTTTGAGTGTTTTAGAGCCTTGCGTTATTAGGTAGTAATACGCGGCGTGTAGCACCCTTAACTCTTAGGCCGGTTTTAGGGGTGTTACATATAACCTACTAGGATTTAAGACGTACAACCCTGGAAAAGGAAAGCTCAGAGGACCACCCCCACAGAGCGGGCATAGTCGAGCCGAACAACTGATGGATGACAGTTAATACTGTTTGTCTAACTCATTAACACCCAAGTATGATTGATCATCAACGGGTGGCGTAGTCAACAGAAGTTGAACGAAGCATTGAGATGGAAGTATAAGATGACAGGATGATATCCAACTTGGACACCGTAAGGCAAACGCCTAATACGAACCTAACCTTGATTGCTAAAAGACATAAGTCTAGTAAAATGACAGTATTTTAGAGGACACTAAGTAACCTCTGATCACCTGAATAAACTTCCATAGCAGGAAGCAGGATGCAGTGACTTACCATGAAACCCAATACTACATTTAGTAAGTAACCTAACGGTGGATAGTGTTCAAGGAAACAAAAACCTATAAGGATGACCTACAGATGAATAAGAGTACAAGTAATGAACTGAGGCATTAAGCACGAAGAGTCTACGAGCCAAGGATGTTAACCACATCAGAGTCGAGGAACAGTAAGTTGTAAGAGAGCTTATGTAAGCCATGAGGAACTACAATTCGTAGATTTGAACGGTTACAAACCTATAACTTAGATTGGGGGAAAATATTACCAAGAAAGGGTACCAATGAGAATATTGAGATAATGCTAAGGACATGGGCGGAGAACGAACCATATCTTTAGGGTGGGGATACCTCTCCTTGTTGTGAGGCTATGAGTGGGAATAAACCCCTCAAAAAGGGCTTTCACTTGTTAGAGATGTAATACACTTTTGTTAGAGAATGAAAACTGCAAACCTTGAGATTACTTTAGAACATACCAGATACACTTGAGTAATAAGGAAGGCTGCATAGACAGACCTTATATCCAAAGCTCAGGATTGAAAATCAGTAATCGTCGGAGATAAACATTGTGAGTGCACATTATGGCACGTCAAGTGACCAATGCTCAAAAGAGCTTGTGATTCAACGGATGACTTCTTCAGTAACCGGTTAAATTACATGGTAAATAACATCATGAAGGATTAAAGAATGTGAGAAAATTAGCCTACTTATGAACCTGAGATTGGAGCAGAGCACATTCGTATAAAGAGATAACCATTTTACAGCACGGTATGACAACCGCCAAACACCGAAATTAGAGGACTCCCAGTGTGTTTACACCAAGAAGGGATTGAATATAAGATAAGATGTTAGAATAAATGAGTAAGTAGTTGTACCATCAATGGGCAACAGAGTAAGGGCCAGCTACCACGGTAGTAGTGGTCGTGAGTACAATATTTATATAAGGGGGATTAAGTCATGGTGCGCAGTAAAGCGACCATTATGTATAAGCCGTCAAATATTGACGCCGAGGCAACTAGATCGGTGAGCAGAAACCAATATGAGTAAGGAAATAAGATGGTAGATGAACTGTGCATTGATGCCAGTAGTCTAGACCTGGTTAGGTAAGATTTCACAGGAAGCACACTACCCACTCCTTAAGGAACCGAAAGTGCATTCCTAGTAGAACAAAAATGAGAAAGAAGATAAGAGGCTCTATGGAAAGAGACCTCAGTCACTAAGAGATCGAATCAGTACGGGATACAGAAAGAACTAGAGCATACAATACCCAAGGACATAGTAAATGGATTTTCCTTGATTAAGTTCAAGAAGAACAATAAGTGTTATTATGGAACGATGAAAGAGGGGATCGATAGTAGAATACTTCATAATTAGCAATAGCTAAACGTGTGACGGACACTACGAGTTTACTAAAATGAGATGTGGGACGACTGCACCCCACAGGGGCTTGCAGGCCTGACACGCTCATTTATGAGTTAGTTGGGTAAGTAGTAATGCACTAGTAAGGTACCCCATGCATGTAGACGAGTGGTGTAAGGAACACGGGAAGTAGTCGACTCCGTACCACGGACAACGACGCAAGATCAGACAAGAGCAGCTACTACCACAAACAGTCGAAGAGAAGAATTCAGTTGAACCAACAACACAAAGGAATCAGAGAACAAATAATTAAGGACTATGAAGTGCGAAGAGCATGGATTGTTAAGCACAGACATTGGACATGTCTTAAAGTGTTAAGGATAAGGTTGTAAAGCGCAATAAGCACTAAACAGTAGTTTCAGATTAAGGGTCATCCTCAGACCAAAGGTCAGTTGGAAAGAACAATTTAGACATTCAAGAAAACACTAAGAGTATGAACATAAGATCTTCAAGGAGAATGGATAGACGAGTTACACCTCATTAAGGCCGTGTATATAAAAAGATAACACGTGTCCACTGAGAGACCAATATTCCTAAACTGTAAGGAGGCAGAACGATATACAATACTATGAACGATTAGAAAGGTAGTTAAGCCTAAGATTATCAGAGTCGCGCAGCTGAAGCTAGTAGACCACTACCTTTGAGATTAGACCAAACTAAGTTAAGAATATGGTATAAGTACCGTTAAGAATCCTCGATACAGATACTAAGTCATTAGCATAGTTATGACCCTCTGATCGAAGCGTAAGTGAGATAGATGACATGGAAGCTAGAATGCTTGGTGAGAATTAGACATCTTGAACTTACGTTCAAGGATGATATAATGTTGATTACGTGGGCATAATCCATTTTAAGGGGGGTAGAGCGAAAACCACTTAGCATATGCTACATAAACTACGGTGTGCATAGCACAAAAGAATTTGAGAATATGTTTTACATAAACATTTTGAGATAAATCATGGCTATTGCACACAGAAGATGTGAATACCATACATATTAAGTACCTATCTTGTTAACTCCGGTGTGAGTACAAGTTAAGAGAATTAAGGAAGAGGATTAAGGAGACTTAAGAAATAAGGAATATATGAGGTATGAGTCGATATGAGACTATGTGTGAGATAAGAATAAGATAACACTATGGGATACTGTTCGATATGAATATGAGGAAGAATATAGTAATGCTATGAGATATAAGATGGTGAGAATTGGAATGAGACGGTTATAGAAGTTAGTAGGAATTTAAGTCTTGAGGTAATTACTAAGAGATGAATCGGGAATGTTTGATGGATTGAGTCCACACTTTGGAGATGTATTGATTATGATTAGAAGAACTAAAAAGATAGAAAATTGGACATGAGTGATTTATTTGGATGTTTGAAAATGACGTGGGAGGTGGAACTTGATTTTCTAGGGATCAAGGGAAACCAAACACAAATTGGGGTGGAAGGATAGTTCTACACTGATGCTGATCACATCAGGGTTGGATGATTCCTGAAACTCCCTACCAGTGGTCACAATTAAATCACGCTAAGGATAGAGGCATTAGGATAAAATGAAATTGGAGTTGATTGTATTTTTAATTAGAGGAATTATTCCTCACATGACCTCGTAAAAAGGATTACCTTTTTACTGAGTCTCGCCCATGAAGTCGAGGACGCACGAGCCTTTGTCTTCGGACCGGTGACATGGGGAGAGCAGAGTTGTTTTGTATTGTGGCCCATGGTGACGAGGACGAACGAGCCATTGTCTACGGACCGGTGACATGGGAGAATACGTTGGAAAATTATGTGATTGTTTTAATCATCAAAAGAAACAAAGAGAATTTTTAGTGCTATACATGCTTAAGCATGTTGTGTGATATTTAAGTATAAGCATATGGCGGACCTAATGATCCAATGAGTTTAAGTATACATAAGTATGATCTATATGATCTATGGAATGAGGTAAGACATGTATTCTAATAAGATAAGGTGCATGGGAACTTTGGGGACAAGATTCTTTTAAGGGGGTTAGATTGAAATAACCCAAACCTAAGTATGCTAAGTAAACATCAAATTATGATGTATTAAGGCTAAAATATGCCTTAGAAATATTGGTAGACAATTTAAACCAAGGAAAACACAAGAAAACGCCTTAAGGGCAATTTAGGCAAAAATGTGCTTTAAGCTTGGAATGACTTTGATTACCACCCAAATGTCATCATAAGACTTTATTAACATGCTAATGGACATGTTAAATCAATTACCAAAGAAAACCAAGCTCAAAAACAAGCTTAAACACAAAATGTGCTTTAAGACTCCTTAAAGCACCTTTTTGAGAAATTGGCTTAGAAATAAGTTTTGAGTGGCTAAATGCCCATGATTACACCTTAATCAACATGTGTGCTAATTAGTATCACATTAGGAAGTCTAAATCAATGGGAAACCAAAAATTTCACAAATATGTGCACTAGTTTGTGAATAGTGCCAAATAGTGACTAGTTTAAGTTTTAGTCAACATAAGTCAATTAGTTGGTCAAACAAGACCATAAATATCTTGATTATAAGGGGGTGGCCGGTTTTTGATGTGGGGAGTCACCACATGACAAAGCAATTAAAGGAAAAGTAGAGGAAAAAGAGAGAATAGTACTATTTGCTTTATAAAAGCAAAATACCTTATATTAGCCTACCTCTCTCCTCTATTCTTCATTTATCTTCTTATCCCACGGTTTTCTTCACCTTCTTCATCCTCTCAAACCGTTCCAAGCAGCTCCATTCTTGCTCCATCTTCAAATGTCCATAACTTGCTCATTTTAGCTCTAAATCAAAAACTAAGCATAGATTTCTCTTAGTTAGACCAAGACCTTGCTTCCTATCTTTTCAAAATTTGAAAATATTCATTTTGGAGCCATGGGAAATCACCATTGGAGGAGGAAAAATAGCTTGAGTTGTTCATTGTCTTCTCCATTCTCTTAAGGTAAAAAATGTAAGAAAAAATCATGTTTCCATCACTTCCTCACCATGGCCGAAAATTTGCCTCTTAATATACCTTGTTTTTATGCCTTGTTCTACCTTGTTTTATTCACCAAGGACTAGTGGAGGTCCTCTTTCATTCAATGCCCAAGTCTACCTTGAGACTTCAAAGGTAATCATCCACTTTTATACCTTAGAACACATTTTTAACCTAGGGTTTACTCCTTAAGGTTAGTGTATTATTTAGCACTCATGAGAGTCAATGTATATTGATTAGAACATTGGCAAGGAAAATTAAAATGGTGGCCGAGATTCCCAAGGGAAGAAGCCTAAGGAGGAAGTTGAGAGAAACTTGAGAAAAACAAGGTAAATTGCTTACCTAATGGTGGTGTAAGTTTTAAGGGATGGTATTTAGATAAGTACTAATGTAGCTTAAAGCTTACATTATGTAATGGGTTATATAACATAGGAAAAAGAATTTAAACAAGCTTATGAACTTGTGACTAAGGAGCCAATGGGAATGAGTTAGTAAGATAAGTTTAAGATGGATTTTAAGAGCATTATAACTACTATGAGATTGATGGGTGTATTTGCAGGTTGAAAGCTTTTATATGTGGGAAATTCAATGTTTATGTTTAAGTCATTTAAGGGCCTAAGAGCCATGTTATTTAAGAGCCTTAGTGCTATGCAATTTAAGATTATTGCATTATATTGAGTTTGTTACGAATGAGTTGAATTGGGTGAGAAAGTAAGATGGGGAAAGAACTTGATGTGTGTGAGATGGTTGAATGAGGAAAACAATGCATTTGGGCATGATAATATACTAGAGAAGCTATGGCGAAATTTGAGTAGAAAACAAAGTGTTTAAGTGGTAGTGGTGAGTTAAGATGCCCTAGGATCCACTAGGGATCATCCTAAGGAATTTGAGTGGAAATGAGTTAACTAAGGAGTTCTTGAGGTTTTGAAAGACCTAGAAGTGTCTATGAGGAAATTAGATTTTAGGTGGGTGTATTGAACACACCAAAGTCATAGTATGAGTAATGGTTAAACTTGAGCAAAAATTTGGAGGAAAAGATGTATAATGCTTTAAGGTGATTTAGTTATGAACTAGGGAATATAACAATGAGAGTTTTGGGAAGCTTGTGTAATTAGTGAAGATGTTAGTGGTGGGACAATAAGGTTTTAGTTTAGATGGTAATGAGTGGACTTAGGTGATGGGAGTGAAGATTGAAGGAGAATGTTGTCGATTGTCGAGGAAATTGACTAGGAATGTATAAGAGTGTAAGATCATGAGAATGGTAAGTAATTGAGTAAAAGAAATGTAGATGTCTAAGGAGGGTGTAGGAAGGTCAAGGTAAAGAAGAACAAGGTTAAGGTGCTAAGAGGATGGGAAGAAATGTTTAGGTATGTCCAAGAGTTTAGGAATGATGGGTAACAAATGGAAAAAGAGGAATTTGTGCATGGATATGCAAGGTGACTTGAGGAAGTTTTGGTAAATGAACTGAAGATGGAAAGGATGATGTTTATGAAGTGCTCAGACTGTTATGGAGCGAACACTTGGGTTGGTTGAAGTTTTGGTAAGGTTACAAGTTAGAAATGTAAAGAAATAAGTGCTAAGGGTTTAGAGTTTTATAAGAATTTAGTAATTGTTTAAGAAGATCTTTGGAAATTGTTTTAGAGAGTTTGGTGAAAGTTCTAAGGTGAGTTTAAGTGCCTAAATGGTATTAGGACACATGAGGGAACTTGTGGAGAGGTTTGGAGTTAAATGGGAATTTAGAACAAGGTTCTGGAGCCGACCGACCGACCTTAGGGACCACCTGCAAGGTCGGTCGAGCTTAGTTTACACTACCGGAAAGAGTTCTGGAATCGACCAACTTGGGGACCGGACTTACAAGTTCGGTCGGGCTTGTATTTGTGTACGAATTGAGTCTCTGGAATCGACCGAACTTGGGACCGACCTTGGCAAGGTCGGTCGGGCTTAAATTTTCCACGGGAAAAACTCTCGGGAATGGACCGACCTTGGGGACCGGACTTGTAAGGTCGGTCGGGGTAAAATTTTCAAACGGTAATAAGTTCTGGAATGGACCGACCTTGGGTAAGGTCGGTCGGTAAGGTCGGTCGACCCTAAAGTTAAAAAAAAAGGAAAGAAACCCTAAGGAAGTTTAGTGGTATTAATGGTACCCCATTAAGAGGGCATTGATGATTAGAGGTATAAAGACCTAAGGGATGAAGTTAAGTATAAACTTAAAAGTTTAAGGTTAAGTTGTAAGAATAAGTTGTAAAACTTAAGAGGTCTTAGGTGGGGAAACATTATGGGTTGAGTAAGTTAATTAAGTTGAATTAAGTTAAGTGATTAACAACTTAAAACTGAATCAATGTTTTAGGGCTTGAGTATTTGGACTCCGGAAGAGAGTAAGCAACCGAACGGCCCACGGTGAACGGTACAGTTCTTCTTGTGACCTGCTTGCTAACGAGGTGTCCCTCGGCTTGTGTGCTATTTGTTTTTGTGTGCTCACTAAACAGGATAAAGCATGCAACCGGAACATTATGTTTATTGTATTGTTGTGTGATGTTTGAAAACTAACACAACTTACCGTGAGAACTTACTAACCAGCGTTTAGTAAGGAATTGAGTGAGACTAAGGAACGCTCCCTAATATTAGTTTGTTATAAACCGAAAGAGGTTAACCAACAAACATTGTCTTGAGACTTCTACTAACTGGAACTTAAGGGGGGGGGGGAGTGAGAACCGGGACTGACTCCGGTCTGCATGCTAAGGAAAAAGGGGGTCGGTATCTATAGCAGATCCGACTTCCGCTTAAGGACTTGTCTTCGGACTTGTTGCCTAGGGTCGGTTGCCGGCTCAGCTACATTGGACATCAAGTCCAAGGTAGGAGGCATTAAGATGGTGCGGTAGGATCACCTAAATCCTAAATTTTAAGATAAGTTGTTTACTCAACCAATGGAGTTAATAGCTCATTGGCTAGGGTTGCTTTTGACCCGACAAAAATAAACATTGAGGTAAGATACAATCATTTCTATTTAAAGAGTGGTTTGTATTCTAAGATTAAGATAAGGTTTGAGATAAGTTGCAACCATTTCTATTTAAATGATGGTTTGTATTATAAGACTGAGATAAGCTACTTCCATTCCTTTTAAAGGATGGTTGTTTTCTAAGACTAAGATTGAGGTAAGATAAGGATGGACTAAGATTAAGAGGAAACATAACTTAAGGAGTTAAATAATTAACTCTCTAATTAAGGGAACGCATTTAAGTCGTTCATTATGTTTGAACTTTGATTGTTCATATTTGGATTGTTGTTTACTGCACTTTCTATTATGTTGTGCATCTAATCAACCTCTATGCTATCAACAATTAGTCGTCGTAGCCACGTTAGCTTGGGGGCCATGAGAGGATCGTACCAGCATTCGTGTTGACCCTCTTTGGGGGCTGTTTTTTACTACACAGGTGAACGTCAGAGGCGGCCGTCACGAGAGTAAGTTGGGGTACAAGCGTTACGGGTTAAGTGTGGCCTACGAGTTGTGCATGTACACTCGTATGACAATTTGAGTTAGTAAGATGTATAGGTTGTGAGGGATTGTAAGAAGGGTATGTATTGGTTAAATTTGTATGTACACTGTTCGGTATATTCTGTCTGTCAGACCGTGACAAGGTCCGGAGTGTATTGAATTCCGCTGTGACATGAATATATGTTGTTAAGTTGCGAAACCACATTTGGATTTGATGGGGTGTTACATATCGACTAAGTTTCCTCTATTTTCCTCCTCCTCCTCTCATATAACTCTTCTAGAAAACCGTTTACTTCATTCAGGTCATGAAGTGGGCCAGTAATTCGTTAATCGCCACCGGACTCTGCTTCGTGGCAGCCTCCCTTAACTTCTTAGCCAATTTCTTCAACCTCTCTGTTTCTAAGTTCTCATTCATCATTTCATCTATATCTGCCTTCGTCTCTTTTGTACCATGCTTTTCTTCTCTGTCTCTTTTGTATCAGTAAAGAATCATCATGATCGTCGGTACTTTCATCTTCACAGAGACACACAATGTCTCCTTTTCTTTCTTGTCTCTTCATCTTATTCTTTCTTGTCTCTTCATCTATTTCTTCTTCTTCTCAGGTACGTATTATAGTTTTGTGTTTGAATTGGTAATTTAACTATTTGTGCATTGTTTGATAAGTTTAAATGGTATACTTAATTGCTTTTATAATCTCGCGTGCTGCTTGTTGATTTCTTCTCAATACAATGACACACTTATTCACAAGCCGATCTCGAGTTTGCCAAGGAGCACATGTGTGAAAGCACTTAATTGATCAGAAGAAGTCATGAGTTGTAGCTATCTTTCTTTTTTTCAAATAGTTGTATTCAAATAGTTGTATAGTTGTGAACTTGAACCATTTAGTAGTTTGGTTAACTAGTTACTAATTAATGTTTGTAGTTGATTGGTACTATATACACTTAAGCGTATGTGCTGGTATAATTAATGCAATCAAAGTACTACTGTTGCATCTGTTAAATTCACCATTTTGGTCAATCTGGTATATATATAATGCAAACAGGGTTTGTGATCAGCATTTTATGTTATGCGTTGGGTAATAAATTATATAAAAATAAAAATATAAAAAAGGACCATATAAGAAACGCTTATATGTATAAGCATTTCTTATACTCTCACGCCAAATGTCATAAAAACGCTTATGCATATAAGCGTTTTTATATAGATGTCATAAAGAACGCTTATAGTATATAAGCGTTTTTTTTTGTTCACACATAAAGAACGCTTCAAGATGAAAGCGTTCTTTATGCCTCGTAGATCCCCGCCACCTTACACACCTTAAAAAACGCTTAAGTAATAAGCGTTCTTTTTAAAATTTTGTATAAAAAACGCTTACAAGCGTTCATTAAGAGGTTCGATCATTTGCATCGCTGGAATAAACAATGTTTATAAAACGTTCCATAAGACAAATAAGCGCGTTGTTTATTCTTTTTTTTTCCAGCAGTGAGGGGTGTTATAGAAATGGATTGGATCCAGTGTCGGATCTGAATTGATTCAAAATTACACCAAAATAGATCACAATAGATTATTTACTATATGAGCTATCTAATAGTAATAATTCAGTTTGATAATTACTCTATTTCATTATTGAAAGGTGAATATTTTGTTTACAAAAAATGAATCTTATGCTCAAGGCACATGAATTTTATGTTTAAGAAAAGTGAATATTACCACAAACTTATGCGAGAACAATATGAATCTTTCATGTAAGAAATTGAATCTTAAGTTTAAGAAAAGTGAATCTTTCACAGTAAACAATGTAAATACTTTGTTTTTTAAAATGAATTTTAGTTTAAGTAGAGTAAATTTATGCAAGAACAATGGGATCTTTCATTATTGATAAGTGAATCTTATGTTAAAAGTGAATCTTATATAAGAACAATATGAACCTTTCATTTATTGATAAGTTAATATTTCGTTTAAGAAAGTGAATCTTATGTTTAGGAAAAAGTGAACCTTTCACATTAAATAATGTGAATTCCTTCTTTTATTCATAAATTAATCTTTCGTTTAAGAGAAATGAATCTTATGTTTAAGAAAAGTGGATCTTATGGCAGAACAATATGAACTCTCTCATTTATTGATAAGTGTTGGAGCATGAAGATGTTGCTGAGATAGTCAATCACCTTGACGGAGTCACTCACCCTCGACAAAACACAAAGAAGGAATCTCGTACACAAAGCACAACAGAGTCTGTACAAACTAAGAAGCACGAAGGACTCAGTCACACCGTTGCGACAATTAAGGAATGAATATGTCAACGCGTAAACGCACCAACGGTCACAAGACTGCTTCAGTCGACTCTGAAGTTTGCGGCCTAAGACTGGCATGTTATTTCTCCACACGCATCCACTTAGTTAGTTCCGATAAGTTCGGTACTGACTCCCTTAGCCGTTGTACTTAGAATTAGTATAAATAGGAATGTAATAGTTGGTTAATATTCACGTAGTCCGAGACAAAGATTGTAAGAGATTAGAGAGAGAGAGCTGCTTTCCAACTTAGAGGGAGAATTCGTACCAAATATTGTTAGAGCTTCTAGATAAACCCCTTCTAGGAAGATCCTAGTTTCATTACACTTGTCATCGAGCTTATCAGATATTGTATAGGGTAAGTGAGTGAGAAACCACAAAGTAGATCTCATCTACGGAGTGGGCATTGTAAGTTGTTTTGTTTTGGCCAGAAAATAAAATAACTTATTTTGTGTATCTCGTTGAGTTTCTCAGAGTCCTTCAAGCTTTTAAGTGTTATTTCAAATAAGTTTCACTAAGTCTATGTTACACTTTCACTTCAAGTTAATCGCTTCCGCACACTTAGTTTGACTAAGTGCTTCCATATCATAAGTACTTCAGTATTCTTACTTCGATTAAGTCAAACCATCTCACAGAATCACACCTTGAGTTGGTTTGAGTCATCCGTCCAATCCTACATGTGGTATTAGAGCCCAGTTTAGCTGACACCTAAGTAATGGCAGACCTCTTCGCCAATCAAAACAACAAGATGCACTTCGAGCATCCCAGACTCACTTCCACAAACTATAGATGATCACTTGAAAAACGAAATCGAACAACACATCGAGTCGGTCAACTCCGAACTGTGGGAGATAGTCATTGGAGGAGATCTCGCAGTCAATCCTGATCGATCTACATGGACTGCGGCAGATCGGAAAAGGTATGAGTTGAATCACCAAGCGTCTCGAGCCATCTACACATGCCTGTCCATTCCAGAACAAAGAAGATTCAATCATTGCAAATCCGCAAATGAAATCTTGACCCTTCTCCAAGCCACTCACGAAGGAGTCACCGAACTTAAGAAATGCAAGGCCCAAGAATTGTGAATGGACTATGAGAATTTTCTTCAAAAACCTGGTGAGTCTCTGGAAGATGTACTCGATCGTTTTTATCTATTAACTACTACTATGCAGGAAGTCAATATTTTGTCGGATAGAGAGAGTGTCTTGCACAAGCTACTCGACAGTCTCATAGAAGAATTGGCAGAAATTGTGATCTCCATCAAAGCTTGCAAAGATCTTTCCAAATGGAGCTGTCAGGATTTGGGATCTTACTTGTAGTCTGTCAACAAGTATGAGAAGAATGTCAGAAAGAAGTGCAATAACTCTCTTAACTACTCCTATTTTATCTATTAACTACTCCTGTGGGTTTTATGACTTTGATTGTTAAAATGGTCTCTGAGACTAACTCTCTTAAGGCTGATCTCAACAGAAAAATCACCGAGTTAACTGAGGAACTGGAGATTTCAAAAGGTGTAACACCCCTACTCTAATCGGCTCCTAATCGTCTTACTTAACATTGTACTCGTAGCGGTAATCTAACAATTGAACTACTGGTGTCACCGTTCTCACTCGCCCATACGAGTAATAACGTGCTTACTGATATATTCATAAATACGAAACAATTTCCCACAGTGACAACAAGAGATAGATCTAACCTTCCATTCCAATATAAAATATAATCATAGTGAGCATTCTAAGCATTCCCCACCCCAATCCTATACACGTTTCTATGTTCGTATCAAAATACAATAGTGCATATTTAAACAACTGTGACTAAACTACCCAGCGCGTCCCGCTCTTTGTCGACACCGGAAGCTGCATACCTGCAAAATATTTGTTTGTGGTATGGAATCATCCCCTGCTGAGTATGTTACTACATGACTGTCATGCCCCCCTCAGACCCTCAATTAATTGGTCGAGAGCATGCAATTCATTTTTATGCAAGTAGTTTAATATAAAAACTGTAAAGCAACAAATATATTGCAGTAAACTCAAATAGCAGACAAGCCCCCTGCTTCACACATCACATCGCAATAAACCAACTGAAAGCGTTACAACGCTTATATGAGTACGAAGACTCCACTCCAACAAACACTTAATAGTTCATAATTGAGTACGGTGACTCACTCGACCAATCAATCCACAACAATCCACACACGAGTACAGCGACTCGACTCAACCAGTTCACAACATAGATATAAGTACAACGACTCAATTAAACCAATTCACAACACACATATGAGTACAACGACTCATTCAACAAATCCACCAACATACACCACATAACCACATAGCATAACCAATGAACAACAAGGCGAAACAACGAGGATTATAACCAGTATATATTCTCGTCTTTGGCATACAAGCCCAAATAATGTTCGCCTACTGTACGAGCTAATATAGTTGTTCGTAATTGTTCAGTCATGCCTAATGACAGCGTCTCATTAAAACGACGTGTCTCTAAGTTGCCCATCTCCTATGTCGGGTCACCCACGGCAGTAGCCACTCCAGCGGTAGAGTCTCCGACCGACGAACCATTTGTAGTCCGTTGGAAATTTATCTGGATACTTACAGATACCCACACGGCATCCTAGTATCGTTAATTGATCATAATTCACAGCAAGAGCCACATCCTCTTGATTAACTTATCTATACCATCGCATCGTTTTATTATTTTCCTAACATAGCAGACTAAGGTCGTTAGTCAAATCCTGAGTATGTCGACTCGGGATCCAGTGTTAGATACGAGAGCGGCGTTAAAAAGGCCAATGCTCCGTATATAAGTCTCGGTTAATATATATATATATATATCTTATTATCCTAATGCTACAACGTTCTACTTACGTTCCTTATATTACACATATAAGATAGCATCATTGCCGCTAGTTTGTTATAATATGTTCATATATACGAACGGTACTGTTATCGTACAACAGTAATAATAATAAGGCAACATTAATACACAACTCAAGCATATTAATTCACACAAGCAGACATTCAATCTTAACACAGATTTTCACACAATGTCTGAATTGAGGAAATCCTCAGAGACAATCAAGCCACATAAATAACATACCTTATACCCGACAAGTATGACAGTGGATTAAGAATTCAGCTAAATCCGATGCTCCTCGAGGCGCCTCTAACAATCTAATAATACGTATTGCACTACATATTACAATCTCGTATAACAACATTATGGTACCCTGTACCATCACTAATCCCTCCCATTCCCCGTAATTTTCTAATCGCTATTACACGGGTTTTCGGATGAGTTTGGGATTAGTTATGTCGACACGTTAATTAATGTACTAATGACATTATAGTATGTATCACAACTTAGGGCTGAATCTTAATAACCTATCTCATTCAATCATAGGTTTAATTAATCATATATATACAAGTGTGTATATATATATGGACATATAGTTTTGTTACTATATGCTAGCTATACATTTGACCTTATCATGTTTAATTCATTTATAGATATTATCTTACTCAATGATCCTTGGTCAATGAAGTTGACTAGGTCAATGTAGTTGACTTGGGTAAGGTATTCAAGTCAATATTTGTATATAATTCACCGTTTAATTCCTTTGAATTATATAGTTCACTCATTGGATTCACTCCCCATTAGACTTTATGTCTAATGTGTTATAATATAATTTTCTCATATATCAAGCTCTCTCATAATATATTCAGTTTAAGCTTTAGTATATGGTTATAACATTCCACATACTCTTATAATCCAAGGTGAACTTTTAAGTTCTTTAAACCTTGTACTAACTTCAATTAGCTAGTATTTAATTTACTCTTGTTGTCACATAATGACATTCTCCACCATATCCTAAATCCATCTCTAAGTTCTGTATATTCTCGAATTGGATTCCAATTTGGATCCAGCCTATCCATAATGACCAAATACTTAATTTCATTAATTACATAATCAGATCCAACTAAAATTAAATTCAAATTTGTCTCAAGGATTTAGCCCAAGCTTCAATTGATTAAGTCTTCCTGATTTGAATTACTCAACTCACATCAGTCCTCAAATGTGTGAATCCATCCGGTACCCATTGAAACCCTAATTTGGCTTAATCCCAATTTTGACCAAGTTGGATTTCCATTTCCAACTTGGACCGAATTTCCTTTGAACTTTTTAGAAATTATAAAACTGACCCAAACTTTTCATATCCACACTCATGTCAAAATCCCTAATTCAATTTTGACTTTTGACCAATCTTTCCAAATTACACTTTCACCCATAATTTTCTCCTAACCACCAATTCACCCAAAATTATCCATATTCGCATTTTTGCCCCAGATTTCTTATAGTTACCCTTCTAACCTAGAATTTCCTCATAATCACGTTTTCTCCCTTAATTTCCGTAATTTACACTTTTGCCCACTATTTTCTCGTAATTGCAATTCCACCCCAATTTACATCCAAATTTCCAGAAAATCCTAATTTGATCTCAAAACTCTAATTTTACAAATTTCCCCAATTTGAATCAGAAACCCTAAATCTAATTTCCTCAAATTGTTTTTCAAACTTCTCAATTTCAATTTCTGGAGATCTTAATATGTCACACTTTCGAAATCAATAATAACCACAATTCTGCCATTCGAACTTAATCACACCCAAAATCAACCTAATCAAGCCTTAATTCGGAATCACCATATTGTTCACAGTCCACACTTATTCACGCAAAAATTAAACCAAACATCAACATTAATATATCTACCGAATCATATAAACTCAATCCAGTTTCTATTCCTTAAATCTCTCAATTTTACAGAAAACAAAGTAAAAATTTATACAAGATTAAAGGTTAAACCTTCGGTATTTTTTTGTTGCACCAACAATGGACTTTTTGCTTCAGATTTCCAGCCTCTTCAGTAGGGCTTCCTTGCTCTTCCTCTCGGACCCAGCCGAGTAAGGTATTTGGGTTCTCCAAATCCCAACCGACGAGAAATTGTAGAAAAGGAAAGTTAGGGTTTTCTTTTGTTCAGATTTTCGAAAATAAAGAGCAGGAACATGAACTGGGACAAGTAATTACCTTCAAAAACATTTAGGCTCAACAAGCAGAGAATGGATGCGCAGATGTTCCTTGTTTTTCGGACTTCCCCAATTCTGCCTACTTCACCGAGACTATGCAATATTGTACTTCAATCAAAGCTCTCTGTGAGATCTACAAAACGGTAGTAAAATCTTGGAATTTGGTGGGCTATCAAGAGAGGAATCTGATCCTAGAGTTGAACATATTTTTGGTTTTAAAGAGACAAAAGAAGAAAGAATACAGAGGCGCTGAGTTGTGTGTCGCCAGTTAGGGTTCCAAAACCATGAGTGTAGAGAATAATAGAGAGGGGGCACCGTTAGGGTTACCAAATTACCGTAAATGAAGAATGAGATTGGGTTGTCTATGTTATTAGTTTTAGTTTTCAGGGTTGAGTACATTACCGTGAGTGAATTAGAATAGAGTGTTGGGCCTCTCTTTTTTTTTGCGGTTTGGGTTGGGTTGCTGTCTAATTTGAGAGGTAGGAGAGTGATGGGCCGGCCCCGTCATATTGGGCGGGTCGGCCCACTTGTATATTTTTTTTGCTTTCTAAAACGTTACACATATAACATTGTTTTTAGCTCGTTTCTAGTCCGTTTTTAGTGCTATTCGCGACATCATGTCCTTTTTGACGTGACGAACATTTTCATGTCTCCAATTTTATACTTTCAAACAATAATTATTATTGTTATTTATAAATTTGATTAATTGGTATTTAATTCCTAATCGGTTTGCTTTCACCATTTTAGGCGAAAACGCCATATTTTATTCCGATTTATTTAACCAATTTTCCCATGCCTCTAAATTACCCAAATAACCTCGTAAGGTATCCAGGGCCTCGTTTCCACTCTTCAAATATTGTTGGCACGTTTTTCAATGTAAAAACGATTAATTATATTTTCATTTATGTTTCTTCTTCTAAACCACCCAATGTCGTTTTAGGTTTTGTTAATGTTTCCTAACGACTTCTTAGGGTTTATTCCGATATTATATTATTCCCTTTTACTTATTTAAGGGTATTTAATTCCTCAACCTCTCACTAATTACTTTTATTCAATTAATTCATTATTAATTAAAGTAATTAATATTTGGGGTATTTCAATCTACCCCCCTTAAAAACGCTTCGTCCCGAAGTCGTTACTCACATTCGGTTTTCCTAAGGAATCAAGTTCCACTAGGTATATAACAGTCTCCCTACTAGGGGACGTACTCCGCTAGGTTCGAACCTAGTCTGTATGTATCATAATTGATACAACACTAATCTCATTCCACTTAGCCATAACTCATGGAACATTCATTCACACACAGCACTAAACAAGGTGCAAAATCCATTCATACACAACACTAGACAAGGTGCAAAACCAACTAGAAGTACTCAAAGGTACTACGTATGGACATATATATATATGTATATATATATGTCCAACAGATGCAATTCAATCTTACTACAGTACTAGACGAGGCACTGAACTCGTAAGTAATACTCAAAGGTATCACTTATATATATGCTAGTACCTCGCGAGGATACCCATACATCACTCCACGTGTATGTATGTGCATATATTAAACGATGGAAAATCACGGGGAAGCAGTCTTAAAGACCAGGACTTGACGGTCCCCAACTCCATGCTAACCAACGTCAACTACCCGCGGTCACACCGGTCTCATGACGCAGGACACTGCAGTCCATGGCTCCTTGGGTAGTATCACCTAATTTCTCCTAATCACCCACAGACACACCGGTCTAATGACAAAGGACTCTGCGGTCCACGGCTCCTTGGGTGATGTCACTCACAGACACCGGTCTAAACGACAAAGGACTCTCTGATCCACGGCTCTTTGAGTGATGCCATAATCTCAATTTCTATACATATCTGTGTCCACTTGTAGGGTGTTTCGAGAATCATCCAACCCCGATGTGGTCAGCGTCAGTGTCGAACTATCTTTCACCCCAATATGTGTTTGGTTTCCCTTGATCGGACCAGGATCAAGTTCAACTTCCCACGTCAATTTCAATCAATTATTTATTTTGCCAATTCTAATCTTATTTCCTCTTAATATTTTCCACCTTGTGTTCAATAGATACACAAGTCAACTAGTGTAATTAATCTAGTCATTGGTATATAGGATCATATATCCTAACCATGTACCAATTTCTCTCGACTTAATTATTCATACAACTCCTAGAGGTTTTACCTCCACTAGGTTACACATCGGTCTCATGCCGATTCACTCATCGCATTTCAATAATCGGTTTAATACCGAGTCACAAGTCATATAGTACGGAGCTTTCTACTCCTTCTATTTGCAATCTCTCATCGGAGCTACCAAATAGACCTACTTGAACTCTCAACCGGAGCTAACAAGCTAGGCGTTTATGTGTTTAATGTTCGCAACGTTTGTATAAATAATCGGAAAAAGGATAAGAACACTTTATCTGTTCTCCCTTTACTATTCGCCATAACTAATGCGAACTAAAATTGAAATACCCCTACTTAATTAATATTGATTAAATATATAATCAATTAAATTGAGGCCTAAACATGCCTCGAAAATAAATTAAATACAACAATGTTTAACAGAAAACAAGAATTATACCCTTTGACCTTTTAGGGTGAATAAATATCCAAACGACTTCCGTTTGACCTAGAATTTTAACCTGAGCCTAATAACTCGTAAATGAACACATTAAAACCATTTCCAAGGGAAACCAAACTCAGAAATGCACTAGAACATAAAACGTGAACTAAGCTTCCTTAAAACACAATTTTGTGAGATTATCTCCAAAATGAGTTTTATTTAATTTTAGGGTCTTAAATACCCTTACGTATATTAATGTGACATTGTGTGCCACATTAAAATGCTTAACTCAAAGTTTTTCAAAAAGCCAAAAAAAATATGTGTATTGTTTTGGGAATAATAACCAAATAATGCCAAAATGACATTTAATCTCTTGATCATGTCCTGGGTCAATACACTCCCTTGACCTTGGCTAATATATTTTCGCTAGGATAAGCTCCTTTCCCCAGCGAGTTACCACCCCATATGCAATTAAATCTGATTCGATACATATGCTATATTAAAGCAACATGTGTACACTGTTACCATTTAAAAACATTAACTAAGCTCTTACTTCTCCATTATTACTTGATCGATGCTGCCCACTTACCCACTGCGGGACCTGCACACCACCGAACAATATACATTACATATGGGTACTTTACTACATGAATAAACACAATATATGTATATATATATTGCCAATCAACCCATTTGCTCCCACCGTACTACTACTACCAATACTACCTATTTGCAAATCGACAAGGGCCACCACCTACTACTCAGCCCATGCCTTACATATATATATACATATTATATTGCTATGGCCACTTACATTTCTTTTCTTTTTTCTTCTACGCTACTACTACCTACCGTACTACTACAACTACTATATTCCTAACCCACTTGAACGACAACCACAACCACTGCAAGCTCAAATAATATTGTGACATGGGGAACTTCCCACCTTGACCACACTACGAACCATACCTACTACCACTCTCTCAACCGACTTTTTTCTTCTTCTTTAGTACAATACTCTTTTCATCCCATGTAATCCAAGCTTATTCCATGCTACTCATAATCGAGAGCATCTCCCAGTTCCTTCCTTGCTGCTCCACCGGAACCAAGATGCCCAACTTCCTGTGGTTTTCCAGAACCGAGGGTAGTTCCCTAGCCCATTTTGCTATTCTAGAAAAGAGAACTGCGAGTTGTTCTCAGTTCATATTTCTTTGCTGTTCTAGGAAAGGGAAAACCGATAGAACATGTCCAGCTTGAACGAACTTCTTCTTCTTATTCTCCAGTACAAACAGAGGAAGTGATGAGTCTTCTTTGCCTTTTCACATAATATCCAGAGTAGAAGTCCCCAGCCCTTTAAACCCTTTCCTTTGCTATCTTTCCGTGGAAGACTAGGAAAAAAACACCCAGCACCTTGTGAAAGAACAAAAAAAGAGCGCATTGCAATTCATACTTCTGCTACTCAGAACCGTGAGCACCATTCGATCTCCCTTGCTACTACTTGCTCCAGAGGACAACGCCAGGCTCGAGGAGGAAAAGACCAAGTGTGAACTCCTTTCTCTCATCATTTCGGTGAGTTTCACCACTACGTTCTCCTTTGTTCTTGCCGGTAATACTGCTAGTATGTCTTGAGCTTTGCCTGATTTCTGCACGTACAAAAATAAAGAGGCACACCCAGGATCATGAGCCCCCTTCCCGTTTTCTTCACGTAAAAAAGAGGGAAACAACCAGCACTTAATGAAGGAATGACTCTAGCTATAGACTTTCACTTCTTCCATCTCGGTAAGGAAATATCCCTGTTTTCTTCATTGTCTTACCGGCAATATAACTAGCTTATATAAGCTTCTTCTTCTACCTTCTTACGTGGGAAAACCAGGGTGAGAACACCATCTTGTGAAGCAAAAAGAAACCCATGCTCGAGCTCTTCAGTTCTGCACAACTCGGTATACTCTGACCATGTTTACTCCTTGGTGTTCTACCGATAGTACACCTCAGTTCCCAGCTTGTACTGAGCTTTTCCTTTGCCTTCTTCACGTATAAAACAGAGGGAATACATCCATACATCATACAGTAGCAATACTCATGCAAGAAGCCTCATTTCCACCCTCCTCGGTAAGGAAATACTACTACTTTCCTCATTGTTTTACTGGGTACATGTGAGGGCATGAGCACTAGTTTAACAGTCCCTTTTTGCCTTGGATAAAATAGGCGTGAGCAGCCTTGAAAACTAGCTCCAAAACAAGGTAAAGACCTTGCATTTTCCTTAGCCAAAATCAATCTATAACAACCTTGTTTCATGTGGCTAACATATGTTCATTTCATGACATGTAATGCTGGTGAAAAACCTCTTGGAAACCACCTGCTCAACCGTAGGAAAAACAGACCCAAATATACTTATACAAAGTGAGTATTTTGCTCCTAATAATGTATATACTAAGTTTATATAATTAGTGCTTCAAAGACTTATCAAACCTTGTGTTAAAAATTAGGCTGAAGGGTTAAAAGTGCTGCTTGGTATGCTTGAAATCTTGAAAATCAAAGATAGGTGAGAAATACTCACCTTGTTATATATGGTTTTTTTGAGATATTTATTTCATGGATGTACTAGCCGTGGGATGTATGGGTATTGAGTAACTTAATTATGTACTAAAAGTTTAATAACATTTTTGGTAGTTTAGTTAGAGTATTAATGACCTATAAGGTCAAGGAAATAATTATGGGTCAAAAACACAATTTATAGAATATGGGCAAGGGAAGTAAAACCAAGACCAAACATGGTCTTAAATGACCTTAAATATAATTAAATGTTTTATACATTTAGTTGATAATGTAAGGTTTGGATGACAAATATGTCATAAGGATAAAAAATGATTTTAGGAAACATTAAAGAAAAATTATATGATAAACCGTGATCAAAATAGTTTTTATAACATTTATGTGTAATTTTTATCCCATGTGAATTAATGTAACAAGGCCAGCATTTAGGCCATTTAATTTAAATTGCTATATTAAGTTAAAAATGGATTTAAAATGAATTAGAACAGAAAAATAATCTACGTAATAGTTGGGGTTTAATTATGATTTAATAAATTTGGGGGTTTACCATCAATAATAACCGAAGACTATGCATTAAAACCTTATTTCATGGATTATATAAAATTTAATAAGCTTCGAGGTAAAAATGTAAATTATGAAAATTATAGGGGCCAAACTGTAATTATACAAACTCCTGGCCAAACCGAAAAGTATTGGGTCAACATGGACCATATTAGGAGGTTGACCAAATTTAATGTCATAAATAATTAATTTATGAACTTATGTTAACATTATAAGTGGAATGTTGAATTTATAAAACTTATGGGGGTATAAAGCATAAATACCGAAAAGTAGAGGAGTAGTTTGGTTAATATGATGGTTTATATCTTAAGTATTAAATTTGGGAATTTTTGGAGTTATATAAGTGGGTGTATTAATAAAAGTGTATAATATATGGTTTTGTGACAAATAGAAAGTATATTATATAAGAAGGGGGGCAAAATGAATATAAGGAAAAAGATTTGTGGGCGGAAATAAGATTTATAAAAGTTCATGGAGCTGTGCACAAATATTGGTAAGAAACTATAGGTTATATCAATAATGAGTATTAAAACTATATAGTATAACACACATATATATACATTATGGTAATATATATGTGGCTAATGTGTAAATAAGAAAAATAATGTTGCTGGAAAAAGATAAGCCAAACAGACCTTGGTCTGTTCGGTAATAATGAGAAATAATATATGAAAACCATATGTTATAAATAATATAATGTTTGGATGATATAACATATGTTATGCAAAAAAAATAAATATTATAAGATTGTGGTGAAAGTATAAATATGGAAGTTGGGGGTTAAAACAAAAGAAAAACAGAACCTAAGGGGCTGTTTGTATTTTCGGAAATTTTAAGACCCTATTATATACATATTATATGGTTTAAATGTTATAATATATGATAAGTTAAGTATGTTATAAAATTGTGGTGAGATTGTAATATTTGGAGAGTATGGGATTTGAAAGGAAATGAAATATTAAATATATGCCTATTCGGCAATAAAAGGGAAATATTACAAAACTATAGATTATATCTTAAAACAAAGTTTTGATGTTATAAAATAAAGTATTTATAACATGGTATTAAATTATGTGGGGATATTGTGATTAATGAAAATTAAGGGAATAAAGAAGTATAAGTGTATTATATGTATACACTATTTTCGGTACATATATGTAATTGTCAACTATATGTTATAAAGTTAAATGACATATAAAATACCATACTATATGGTATCATGACATAAATGTAACACTAAATAATATCGAGTGGCCAAAAGTATAGTTTATTAAAACTATCTTACTAGCACATCCATACGTACATTATACATCAAGAATGAAGATATAAACTATAGTATACAATGACATAAATACTATGGTTAATATATGATTTGGAATGGTAAATAAACCTTGTATAAGGAATAATATGTGCATAATATAAAGTTTCTTAATTCTTTAAGAAAACAAAGTATATGTATATACGCATATGTATATTGGCGCAAGTGACATGCATATATAGTATGGTTTACAGACCATATAGTAGTAAATAATAAATGTCAACTTATAAGTACAAATACATACTATAGGTCATAAGGTTATAAATGAATACAAGTTGTTTCATAAATGAGAAGTTGAATGATATAAGGTGTACCGAGGAATAACAATTTATCGTGCATTATAAACTAACGTTACATGAAATGCATGCAATCATAGGTTATAAACTACAACCATGCATGCAACTATGGGTTATAAAAATATCTATGCATGCAATATAACGGTTGGATTAAAAATATACGAGAACGAATGAAGTTTTATAAAGCGTAACATTTTAAAGTATTACGGGTTGGAAGCTGTAATTCCTAAATTGAAAACGTTAACTATGACGTTCGTATAGGAACCGATGTCTTTGCTAAACCGAATATTAGTACTTACTATGAGAGTGGAATTTTTAAGATGACTATACGTAAACTAGTAACAGTTGAAAATTCGGGGTTACAGACGTATTCGGAAATACCGAATCATACTGTCATGTGGATTGACATATAGCGCTCCTTGTATTGTTAGATCGCCCGTCAGACATGTGCGCGCTCGAGAAAACTTGGTGGTCTACACTGCACGACCTTGATACGGTGTACGGTATGTAAAGGGGTTTGATCCGGGTTGTCCCGAGGAATTCCTCAGGCTCGGATTTGTTTGATAAATAACTTGTGTGAATGTATGTATGTGATTTATATGTGTGTGCTGGGTAGCTATGTTTACTGCATTATATATTTATGCACGAACGTCCTACGGGTCTAATACTACGTCGACTATAGATCGACTTATACAAAACTACATATGCGAAATGTGTGATTGTGACCACCGTTGCCTGACCTAATACACTAAGTATTACAAGTATGTAGTTATAACCTAAGTAAAACACTTAGGAACGGGACACGATATTGTTGGTCTCTAGAGCTTTGACTCGAACGTGAATACTACCTAGAATAATTCTAGGCATGCGTCAGACCCATAGGGCAACCAACAAATTAAGTGATGTTCTCCATAACTAAAACTGTAACTGACTATCTAACTAACGAAGTTAACAGTGGAGTGTGAATGAATGTGATGATGTACCTTAATCCAAACAGTCACTGGCTGTTGGTCACGCGTAGAGATCTCTTGGGTTATCCCGTATCGGGTTTACCCTAGTTAATCCTGAACGAACCTAGATAGATTGTCAGGCGGAGTGTGCTACCGTTGGCACCAGGCCCTTGGCCACCTAAATGGACGCCTTTACAAAGGCAAAGTGAAATAGTCCCAGAGTCTTCGGATGATCAGGGCAGTGAGCACCTTGTGTGTACGTGGGACTACTGTCCAAGTGAGTATATTTTGGGTTGTCCTAATTGACGCCCGACAGTACTAACCAAAACAAATGATATGTGAGGGCCCGGGGGGCCGAATGCTGTAATACATGATGATGATAACATACGACGTATGATTTACTAATGCTATCGTATTGTATGATGTGTGACTGTGCTGTGTATATTTATAAATGACTGTTTGGATGAATGGTTACATTATCTTGCATGTTGTTACAGTAATTATTATACCTGTAAAATGATAAAGCATGAAATCAATCTAATATCAAGACGGTTAAAAATGAAAAGTGACCAATAGGGTCCAGATCCGGCATACTCAGTGTCTATCGCTGAGACTACACTTATTGTGCAGGTTGTTGATCTCCGTCGAAGCCGAAGTGTGGGTACAAGGTAGTTAGGATTACCTTGATTATTGCACATGAAATTTATTTGTATATCGACCTAAGTTTGTGGATGTATGACGGTACGGTTGTTTGTATTTGGGATTTGGGTAGATGCTCACTTGTCGACTGTTATGGATATGGACTTAGTATGATGTATAGGAGATATCTCGTCGTCACTGCGGTTGAGTAGTATTTTTGTTTTAGCGTTGGATTTAGTTACTACTTCGTTACTCGCGTGGGCGAGTAATGGCAGGTGACACCCGAGTGAGTTTAATGTTGTTGTTTATTTCTCCGCTGTAAGACGTTTTACTTTTATGTTAACGTGAGTGACTAATACGTGTTTATTTGAGAGGGGTGTTACAAAAGTGGTATCAGAGCGGAGTACCGCTCTGATGACGAGATACTAGGTTAAGACAGTGAGCTTAGGACTTGGGAAACGTTTGTGAGGTACGAAACGTCTTTGTCTTAATGAAGTTAGGTGTTAGCAGAGCCTTTGGCTTGCAAGTGTTAACCCTCGAGGCACACAGACGAGTTGATTGTTATATGATGCGTTATTGAAAAGGTGAACGACAATACTGAAGTCTAGTGGTGGTGTGAACCAAGAAGCTAGTCAAGGGCGCAAGGGCCCGGGAATACTACCCCCGTTAGGGACCAGCTGGGAGCTCAGCCAGGAGGAGACATAAACGTCATGAGTACAGTGGCGACGGTCCATTTTAATGTGGAAGTCCAGTACGGACCACCGCCGACAGTACCCCTCCCGCCACAACCCAATGAGTAGAATACGACTGAGACAGACAACCCCCGAATATAGGGAAGAGGACTACCAAGCCCAACAGACCGTCTAAACGCTCTCACACTGAATGAATAATTCATACACCTGTAACATGAATAAAAACTCAATACCATACCATCCTTAACGACCAAGCGTTGTAGCAGTGTACACCACCAGAGGCGAGTACTACCACTACCGTAACGTCAAGGACAGGATCACCCAAGACATCAGGGTACGCGGACCGGGAGCGCCATGAGCTCCGCGAGACCGTCGCCCGTAATGGGACCTTTAACCACCATACTATTGTATCGTAACACCAAACTGTAAAAAGAAATTTTATTGAAAACGTGGAAGAATCTTGTGAGGATACCGTCCTGTCATGTTCAAACTCCAAACCTAAACTTGTGTACACACAATACCGTGACGCTAGAACCTTGATACCTGTGGAGAAACAAAGTCCAAGCGTTTATGCTATAATAAATATAATGTGAGGGAGGACTTGGTTATTCTAATGACAATGTGGTTAGGAAAAATTCCCAATCCAAATACCTCAATTTTCATGAACAATCATGCTAACAGTATTTAAGCAACCAATGCGGCAGTAAGACGACAAATCTTAAACCGACAACTCTACTTGAAGGGTGCGCTTGCCACTGCAAGCGCTGGTTTAAACAATGTACCAATAATTTTGTCTACCCCGAGCACTTGCTACTACAAGTGCTACGAACAACTACCACTGCAGTTACCACTACTATTATCTGTAACACCCCATCCAAAGCCAATCGTGGTTATCGCAAAACTGAACACTTAATCGAATTTGTCGCAGCGGAAATAATTAACACCTGGACCTTGCCACGGTCTGATCGTTAGAATATACCGGCCTTAACGATTACAACACTTATCCAAAATACATAACCAACCCAAAACATCACCATCCATAATACCAACAACCAACCGAGTACAAGTAACTAAGTCATAATCACAACCTTACATCAGTTTAAATATAAATAGACGGGTGCACAAGCGCAACCCGTACTCAAAATAAACATCCCATCCTAAGTCTAACCGCTTCTACTCTCGTGGTGCGTCCTCATGGGCCTCTTACCTGCAAGTGTAAAAACAGCCCCCAAAGGGGGTTAGCACGAATGCTGGTACACCCTCTCATGGCCCCCAAGCTAACGGGGCTACGACGACCAATTGTCGATAGCATGGAAATTGATTACATACACAAGCATGATATGAAGTGCAATAACAATAATCCACAGATGAACATGCATAGTTCACAAACAATGAACGACTCAAGCGTCCCCTTATCAAGTGGGTTAGTAACCCCCTCCTCAGTCCTGATTTCCTTAATCTCAGTTCCTTACCTTACCTTAATCTTAATCTCAACTTAATCTCAGTATACAAACCGTTCTTGGAAGGGAATGGTTGTAGCTTAATTCGAACCTGGGATTTAGGTGATCCCACCGCACCATCTTAATGCCACCTACGCTGGACGGGAGTCCAGCGTAGCTGAGCCGGCAACCGGCCCTAGGCTACAAGTCCGAAGACAAGTCCTTAAGCGGAGGGCGGATCTGATTCAGATACCGTCCCCCTTTCCTTAGCATGCATGACCGGAGTTCGGTCCCGGGTTTCCTCACTCAAGTTCCAGTTAGTAGAAATCTTAATCACCACGTGCTAGCTAAGCCTTAACGGGCATTAACCAACAATCACCAAAACTTAACTCTTATTCTTAACTTAGTAAGTACTAAACTTGGTTAGTAGCAATCTCAAGTCTCGTGGGTTAGTGCAAAGATAACACATGCACAACGAGAACAAAATATATCCGGTTGCATGCTTTATCTTGTTTTAGTCATAGCAATTAAACAGATAGCACAAAGCCGAGGGACACCTCGTTAGCAAGCAGGTCACAAGTAAGATTGTACCGTTCACCGTCGTTTGTCCCGTAGTTTAATTCTCCTCTGAGTCCCAACTTTCGAGTCCTAAAATATCCACCCAACTTAGATTATTAATTACTTATACTTTACTTAACTTATTTAACTTACTTAACCCCTTAGTGGTCCCCAATCAACACTTCTTAAGTCTTATAACTTAATCTTGCAACTTAACCTTAAGCTTATTAACTTTTATTTAACATAACTTAATCCCCTTTGGTTCTTAGGTCTCTAATCATCAATGTCCTCTAAATGGTGTACCATTAATACCATTAAACATCCTTAGAATTTGAAATTTCTTCTTCTTTTTTTTTTAGGACCGACCGAACTTACGACCGACCTTACCCAAGGTCGGTCCATTCCAGAACATATTACCGCTTGAAAATTCTACCCCGACCGACCTTGCAAGTCCAGTCCCCAAGGTCGGTCCATTCCCGAGAGTGTTTCCCCGTGGGAAATTTAAGTCCGACCGAACTTGCCAAGTCCGGTCCTATGTTCGGTCGATTCCAGAGACTAATTCCCGCACAAAATTCTAGGCATGACCGACCTTGCAAGTCCGGTCCCAAGGTCGGTCCGTTCCAGAGACTTAATTCCTTCACAAAATACAAGCCCGACCGAACTTGTAAGTCCGGTCCCCAAGTTCAGTCGGTTCCAGAAACTTTCTCCGGCAGTGTAAAATAAGCTCGACCGACCTTGCAGGTCCGGTCCCTAAGGTCGGTCGGCTCTAGAACCTTGTTTCTAAATTCTCTTTTAACTCCAAACTTCTCCTCATATATCCTAGTATGTTCTAACCTCATTTGGCACCTCAAATACACCTTAAGCCAACCACTAAACACTTTAAATCACTCACCAACATCCACTTTAATCATTATGCATTTTTCCTTGTAATCATGCCAACACTTGTAACATTTTCCACTAGGTTTCTAGGTGGTGGTTCATACCTAATGTAACCACTATGCCAAATGTTTCCCCACCACTATAACATCATCTCCCAAGCATCTTCCACCAACTAAAACTCTTTTATGCATTCACTTAAAGTTCCTTAACAAGCTTATGCTTCCATCCATCAACATTAATTCCTTCCTAGTTGTTTACCAACATTTGCCTAAGTCCTAAATACTCAAGTACATTCCCTTGATTCCTAAATCCTTCATAGAGATGCCTAAGTCATTATAACCCATCAAAACACCTTAATCTCACCCCTTTTTCATCAAGACGACCTCTAGAACTTCCTAGTACTTCCTTAGTCATTAAATCCCCTTAGAACATCTTAAACACTTAAGTTCTCTTTTAAATTTTGCCATGGGTTCTCTAGCATATAGTACATCCTAACACTTAGTTTTTCTCCATCAACCAACCAATATCACTCAAATTCTCATCACAACACCTTAACACACAATCTACACCAATACCACACCACATCATCATATAGTGTATAAACTTAAATGCTTGGCACTTAGGCCCTTAAATGACAATAATCTTAACCACTGAATTTCCACATATATTTGCCTTTAACCTGCGAATACACACAACAAGGCTCCCACTGAAATAAAATGCTTCTTGTACTTCACCTTGATATTCTTAAACTATCTCTTTTTCCTCATTTGCTCCTTAGTCACAAGTTCACAATCATGATCATTGTTTCTCCTAGGTCATAAATAGCCCTTTTCTAATGTAAACTCTACACTAAACTCATCACATATCTTAATCCCATTCCCTTAATCAATAAAACACCTTAAGGTAAGTAATTTACCTTGTTCTTTTACAAGCTTTATAAACTTTCTTCCTTAGGTTTTTCCTTGCCCAATCTCGGTCACCAATGTATATCTCCTTGCCAATGTTTAACCAATATCCAATGACTCCAATGAGTACTAGATAATACATTAACCCTAAGGAACAAACCCTAGGTTAAAAATGTGCTTTAAGGTATGAAAGTGATTGTTTTACCTTGGTTTCTCAAGACAAGCTTGGATATGAAGCAAGAAGGACCTCCTCAATCCTTTGAAGAGTAGAAAACAAGCAAGAACAAGGCATTAAAATGAAGCCTCATGAGCATACATTTTCGGTCAAGAAGAAAAGTGATGGAAACCTAGATTTTCTTACACTTTCTTTACCTTAAGAGAATGGAGAAGCCAATGGAGTCTCCAAACTTGAATTTCCTCCTCTAATGGTGGTTTGGCTTGGCACCAAATCAAAGCTCTTGAAGTTTTGAAAAGATAGAAAGAGAGAGCTTGAGCTAACTAAGAGGAATATGTAATTTGTTTTGGTTTTGGAGCTAAAATGAGTAAGTAGTGTTCAAGAGAAGGTGGAGCTAGCATGAGGGTGCTCTTCACGTTAATGGAGAAGGGAGAGAGCTTGAGAATCATGGGAACAAAAGAAAATGTAGAGGTGAGGAGAGAGGTGAGGAAAATGAGATATTTATCTTATAAAGTAAATAGTACTTTCTACTTTATCCTTTAATTTCCTTTCTTATTTGCTCATGTGGTGATTCATCACCTTAAAAACCGGCCCCCATTAAGTAACAAGGGTACTTAAGTCTTTGTTGACCAAATATCTCACTTATATTGACTTATGTTATAAACTAGCTTAATTAAATTACTATTCACAAAACAAGGCACATTGTTGTGAAATTTTTGATTTCCCATTGATATAGACTTCCAAATGTGATACTATATAGTACACATGTTAATTAAAGAGTAATGATGGACATTTACCCATTCAAAACTCATTTACAAGACAATTTTTCAAAAATGTGCTTTAAGACTCCTTAAAGCACATTTTGTGTTTTAACTTGTTTTCAAGCTTGGTTTTCTTTGGTAATTGATTTAAAATGACCATTAGGATATTACTAAGGTCTTAGAACAATATTTGGGTACTCACCCAAGTCTCTCCAAGCTTAGAGCACGTTTTTGCTTAAACTGCTCTTTTGGTGTTTCCTTATGTTTTCTTTGATTAGAAATGTTTCTTAATGTTTCTAGAGCATTATTTTGCCTCCTTATAAATTAGTTTATCATTTAAACACCATATATAAGTTTGGGGTATTTCAATCTACCCCCCTTAAAAGAACTTTGTCCCCAAAGTTCACCTATATGCTTAACCATTCACGGTACTCAATTCCCTTAATCTTAACCCACATCTTATATTCACATTCACACATCCCAAGACTCAAAGGTCAATCTCAAATACAATACATACGTATTATACATAACTCAAACTTAACACCAAAGTGTAGCAACTTACCCAAATTCACATCTTAAACAACCAAACAAACGACAAATATGATCATTTCCTAACTCAAAAGCGAGGAAGCTCTACCCCCCTTAAAAAGGGGTACGCCCCGTACCCTATACAGACGATCTAGTCAGTAAACAAAGAAGGGTACTTCGCCCTCATCTTATCCTCTAATTCCCACGTGGCCTCTTCGACATCCTGGTTAGACCAGAGCCTTCACTAGTCGCACTGACTTGTGGCGAGTGTCCCTAGTCTTACTGCCCAAGATTCTCTGAGGAGTCTCCACGAATCTCATATTCGGTTCTAAAGTCAACCTCTCAGGTTCTAACACATGGGAGGGGTGGTGCATGTATTTCTTTAGCTGTGAAACATGAAAAACATCATGCACTTTACCCAGTTCAGCAGGTAAATTCAACCTGTAAGCAACCGGGCCCACCCGCTCCGTAATCTCATAAGGACCAACAAACTTCGGGCTTAATTTGCCCTTCTGCCCAAATCTGAATACACCCTTCATCGGTGAAACTCGCAGAAATACCTAGTCGCCCACTGCGAACTCCAGGTCCCGTCGTCGAACATCAGCATACGACTTCTGCCTATCTTGAGCAGCTTTCATGTTCTCCATGATTTGCTGAACTTCAGCCTTAACTTGTTCTTAATACTCTGGTCCTATAATGACCGTCTCACTCGACTCATCCCAGCAGAGCGGTGTACGACATGGTCTACCGTACAACGCTTGAAAAGGTGCCATCTTGATCGAAGCGTGATAGCTGTTATTGTATGAAAACTCGTTCAGATGCAATTTGTCAATCCAACTGCCCTGGAAGTCTAAGGCACATGCCTTCAGCATTTCCTCGAGTGTCTGAATAGTACGCTCAGTCTGACCATCTGTCTGAGGATGGAACGCGGTACTCAGCTTGAGTTCTATACCCAACGCTTCTCTAGTAGCTCTCCAGTACCTCGAAAGGAATCTGGTATCTCTATCTGACACTATGGTCTTCGGTATCCCGTGATGTCTCATGATTTCTTTCTCAAACAACTCAGCTAATTTGGTCACCTTCCAAGTATCCTTCATCGGTATGAATCAGGCCACTTTGGTAAGGCGATCCACCACCACCCATATCATGTTGAGACCTCCCCTAGCAGGTGGAAGTCCAACTACAAAGTCCATGGAGATATCATGGAACTTCCATTCCGGAACTGGCATCGATTGTACCATTCCGCCCGGTCGTCGGTGCTCGAATTTTACCTTCTGGCATGTGAGACACCTCAAGACAAACTCGGTAACATCTGTCTTCATTCCTGACCACCAGAAGTATCTCTTCATGTCTTTATACATTTTAGAGGCTCCCGGATGGATGGAAACTGAAGAACAATGTGGTTCTCTAAGTATACGGTCTTTCAGATCCGTGTTGCCCCGTGGTATGCATAACCGACCCTTAAGTCTGATCAGATCATCATCATGAAGTCTGAAGTCGTATTTCTAACTCTCAAAGGTGCCATCTGTCAGCTTCTGTCTGACCTCCCTCATGTACTCATCTGTCCTCTTAGCCTCTCGCACCTCATCAACCAAGCTGGAGAAAGAAACTAGCGAATGGAGTGAGTGTAATCGACGGCTCAGGGCGTCTGCTACAACATTGGCCTTCCCCTCTTTGTATTTGAGGTCAATGTCATAGTCTTTCAAGAACTCTAACCATCTTCTCTGCCTGAGATTCAATTCATTCTGAGTAAATATGTACTTTAAGCTCTTATGATCGGTGTAGATCGTCACACTAACCCCGTATAAGTATGGCGCCATATCTTCAAAGCGATGACTACAGCTCCCAACTCTAAATCATGTGTGGGGTAGTTCTCCTCATGTTTCTTCAACTGGCGTGAGGCATATGCCACCACCTTGCCATGTTGCATGAGCACGCAACCCAGCCCTCTGCCGGATGCATCACAATAAACCTCAAAGCCCTCTGTATCGTCTGGAATGGTCAGAACTGGTGCAGTGGTCAGTGAGTCCTTTAAGCTCTGAAATGATCTCTCACAGTCAACCGTCCATAAGAACGGTGCATCTTTCTTCATCAGACTGGTCATCGGTTTCGTGACCTTGCTGAAATCCCTAACAAGCCTCCTGTAGTAACCTGCCAGACCGTTCGGATGTCGGTAACAGTCTTCGGCCTTGGCCAAGTACTTTCGGCATTAATCTTTGCTGGATCCACTGAGATCCCAGCATCTGAAATGACATGACCTAGGAAAGAGACCTGGTCAAGCCAAAACTCACATTTGGAGAACTTAGCATATAGCTGGTTCTCCCTCAATATTTCCAATACCCTCCTCAGATATTCCTCATGTTCAACCTTAGATTTTGAGTATATCAAAATGTCATCAATAAACACCACAACCGACTTGTTCAGCTGCTCCCGGAACAAGCGGTTCATCAGATCCATAAACATCGCCGGTGCATTCGACAATCCGAACGGCATCACCGTAAACTTGTAGTGGCCGTATCGTGTCCGGAATGCCGTCTTCTCAATGTCTCCCTCCTTAATGGCTATCTGATGATACCCCGATCTGAGATCAATCTTGGAGAACACAGATGCTCCCTTCAACTGATCGAACAGATCATCGATGCGGGGTAGTGGGTACTTATTCTTCATTGTCACAGCATTCAACTCCCTGTAGTCGATGCAGAGGCGGAGACTACCATCCTTCTTCTTCATGAAGAGAACTGGCGCTCCCCATGGTGATACACTTGGTCTAATAAATCCCTTATCTAACAAATCTTTCAACTGTTCTTTTAATTCATTCATTTCTGCCGGAGCCATGCGGTATGGTGCCTTGGCTATCGGTCCGGTACCAGGTAGCAGCTCGATGGTGAACTCTACCTCCCGAGTGGGTGGCATGCCGGGCAATTCCCGTGGAAATAAGTGGGGAACTCCGACACTACCGGTAAGTCGGGGTCGAACTCGGGGTCTCTCTCTATGTCCTGTACATAGCAGAGGTATACTTCTTCTTTCTCCTCAATTCCTTATACATTGCCATGGCGGTGATGATCTTAGTCGAAGGCTCTCTGGGCCTCTGGCGGTATGTATGTGTTACCCCAGACGGACTCCTGAGCAGCAATCTATGCTCGGCGCAGAGGATACGTCCCTTGTGCCGCTCAACCAGTTCATCCCGAAGATAACATCAAATCCTAGCTCACTGAACTCAATAAACTGGAAAGTCTTCTCCCTTAATTCTGACATGGCTCCTCGGTAGTACGAGTGCCACAAACATTCTCCTTAGAGGGAGCGTTAACCGTGAAGTCGGGTAGCTTCATCAGCGTCTAGCCCAACCTGCTGTGAATCTGCCGAGACAAAGGTATGCGAGGCCCCTGAGTCGAAGAGAACTGATGCCTCAATCCCATTAATCGGAAAGGTGCCGGTGAGGATAGTACCGCTGACGTCGGCCTGTGCCTCTGTAAGTATGCTTAGTGCACCTTCCGTACCGAGTCCATAACCTAATTGTGTTCACAAGCTTCATGAGTATTGATGGTATAACAAGAGTCGTAACAATTTATATGAACAACACTGTTATTTTATTCATAACCATCCTGTTTACAACATGTGCTTTATCTTACATCTCATTCCTCATCTCATTCTAACATTACATGGCTAATATTGTCTAAAGGTTAGGTTTAATCTCCCAGGTCTCATATGCGTCGCATTGATTACTGCTGACGGTGTGTATTCAACTTGATTCTCTTAATCCCATGGTATAACATCCTTGATTCTCCTCCCATAATTAATACATCTCCTGACTTAAGTACCAACTTATTTGCACGGTCCGCACGCTTCTGCTCGCCGTATAAAAACTCTGCATCATCCCCAATGGACCAAGACACTACGGGTATCCCTCTTTCGAGAGACTCCGTTGTCTCGTCCTTATCCTGGTGTAGTCCAAGTCGCCCATCCTTCTCGTAAAGTTCACAATGCAAATGTCTGCTTGAATGTCTGGAATCGGTTCAGCTTCCAATGCTGAGCGATTTCCACGACTTGTGTAATAACTGGATGGAACTCTTCGGGTATTCCCGGTGGTGAGACTCCATCTTGCATCCTCGTGGTTTGGTAGTTCTTGGCATACGGATTCCAATCCTTGCCTAAGCTCATCATTTTTAATTTCATCCTTGCTCCCCCTGGGTACTCCGGTGTGTAAAAACCTCCCGGTCCCATTCCTAGTTGATTGCATCTTCTGATGATGGCTATTTGTGCTTCGGGTGTCAGGTATCCCCTTAATAAAATCATACCTGGGCGGATAACCTGACATTGTTCGGTTGGAAAGTCTATGGTTTCGATGTCGGTGTGCTCCGGGTTAGGTGTAGATGGTATTGGATAGCAGATGTTGAAGCTTCCTAAAGTGGTAGTAGGTTATATCTTACTTAAGTTTAATCTCATCTTATTCTTACTTAACTCATTATTCACCAAACATGCATGATAATGCGGTAAGCAGGCAATTTTATTATAAGTGGTTATAGCGGTACCTGGCCTCGATGAGGGTTCAGGCTCATCGTCCCGGTCCACCAAGTGTAGTGTGGGTCCCGACTTTGGGTCACCCGTGGGTTCTTGTCTGCCGCCTGCTGCACCTTCCTCTGACCGTCAGATCCAGCTCCCCTGATCGGTCTTGCCCTTGCCCCTGGTATCGGGCCTATAGGCTCTGCTAGCAGGGTTCCGGTAACACTCATACGCTCGGTGTCCGTACACCCCACAAAAGTTGCACTCCACCTTATTCCCCTTGCAATCGAGCCCGGGGTGGTCCTTGTGACACCACCTACAGATGTAGCGTCGCTGGTAGCCACCACTGGCTCCCTTCTCAGTCTCAGATCCTGATCATTCACAATCAATTCTCATATCTCAAACGGTTACCAATTGTTTCTTAACTCACTTAATACCAATCCCTTACCCTTTGGCGCCCTAGAGCGCAGGGGTGTAGCTGCGTAAGCATACGTCAACTTCAATGGCTCTTCCGGAGCCTTCTCCTTTTCCTCCATCCCTTTTGGGTTCTGACTTTTTTGGGCCTGAGGCTGGTACTTCTGTTTCTTGTACCCTCCTTGCCCTTGACTCTCCGAGCTCTTACCAGCATTCTTCCTCTTAGCATTCTCCTCGTCCCTCAGTGGACGGTTATCTCAACCTTAGCAGCGGCATGATAGCACTCCTGCTTTCCACAGTATTAGTCACTCTTATTCTCATAATCTAAATCTTACTCATTTACTTACTCAAATCTCAATTATTCTTATTACCTGCAAGGTAGTAACTCGTCGGCCCCATGCCGTAGCGGAGTCGATGGCTAAGCCCGCCATAGAAGCGGTCCACCAGGATCTGGTCAGAATATCCAAGACCTGGCAGAAGACGGAGCAAGGCGGTGAACTCTGAGTAATACTCGTCCACCGTCATCTTGTCTGTCTGCTTAAGCGCATCCAACTGCAAGCGCTTCTTCGTCTGGACATGGGCGGGGTAGTACTTTGCTCGTAGCAAGGCGGTGTACTGCTCCCAGCCGAACTCTGGATTGGCCACATGCTCGGCCCTCACCAGCTTCCACCAATCGCCTGCCGCCCCCTTCAGATAGAAAGCAGCCAGACGCACCTTGATCCCAGCAGGGACATCAAGGGTCTCGAAGGCGGTCTCCAGCTCGGAGATGTACGCCTCAAGCTTGGCGGGATCGGTCTCCCCCTTAAGTGTGCGGGTCGAAGATCTGCAAGACTCTTCACCCAATTTGGTTCCCTGGGTTGTGGCGGTGGAGGTGGTGCACCCACACCAGGCTGATAGCCCTATGCCCTAATGCGGCAGCTACGATCTCTGCGATCGTCTGCCCTCCCGGTATTCCTGAAGCATCATCACCTTGGCCGCGACCTCGGCTTCCTCTAGGACGTCCTGCCATCTGAACAAGCATAACTCACATTAGATTCGTATCCACCACTGTTTCGGTTAACGAATTTATAACGTCCGTAGACGGTAAAGACGATCCACACTTATTAGTGGTCATCTGACTCTACTCACTCTAACTTCTCACACCCTTAACCCATCACTTATTCCTTAACTTATATCCTAACTCGGTGGTTACTCATGTCCGGTATTTCTTGATCAGAGCGTAACTACGCTCTGATACCACTTTTTGTAACACCCCATCCAAAGCCAATCGTGGTTATCGCAAAACTGAACACTTAATCGAATTCGTCGCAGCGGAAATAACAACACCTGGACCTTGCCACGGTCTGATCGTTATAATATACCGGCCTTAACGATTACAACACTTATCCAAAATACATAACCAACCCAAAACATCACCATCCATAATACCAACAACCAACCGAGTACAAGTAACTAAGTCATAATCACAACCTTACATCAGTTTAAATATAAACAGACGGGTGCACAAGCGCAACCCGTACTCAAAATAAACATCCCATCCTAAGTCTAACCGCTCCTACTCTCGTGGTGCGTCCTCATGGGCCTCTTACCTGCAAGTGTAAAAACAGCCCCCAAAGGGGTCAGCACGAATGCTGGTACACCCTCTCATGGCCCCCAAGCTAACAGGGCTACGACGACTAATTGTCGATAGCATGGAAATAGATTACAAACACAAGCATGATATGAAGTGCAATAACAATAATCCAGATGAACATGCATAGTTCACAAACAATGAACGACTCAAGCGTCCCCTTATCAAGTGGGTTAGTAACCCCCTCCTCAGTCCTGATTTCCTTAATCTCAGTTCCTTACCTTACCTTAATCTTAATCTCAACTTAATCTCAGTATACAAACCGTTCCTGGAAGGGAATGGTTGTAGCTTAATTCGAACCTGGGATTTAGGTGATCCCACCGCACCATCTTAATGCCACCTACTCTGGACGGGAGTCCAGCGTAGCTGAGCCAACAACCGGCCCTAGGCTACAAGTCCGAAGACAAGTCCTTAAGCGGAGGGCGGATCTGATTCAGATACCGTCCCCCTTTCCTTAGCATGCATGACCGGAGTTCGGTCCCGGGTTTCCTCACTCAAGTTCCAGTTAGTAGAAATCTTAATCACCATGTGCTAGCTAACCCTTAACGGGCATTAACCAACAATCACCAAAACTTAACTCTTATTCTTAACTTAGTAAGTACTAAACTTGGTTAGTAGCAATCTCAAGTCTCGTGGGTTAGTGCAAAGACACATGCACAACGAGAACAAATATAACCGGTTGCATGCTTTATCTTGTTTTAGTCATAGCAATTAAACACATAGCACACAAGCCGAGGGACACCTCGTTAGCAAGCAGGTCACAAGAAAGATTGTACCGTTCACCATCGTTTGTCCCGTAGTTTAATTCTCCTCTGAGTCCCAACTTTCGAGTCCTAAAATATCCATCCAACTTAGATTATTAATTACTTATACTTTACTTAACTTATTTAACTTACTTAACCCCTTAGTGGTCCCCAATCAACACTTCTTAAGTCTTATAACTTAATCTTGCAACTTAACCTTAAGCTTATTAACTTATATTTAACTTAACTTAATCCCCTTTGGTTCTTAGGTCTCTAATCATCAATGTCCTCTAAATGGTGCACCATTAATACCATTAAACATCCTTAGAATTTGAAATTTCTTCTTCTTTTTTTTTTAGGACCGACCGAACTTACGACCGACCTTACCCAAGGTCGGTCCATTCCAGAACATATTACCGCTTGAAAATTCTACCCCGACCGACCTTGCAAGTCCAGTCCCCAAGGTCGGTCCATTCCCGAGAGTTTTCCCCGTGGGAAATTTAAGTCCGACCGAACTTGCCAAGTCCGGTCCTATGTTCGGTCGATTCCAGAGACTAATTCCCGCACAAATTCTAGGCATGACCGACCTTGCAAGTCCGGTCCCAAGGTCGGTCCGTTCCAGAGACTTAATTCCTTCACAAAATACAAGCCCGACCGAACTTGTAAGTCCGGTCCCCAAGTTCGGTCGGTTCCAGAAACTTTCTCCGGCAGTGTAAACTGAGCTCGACCGACCTTGCAGGTCCGGTCCCTAAGGTCGGTCGGCTCCAGAACCTTGTTTCTAAATTCTCTTTTAACTCCAAACTTCTCCTCATATATCCTAGTATGTTCTAACCTCATTTGGCACCTCAAATACACCTTAAGCCAACCACTAAACACTTTAAATCACTCACCAACATCCACTTTAATCATTATGCATTTTTCCTTGTAATCATGCCAACACTTGTAACATTTTCCACTAGGTTTCTAGGTGGTGGTTCATACCTAATGTAACCACTATGCCAAATGTTTCCCCACCACTATAACATCATCTCCCAAGCATCTTCCACCAACTAAAACTCTTTTATGCATTCACTTAAAGTTCCTTAACAAGCTTATGCTTCCATCCATCAACACATTAATTCCTTCCTAGTTGTTTACCAACATTTGCCTAAGTCCTAAATACTCAAGTACATTCCCTTGATTCCTAAATCCTTCATAGAGATGCCTAAGTCATTATAACCCATCAAAACACCTTAATCTCACCCCTTTTTCATCAAGACGACCTCTAGAACTTCCTAGTACTTCCTTAGTCATTAAATCCCCTTAGAACATCTTAAACACTTAAGTTCTCTTTTAAATTTTGCCATGGGTTCTCTAGCATATAGTACATCCTAACACTTAGTTTTTCTCCATCAACCAACCAATATCACTCAAATTCTCATCACAACACCTTAACACACAATCTACACCAATACCACACCACATCATCATATAGTGTATAAACTTAAATGCTTGGCACTTAGGCCCTTAAATGACAATAATCTTAACCACTGAATTTCCACATATATTTGCCTTTAACCTGCGAATACACACAACAAGGCTCCCATTGAAATAAAATGCTTCTTGTACTTCACCTTGATATTCTTAAACTATCTCTTTTTCCTCATTTGCTCCTTAGTCACAAGTTCACAATCATGATCATTGTTTCTCCTAGGTCATAAATAGCCCTTTTCTAATGTAAACTCTACACTAAACTCATCACATATCTTAATCCCATTCCCTTAATCAATAAAACACCTTAAGGTAAGTAATTTACCTTGTTCTTTTACAAGCTTTATAAACTTTCTTCCTTAGGTTTTTCCTTGCCCAATCTCGGTCACCAATGTATATCTCCTTGCCAATGTTCTAACCAATATCCAATGACTCCAATGAGTACTAGATAATACATTAACCCTAAGGAACAAACCCTAGGTTAAAAATGTGCTTTAAGGTATTAAGGTGATTGTTTTACCTTGGTTTCTCAAGACAAGCTTGGATATGAAGCAAGAAGGACCTCCTCAATCCTTTGAAGAGTAGAAAACAAGCTAGAACAAGGCATTAAAATGAAGCCTCATGAGCATACATTTTCGGTCAAGAAGAAAAGTGATGGAAACCTAGATTTTCTTACACTTTCTTTACCTTAAGAGAATGGAGAAGCCAATGGAGTCTCCAAACTTGAATTTCCTCCTCTAATGGTGGTTTGGCTTGGCACCAAATCAAAGCTCTTGAAGTTTTGAAAAGATAGAAAGAGAGAGCTTGAGCTAACTAAGAGGAATATGTAATTTGTTTTGGTTTTGGAGCTAAAATGAGTAAGTAGTGTGCAAGAGAAGGTGGAGCTAGCATGAGGGTGCTCTTCACGTTAATGGAGAAGGGAGAGAGCTTGAGAAATCATGGGAACAAAAGAGAATGAAGAGGTGAGGAGAGAGGTGAGGAAAATGAGATATTTATCTTATAAAGTAAATAGTACTTTCTACTTTATCCTTTAATTTCCTTTCTTATTTGCTCATGTGGTGATTCATCACCTTAAAAACCGGCCCCCATTAAGTAACAAGGGTACTTAAGTCTTTGTTGACCAAATATCTCACTTATATTGACTTATGTTATAAACTAGCTTAATTAAATTACTATTCACAAAACAAGGCACATTGTTGTGAAATTTTTGATTTCCCATTGATATAGACTTCCAAATGTGATACTATATAGTACACATGTTAATTAAAGAGTAATGATGGACATTTAGCCATTCAAAACTCATTTACAAGACAATTTTTCAAAAATGTGCTTTAAGACTCCTTAAAGCACATTTTGTGTTTTAACTTGTTTTCAAGCTTGGTTTTCTTTGGTAATTGATTTAAAATGACCATTAGGATATTACTAAGGTCTTAGAACAATATTTGGGTACTCACCCAAGTCTCTCCAAGCTTAGAGCACGTTTTTGCTTAAACTGCTCTTTTGGTGTTTCCTTATGTTTTCTTTGATTAGAAATGTTTCTTAATGTTTCTAAGGCATTATTTAGCCTCCTTATAACTTAGTTTATCATTTAAACACCATATCTAAGTTTGGGGTATTTCAATCTACCCCCCTTAAAAGAACTTTGTCCCTAAAGTTCACCTATATGCTTAACCATTCACGGTACTCCCCCTTAATCTTAACCCACATCTTATATTCACATTCACACATCCCAAGACTCAAAGGTCAATCTCAAATACAATACATATGTATTATACATAACTCAAACTTAACACCAAAGTGTAGCAACTTACACAAATTCACATCTTAAACAACCAAACAAACGACAAATATGATCGTTTCCTAACTCAAAAGCGAGGAAGCTCTACCCCCCTTAAAAAGGGGTACGCCCCGTACCCTATATAGACGATCTAGACAGTAAACAAAGAAGGGTACTTCGCCCTCATCTTATCCTCTAATTCCCACGTGGCCTCTTCGACATCCTGGTTAGACCAGAGAACCTTCACTAGTCGCACTGACTTGTGGCGAGTGTCCCTAGTCTTACTGTCCAAGATTCTCTGAGGAGTCTCCACGGATCTCATATTCGGTTCTAAAGTCAACCTCTCAGGTTCTAACACATGGGAGGGGTGGTGCATGTATTTCTTTAGCTGTGAAACATGAAAAACATCATGCACTTTACCCAGTTCAGCAGGTAAATTCAACCTGTAAGCAACCGGGCCCACCCGCTCCGTAATCTCATAAGGACCAACAAACTTCGGGCTTAATTTGCCCTTCTGCCCAAATCTGAATACACCCTTCATCGGTGAAACTCACAGAAATACCTGGTCGCCCACTGCGAACTCCAGGTCCCGTCGTCGAACATCAGCATACGACTTCTGCCTATCTTGAGCAGCTTTCATGTTCTCCCTGATTTGCTGAACTTCAGCCTTAACTTGTTCTAAATACTCTGGTCCTATAATGACCGTCTCACTCGACTCATCCCAGCAGAGCGGTGTACGACATGGTCTACCGTACAACGCTTGAAAAGGTGCCATCTTGATCGAAGCGTGATAGCTGTTATTGTATGAAAACTCGATCAGATGCAATTTGTCAATCCAACTGCCCTGGAAGTCTAAGGCACATGCCATCAGTATGTCCTTGAGTGTCTGAATAGTACGCTCAGTCTGACCATCTGTCTGAGGATGGAACGCGGTACTCAGCTTGAGTTCTGTACCCAACGCTTCTCTAGTAGCTCTCCAGTACCTCGAAAAGAATCTGGTATCTCTATCTGACACTCTGCTCTTCGGTATCCCGTGATGTCTCGTGATTTCTTTCTCAAACAACTCAGCTAATTTGGTCACCTTCCACGTATCCTTCATCGGTATGAATCGGGCTACTTTGGTAAGACGATCCACACCACCCTATCATGTTGAGACCTCCCCTAGCTGGTGGAAGTCCAACTACAAAGTCCATGGAGATATCATGGAACTTCCATTCCGGAACTGGCATCGATTGTACCATTCCGCCCGGTCGTCGGTGCTCGAATTTTACCTTCTGGCATGTGAGACACCTCAAGACGAACTCGGTAACATCTGTCTTCATTCCTGACCACCAGAAGTATCTCTTCATGTCTTTATACATTTTAGAGGCTCCCGGATGGATGGAAACTGAAGAACAGTGTGATTCTCTAAGTATACGGTCTTTCAGATCCGTGTTGCCCCGTGGTATGCATAACCGGCCCTTAAGTCTGATCAGATCATCATCATGAAGTCTGAAGTCGTATTTCTGACTCTCAAAGGTGCCATCTGTCAGCTTCTGTCTGACCTCTCTCATGTACTCATCTGTCCTCTGAGCCTCTCGCACCTCATCAACCAAGCTGGAGAAAGAAACTAGCGAATGGAGTGAGTGTAATCGACGGCTCAGGGCGTCTGCTACAACATTGGCCTTCCCCTCTTTGTATTGGAGGTCAATGTCATAGTCTTTCAAGAACTCTAACCATCTTCTCTGTCTGAGATTCAATTCCTTCTGAGTAAATATGTACTTTAAGCTCTTATGATCGGTGTAGATCGTCACACTAACCCCGTATAAGTAGTGGCGCCATATCTTCAAAGCGAAGACTACAGCTCCCAACTCTAAATCATGTGTGGGGTAGTTCTCCTCATGTTTCTTCAACTGGCGTGAGGCATATGCCACCACCTTGCCATGTTGCATGAGCACGCAACCCAGCCCTCTGCCGGATGCATCACAATAAACCTCAAAGCCCTCTGTACCGTCTGGAATGGTCAGAACGGTGCAGTGGTCAGTGAGTCCTTTAAGCTCTGAAATGATCTCTCACAGTCAACCGTCCATAAGAACGGTGCATCTTTCTTCATCAGACTGGTCATCGGTTTCGCGACCTTGCTGAAATCCCTAACAAGCCTCCTGTAGTAACCTGCCAGACCGTTCGGATGTCGGTAACAGTCTTCGGCCTTGGCCAAGTACGTACGGCATCAATCTTTGCTGGATCCACTGAGATCCCAGCATCTGAAATGACATGACCTAGGAAAGAGACCTGGTCAAGCCAAAACTCACATTTGGAGAACTTAGCATATAGCTGGTTCTCCCTCAATATTTCCAATACCCTCCTCAGATGTTCCTCATGTTCAACCTTAGATTTGAGTATATCAAAATGTCATCAATAAACACCACAACCGACTTGTCCAGCTGCTCCCGGAACAAGCGGTTCATCAGATCCATAAACTTCGCCGGTACATTCGACAATCCGAACGGCATCACCGTAAACTCGTAGTGGCCGTATCGTGTCTGGAATCCCGTCTTCTCAATGTCTCCCTCCTTAATGGCTATCTGATGATACCCCGATCTGAGATCAATCTTGGAGAACACAGATGCTCCCTTCAACTGATCGAACAGATCGTCGATGCGGGGTAGTGGGTACTTATTCTTCATTGTCACAGCATTCAGCTCTCTGTAGTCGATGCAGAGGCGGAGACTACCATCCTTCTTCTTCACGAAGAGAACTGGCGCTCCCCATGGTGATACACTTGGTCTAATAAATCCCTTATCTAACAAATCTTTCAACTGTTCTTTTAATTCATTCATTTCTGCCGGAGCCATGCGGTATGGTGCCTTGGCTATCGGTCCGGTACCAGGTAGCAGCTCGATGGTGAACTCTACCTCCCGAGTGGGTGGCATGCCGGGCAATTCCCGTGGAAATAAGTCGGGGAACTCCGACACTACCGGTAAGTCGGGGTCGAACTCGGGGTCTCTCTCTATGTCCTGTACATAGCAGAGGTATACTTCTTCTTTTCTCCTCAATTCCTTATACATTGCCATGGCGGTGATGATCTTAGTCGAAGGCTCTCTGGGCCTCTGGCGGTATGATATTGTTACCCCAGATGGACTCCTGAGCAGCAATCTATGCTCGGCGCAGAGGATACGTCCCTTGTGCCGCTCCAACCAGTTCATCCCGAAGATAACATCAAATCCTAGCTCACTGAACTCAATAAAACTGACTGGAAAGTCTTCTCCCTTAATTCTGACAGTGGCTCCTCGGTAGTAACGAGTGCAACGAACCTTCTCCTTAGACGGGAGCGTAACCGTGAAGTCGGGTAGCTCATCAGGGTCTAGCCCCAACCTGCTCGCGAATGATGCCGAGACAAAGGTATGCGAGGCCCCTGAGTCGAAGAGAACTGATGCCTCAATCCCATTAATCGGAAAGGTGCCGGTGAGGATAGTACCGCTGACGTCGGCCTGTGCCTCTGTAAGTATGCTTAGTGCACCTTCCGTACCGAGTCCATAACCTAATTGTGTTCACAAGCTTCATGAGTATTGATGGTATAACAAGAGTCGTAACAATTTATATGAACAACACTGTTATTTTATTCATAACATCCTGTTTACAACATGTGCTTCGATCTTACATCTCATTCCTCATCTCATTCTAACATTACATGGCTAATATTGTCTAAAGGTTAGGTTTAATCTCCCAGGTCTCATATGCGTCACATTGATTACTGCTGACGGTGTTGTATTCAACTTGATTCTCTTAATCCCATGGTATAACATCCTTGATTCTCCTCCCATAATTAATACATCTCCAGACTTAAGTACCAACTTATTTGCTCGGTCCGCACGCTTCTGCTCGCCGTATAAAAACTCTGCATCATCCCCAATGGACCAAGACACTACGGGTATCCCTCTTTCGAGAGACTCCGTTATCTCGTCCTTATCCTGGTGTAGTCCAAGTCGCCCATCCTTCTCGTAAAAGTTCACAATGCAAATGTCTGCTTGAATGTCTGGAATCGGTTCAGCTTCTAACTGCTGAGCGATTTCCACGACTTGTGTAATAACTGGATGAAACTCTTCGGGTATTCCCGGTGGTGAGACTCCATCTTGCATCCTCGTGGTTTGGTAGTTCTTGGCATACGGATTCCAATCCTTGCCTAAGCTCATCATTTTTATTTCATCTTCGCTCCCCCTAGGTACTCCGGTGTGTAAAAACCTCCCGGTCCCATTCCTAGTTGATTGCATCTTCTGATAATGGCTATTTGTGCTTCGGGTGTCAGGTATCCCCTTAATAAAATCATACCTGGGCGGATAACCTGACATTGTTCGGTTGGAAAGTCTATGGTTTCGATGTCGGTGTGCTCCGGGTTAGGTGTAGATGGTATTGGATAGCAGATGTGGAAGCTTCCTAAGGTGGCAGTAGGTTATATCTTACTTAAGTTTTAATCTCATCTTATTCTTACTTAACTCATTTATTCACCAAACATGCATGATAATGCGGTAAGCAGGCAATTTTATTATTAAGTGGTTATAGCGGTACCTGGCCTCGATGAGGGTTCAGTCTCATCGTCCCGGTCCACCAAGTGTAGTGTGGGTCCCGATTTCTGGGTCACCCGTGGGTTCTTGTCTGCCGCCTGCTGCACCTTCCTCTGACCGTCAGATCCAGCTTCCTGATCGGTCTTGCCCTTGCCCCTGGTATCGGGCCTATAGGCTCTGCTAGCAGGGTTCCGGTAACACTCATACGCTCGGTGTCCGTACACCCCACAAAAGTTGCACTCCACCTTATTCCCCTTGCAATCGAGCCCGGGGTGGTCCTTGTGACACCACCTAGATGTAGCGTCGCTGGTAGCCACCACTGGCTCCCTTCTCAGTCTCAGATCCTGATCATTCACAATATCAATTCTCATATCTCAAACGGTTACCAATTGTTTCTTAACTCACTTAATACCAATCCCTTACCCTTTGGCGCCCTAGAGCGCAGGGGTGTAGCTGCGTAAGCATACGTCAACTTCAATGGCTCTTCCGGAGCCTTCTCCTTTTCCTCCTTCCCTTTTGGGTTCTGACTTTTCTGGGCCTGAGGCTGGTACTTCTGTTTCTTGTACCCTCCTTGCCCTTGACTTTCCGAGCTCTTACCAGCATTCTTCCTCTTAGCATTCTCCTCGTCCCTCAGTTGGACGGTTATCTCAACCTTAGCAGCGGCATGATAGCACTCCTGCTTTTCCACAGTATTAGTCACTCTTATTCCTCACAATCTAAGTCTTACTCATTTACTTACTCAAATCTCAATTATTCTTATTACCTGCAAGGTAGTATAACTCGTCAGCCCCATGCCGTAGCGGAGTCGATGGCTAAGCCCGCCATAGAAGCGGTCCACCAGGATCTGGTCAGAATATCCAAGACCTGGCAGAAGACGGAGCAAGGCGGTGAACTCTGAGTAATACTCGTCCACCATCATCTTGTCTGTCCGCTTAAGCGCATCCAACTGCAAGCGCTTCTTCGTCTGGACATGGGCGGGGTAGTACTTTGCTCGTAGCAAGGCGGTGTACTGCTCCCAGCCGAACTCTGGATTGGCCACATGCTCGGCCCTCACCAGCTTCCACCAATCGCCTGCCGCCCCCTTCAGATAGAAAGCAGCCAGACGCACCTTGATCCCAGCAGGGACATCAAGGGTCTCGAAGGCGGTCTCCAGCTCGGAGATGTACGCCTCAAGCTTGGCGGGATCGGTCTCCCCCTTGAAGTGTGCGGGTCGAAGATCTGCAAGACTCTTCACCCAATTTGGTTCCCTGGGTTGTGGCGGTGGAGGTGGTGCACCCACACCAGGCTGATAGCCCATATGCCCTAATGCGGCAGCTACGATCTCTGCGATCGTCTGCCCTCCCGGTATTCCTGAAGCATCATCACCTTGGCCGCGACCTCGGCTTCCTCTAGGACGTCCTGCCATCTGAACAAGCATAACTCACATTAGATTCGTATCCACCACTGTTTCGGTTAACGAATTTATAACGTCCGTAGACGGTAAAGACGATCCACACTTATTAGTGGTCATCTGACTCTACTCACTCTAACTTCTCACACCCTTAACCCATCACTTATTCCTTAACTTATATCCTAACTCGGTGGTTACTCATGTCGGTATTTCTTGATCAGAGCGTAACTACGCTCTGATACCACTTTTTGTAACACCCCATCCAAAGCCAATCGTGGTTATCGCAAAACTGAACACTTAATCAAATTCGTCGCAGCGGAAATAATTAACACCTGGACCTTGCCACGGTCTGATCGTTATAATATACCGGCCTTAACGATTACAACACTTATCCAAAATACATAACCAACCCAAAACATCACCATCCATAATACCAACAACAACCGAGTACAAGTAACTAAGTCATAATCACAACCTTACATCAGTTTAAATATAAACAGACGGGTGCACAAGCGCAACCCGTACTCAAAATAAACATCCCATCCTAAGTCTAACCGCTCCTACTCTCGTGGTGCGTCCTCATGGGCCTCTTACCTGCAAGTGTAAAAACAGCCCCAAAGGGGGTCAGCACGAATGCTGGTACACCTCTCATGGCCCCCAAGCTAACGGGGCTACGACGACCAATTGTCGATAGCATGGAAATTGATTACATACACAAGCATGATATGAAGTGCAATAACAATAATCCACAGATGAACATGCATAGTTCACAAACAATGAACGACTCAAGCGTCCCCTTATCAAGTGGGTTAGTAACCCCCTCCTCAGTCCTGATTTGCTTAATCTCAGTTCCTTACCTTACCTTAATCTTAATCTCAACTTAATCTCAGTATACACCGTTCCTGGAAGGGAATGGTTGTAGCTTAATTCGAACCTGGGATTTAGGTGATCCCACCGCACCATCTTAATGCCACCTACTCTGGACGGGAGTCCAGCGTAGCTGAGCCAACAACCGGCCCTAGGCTACAAGTCCGAAGACAAGTCCTTAAGCGGAGGGTGGATCTGATTCAGATACCGTCCCCCTTTCCTTAGCATGCATGACCGGAGTTCGGTCCCGGGTTTCCTCACTCAAGTTCCAGTTAGTAGAAATCTTAATCACCATGTGCTAGCTAACCCTTAACGGGCATTAACCAACAATCACCAAAACTTAACTCTTATTCTTAACTTAGTAAGTACTAAACTTGGTTAGTAGCAATCTCAAGTCTCGTGGGTTAGTGCAAAGATAACACATGCACAACGAGAACAAAATATATCCGGTTGCATGCTTTATCTTGTTTTAGTCATAGCAATTAAACAGATTGCACACAAGCCGAGGGACACCTCGTTAGCAAGCAGGTCACAAGAAAGATTGTACCGTTCACCGTCGTTTGTCCCGTAGTTTAATTCTCCTCTGAGTCCCAACTTTCGAGTCCTAAAATATCCATCCAACTTATATTATTAATTACTTATACTTTACTTAACTTATTTAACTTACTTAACCCCTTAGTGGTCCCCAATCAACACTTCTTAAGTCTTATAACTTAATCTTGCAACTTAACCTTAAGCTTATTAACTTATATTTAACTTAACTTAATCCCCTTTGGTTCTTATGTCTCTAATCATCAATGTCCTCTAAATGGTGTACCATTAATACCATTAAACATCCTTAGAATTTGAAATTTCTTCTTTTTTTTTTAGGACCGACCGAACTTACGACCGACCTTACCCAAGGTCGGTCCATTCCAGAACATATTACCGCTTGAAAATTCTACCCCGACCAACCTTGCAAGTCTGGTCCCCAAGGTCGGTCCATTCCCGAGAGTGTTTCCCCGTGGGAAATTTAAGTCCGACTGAACTTGCCAAGTCCGGTCCTATGTTCGGTCGATTCCAGAGACTAATTCCCGCACAAATTCTAGGCATGACCGACCTTGCAAGTCCGGTCCAAGGTCGGTCCGTTCCAGAGACTTAATTCCTTCATAAAATACAAGCCCGACCGAACTTGTAAGTCCGGTCCCCAAGTTCGGTCGGTTCTAGAAACTTTCTCCGGCAGTGTAAACTGAGCTCGACCGACCTTACAGGTCCGGTCCCTAAGGTCGGTCGGCTCCAGAACCTTGTTTCTAAATTCTCTTTTAACTCCAAATTTCCTCATATATCCTAGTATGTTCTAACCTCATTTGGCACCTCAAATACACCTTAAGCCAACTACTAAACACTTTAAATCACTCACCAACATCCACTTTAATCATTATGCATTTTTCCTTGTAATCATGCCAACACTTGTAACATTTTCCACTAGGTTTCTAGGTGGTGGTTCATACTAATGTAACCACTATGCCAAATGTTTCCCCACCACTATAACATCATCTCCCAAGCATTCCACTAACTAAAACTATTTTATGCATTCCTTAAAGTTCCTTCAAGCTTATGCGTCCATCCATCAACACATTAATTCCTTCCTAGTTGTTTACCAACATTTGCCTAAGTCCTAAATACTCAAGTACATTCCCTTGATTCCTAAATCCTTCATAGAGATGCCTAAGTCATTATAACCCATCAAAACACCTTAATCTCACCCCTTTTTCATCAAGACGACCTCTAGAACTTCCTAGTACTTCCTTAGTCATTAAATCCCCTTAGAACATCTTAAACACTTAAGTTCTCTTTTAAATTTTGCCATGGGTTCTCTAGCATATAGTACATCCTAACACTTAGTTTTTCTCCATCAACCAACCAATATCACTCAATTCTCATCACAACTCTACACAACACACAATCTACACCACAATACCACCACTACCCACATCATATATAGTGTATAAACTTAAATGCTTGGCACTTAGGCCCTTAAATGACAATAATCTTAACCACTGAATTTCCACATATATTTGCCTTTAACCTGCGAATACACACAACAAGGCAGGCTCCCATTGAAATAAAATGCTTCTTGTACTTCACCTTGATATTCTTAAACTATCTCTTTTTCCTCATTTGCTCCTTAGTCACAAGTTCACAATCATGATCATTGTTTCTCCTAGGTCATAAATAGCCCTTTTCTAATGTAAACTCTACACTAAACTCATCACATATCTTAATCCCATTCCCTTAATCAATAAAACACCTTAAGGTAAGTAATTTACCTTGTTCTTTTACAAGCTTTATAAACTTTCTTCCTTAGGTTTTTCCTTGCCCATCTCGGTCACCAATGTATATCTCCTTGCCAATGTTCTAACCAATATCCAATGACTCCATGAGTACTAGATAATACATTAACCCTAAGGAACAAACCCTAGGTTAAAAATGTGCTTTAAGGTATTAAGGTGATTGTTTTACCTTGGTTCTCAAGACAAGCTTGGATATGAAGCAAGAAGGACCTCCTCAATCCTTGAAGAGTAGAAAACAAGCTAGAACAAGGCATTAAAATGAAGCCTCATGAGCATACATTTTCGGTCAAGAAGAAAAGTGGTGAAACCTAGATTTTCTTCTTACACTTTCTTTACCTTAAGAGAATGGAGAAGCCAATGGAGTCTCCAAACTTGAATTTCCCCTCTAATGGTGGTTTGGCTTGGCACCAAATCAAAGCTTTCAAGTTTTGAAAAGATAGAAAGAGAGAGCTTGAGCTAACTAGAGGAATAGTAATTTGTTTGGTTTTGGAGCTAAAATGAGTAAGTAGTGTGCAAGAGAAGGTGGAGCTAGCATGAGGGTGCTCTTCAGCTAATGGAGAAGGGAGAGAGCTTGAGAAATCATGGGAACAAAAGAGAATGAAGAGGTGAGGAGAGAGGTGAGGAAAATTGATATTTTCTTATAAGTAATAGTACTTTCTACTTTATCCTTTAATTTCCTTTCTTATTTGCTCATGTGGTGATTCATCATCCTTAAAAACCGGCCCCCATTAAGTACAAGGGTACAAAGTCTTTGTTGACCAAATATCTCACTTATATTGACTTATGTTATAAACTACCTTAATTAAATTACTATTCACAAAACAGGCACATTGTTGTGAAATTTTGATTTCCCATATATATAGACTTCCAAATGTGATACTATATAGTACACATGTTAATTAAAAGATAATGATGGACATTTAGCCATTCAAAACTCATTTCAGACAATTTTTCAAAAATGTGCTTTAAGACTCCTTAAAGCACATTTTGTGTTTTAACTTGTTTTCAAGCTTGGTTTTCTTTGGTAATTGATTTGAAATGACCATTAGGATATTACTAAGGTCTTAGAACAATATTGGGTACTCACCCAAGGCTCTCCAAGCTTAGAGCACATTTTTTCTTAAACTGCTCTTTTGGTGTTTTCCTTATGTTTTCTTTGATTAGAAATGTTTCTTAATGTTTCTAAGGCATTATTTAACCTCCTTATAACTTAGTTTATCATTTAAACACCATATCTAAGTTTGGGGTATTTCAATTATCATTACAAACGAACACTGTAAACTGTGTAGACCAGTGGTACAACGCCATGGCTACCAATAATCACCAAACAATTGTACACCTCTAATATAAACTACAGAACTACAATTGTTGAAATAAACCACTAAGATACGAGGCCTACAACCTCTGAAGGACACCGGCTATTACAATTAAAAGAGCACACCAACCTATAACAAATTATAACTACTAAACAAGAACGAATTAAATGACACCGGCTTAAGAGCTAAGATAACATAAGTTAGTTATCAAACCATTAAATGGCTGAATTGGAAGTGGACGGTGAAAATTGATTCCCGGGGATCAAAGGAAACCAACCACAAACTGGAGTGGAAGGTTAGTTCAACACTGGTGCTGATCACACTAGCGTCGGATGACTCCTGAGAGTCTTCACAAGTTGCCATGATTAATTACAGTCAAAATAAACAAAACTGCAGTATACTAGTTGCAAACAACTAGCAAGAATTAAGCAAAAAGATATTAAATAAGAAAACTCATGACTAACAGTTTACGTTGTATATAATAAATCATACAAAATAAAACTATGAAGAGAATACGACCGAATAACAATCGGTACCGACAAAACACCCTACTAGTATACGCCAACATGTGATGAACACCAGGGAATTAATAAAACGTATCAGTCCATAGATGGACCAGAGGTAAAAAGAACAATTCTACCGTGATACGGCCATTATGAATATCATTCCCAACAATGAACGCGAATCAACACTTAACGCTTGAATAACTACAACCCCTGACCACTACCTTTACCAAGGAGTGCTATGTGCGGTTATGTACAATTAAAAATGAACAAACGTCAAGATTAAGTTTTATGCGCATTATCAAATCATACTGATTACAAGACAAGTTCTAAGTAGAAGAATGGCTACCACCATTGGCGTCCTGCCATGTAAAATGATAACTATCAATATGTCAAAAAGACATGTCGGTTACTATTGTGACGATTGTCAATGACGAATGAATGCATAAATTAAAACAAGGGCAAACAACTACATCGATATTACAAAACAATCAAACCAAACGCTAAATAGCGCAAATAAGCAAGTACCTAATGTACAAATAAAGGGCATGAGCCCAGAAGACCGGGTACAGGGTAGTTAGGATTACCTTGATTATTGCACATGAAATTTATTTGTATATCGACCTAAGTCTGTGAAGAGCCGAGTTGCTCAAGCTGTTATGCAATCTACAATACACCCAATTAAACGGAACAGGGAACAAATATGAATACCCAAGTATGAGAACTTACCCTACACCGTATTGGGAAGTATAGGTAAGATGTGATAATGATTAAACCTGAAGGAAAAGATCATGTATAGTACACATGGAAATCAAGATAGGAGAACTGACATTGCTAGCTCAGCACCAATATTACATAAACCGATTGCAGCCATACAGACGAACCAACATTTAACGTTTAACTGGTTAACAACCAAGTGCTACCTCTAGTGTATTACTAAGGACATGAGTCCAGAGAACAAAAATAATGTTTCAACCACCTTACCACCATACTACTAAAACATTAGCACCTACGACAAGATAACCGACATTGCGGACCAATCAACATTGAACTACAACAAGGACATCCATCAAAAGGGAGATTGACAATAGAATACTTCACAATAGTCGTGTGACCGACGCTACCAGTTTACTAAACGAGACATGGGACGACCGCACTCCGATAGGGGCATGTGGGCCGACAGACTTATTTATAAGTTAGTCAGGTAAGTAGTAATGTATCAGTATGGTACCCCATGCATGTAGACAAGTAGTGTTTGGAACACGAGAAGTAGTCAACTCCGTGCTACGGACAGTGATGCAGATTACCACGAAGATGGACAAGAAGAGCCGTAGTTAACCAACGGGCTAGAGAAACCAAGAACCTACAACACAGAGTAGCAGACGATACACAGTGAAGACAAGGAGACCCTTCGAAGATGACGACGCTGATAACAGGAACATGAAACCCACTGTATGGACGAATAATACGTAGAACCCTCATAAGGATCATGCAAGTTCTTGCAATCCAGAGGAATCTACCAAATGATGTGAACTTAAACGCGTAACTACGCAATAATGGAAAAACAAAGCTAGTATACTATCAGATGTTTTAACAAGAACATAAACGTTATAATGACTAACAAACCGTCGAATCGACTGAAATGTGATGCACGCGGAAGCGACAAATACGAACAGTTATCAATAATAATTACGTGGGCGAACTTAGACGAGTAAAACGCGCAGAGAATAATGTGAAATGGAAGATGAAGTTGCAGAACTCTAATACGAGCACAACATATGAATTTCCCTGGCAGGAAGCAGGAAGAACCATACCAACGTTGTTGCTAACCCGACACACGGGAAGAAAATATAATATACGAACACGAACAATGTGTTACTCCGGAACAAAACCACCAGGAGACATGAATGACATCCTTCATCTAAGTAGACATCAAGACTCGTACGTCTCGCTTTTACCAAGAAAGGTGCAAAGAGCACTAAATACTAAAAATAGCTAACGTCATATGACAACTCAAGCTGGAAGTCAATGAGAGAAGATACGCGAAGATGCTAGTAATCCTAACGATGGGATATACGACAATACAAGGAATCAACTGAACCTATGTTCATGGATCTACACCTCTGTACGGAGCGAGTGGGCCCATTAGAATGAATTTGGGAGAGAGCACAAACACGTGCCTCACCCTTTACATGTTTTAGAGCCTGGAGGGGCTAGAGTCATACCCGTCTCTATAATATGAGGATAATCTACTCCAAAGGTGGGGATACCACTTGAGAGTTAGAGAACTCCATGAGAGCCAAGTATCAGCGCTCCTTGTGGAGCGGCTGTTGAATACTTGTGGGGTACGGGGCGTAACCCTTTTTAAGGGGGGTAGAGCCTCTTGGCTGTGCACATGTTCACACTGAATTTTGTTGTGTATGCGGGGCATACAGTAGTTTGTTGGCATGTTTATTGGTATGTAGGCCATACGATGTTGTTTGTTGGTTTGTTTCGTATGCGGGGCATACAGTGAGTTGGTGGTATGCAGGGCATACGTTGTTGGTTGCTGTTGTTTGGTTGTTTTGTGGTGTTGTTGGTACGCGAGCCGTACGTTGTTGATGTGTTTGTGTGTGATGTGCACTTGTGTGTATGAATCTTATGAAATACTTGTCTGAATGATGTGCTTACACCCATGTGTAGTACCTTTCCTTATGATACTGTGATATATAAATTTATAGTGCCTTGTAGAATGATTACATATGGTATCGCCTAGATAAGAAATGAATCATTAGATATGGAATGTGGAATAATGATATGGTATGGACACCTCGGGGAGGTCACCAGGGTTGGTAGAACTGATAGGAAATGATGGTGCTGATGGATCACCTATATCCATATATGTTTGAATTAACGCCACAATTGAGGGCAATGTGCGGTATTAGCACGACACGATAGGTGTAAATGATATATCACATAGATATTCATTACGGGATTATATGGGTAGTATTAATACACCTATTTAAGTAAAGCGACTTCTGGACGAAGCCTTTTTAAGGGGGGTAGACTGAAATACCCCTACTTAATTAATATTGATTAAATATATAATCAATTAAATTGAGGCCTAAACATGCCTCGAAAATAAATTAAATACAACAATGTTTAACAGAAAACAAGAATTACACCCTTTGACCTTTTAGGGTGAATAAATATCCAAACGACTTCCGTTTGACCTAGAATTTTAACCCGAGCCTAATAACTCGTAAATGAACACATTAAAACCATTTCCAAGGGAAACAAAACTCAGAAAAACACTAGAACATAAAACATGCACTAAGCTTCCTTAAAACACAATTTTGTGAGATTATCTCCAAAATGAGTTTTATTTAATTTTAGGGTCTTAAATACCCTTATGTATATTAATATGACATTGTGTGCCACATTAAAATGCTTAACTCAAAGTTTTTCAAAAAGCCAAAAAAAAACATGTGTATTTTTTTGGGAATAATAACCAAATAATGCCAAAATGACATTTAATCTCTTGATCATGTCCTGGGTCAATACACTCCCTTGACCTTGGCTAATATATTTTCGCTAGGATAAGCTCCTTTCCCCAGCGAGTTACCACCCCATATGCAATTAAATCTGATCCGATACATATGCTATATTAAAGCAACATGTGTACATTGTTACCATTTAAAAACATTAACTAAGCTCTTACTTCTCCATTATTACTTGATTGATGCTGCCCACTTACCCACTGCGGGACCTGCACACCACCGAACAACATACATTACATATGGGTACTTTACTACATGAATAAACACAATATATGTATAATATATATATATATATATATATATATATATATATATATTGGCAATCAACCCATTTGCTCCCACCGTACTACTACTACCAATACTACCTATTTGCAAATCGACAAGGGCCACCACCTACTACTCAGCCCATGCCATACTATATAACATATTATATGCTATGGCCACTTTACATTTCTTTTTTTTTCTTCTACGGCACTACTACTACCTACCGTACTACTACAACTACTTATATTCCAAACCCACTTGAACCGACAACCACAACCACTGCAAGCTCAAATAATATTGTGACATGGGGAACTTCCCACCTTGACCACACTACTAACCCATACCTACTACCACTCTCTCAACCGACTTCTTTTTCTTCTTCTCAGTACAATACTCTTCTTCATCCCACGTAAATCCAAGCTTATTCCATGCTACTCCATAATCGAGAGCATCTCCCAGTTCCTTCCTTGCTGCTCCACCAGGACCAAGATGCCCAGCTTCCTGTGGTTTTCCAGAACCGAGGGTAGTTCCCAAGCCCATTTTGCTATTCCAAAAAAGAGAACCGAGAGTTGTTCTCAGTTTCATATTTCTTTGCTGTTCCAGGAAAGGGAAAACCGATAGAACATGTCCAACTTCAATGAACTTCTTCTTCTTATTCTCCACGTACAAACAGAGGAAGTGCTGAGTCTTCTTTGCCTTCTTCACATAATATCCAGTAGAAGTCCCCAGCCCTTTTAAACCCTTTCCTTTGCTATCTTTCCGTGGGAAGACTAGGAAAAAAAACACCCAGCACCTTGTGAGAAAGAAAAACAGAGCGCATGCAACTCATACATTTCTGCTGCTCCAGAACCATGAGCACCATTCGATCTCCCTTGCTACTACTTGTTCCAGAGGATAATGCCCAGGCTCGAGGAGGAAAAGACCAAGTGTGAACCTCCTTTCTCTCCATCATTTCGGTGAGTTTCACCACTGCGTTCTCCCTTTGTTCTTGCCGGTAATACTGCTAGCATGTCTTGAGCTCTGCCCTCTGATTTCTGCACGTACAAAAATAAAGAGGCACACCCAGCGATCATGAGCCCCCTTCCCGTTTTCTTCACGTACAAAACAGAGGAAAACAACCAGCACTTAATGAAGGAAAGGCTCCAGCTATAGACTTTCACTTCTTCCATCTCGGTAAGGAAATATCCCTGTTTTCTTCATTGTCTTACCGGCAATATACCTAGCTTATATAAGCTTCTTCTTCTGCCTTCTTACGTGGGAAAACCAGGGTGAGAACACCATCTTGTGAAGCAAAAAGAAACCCAGGCTCGAGCTCTTCAGTTCTGCACAACTCGGTATACTCTGACCATGTTTACTCCTTGTTGTTCTACCGATAGTACATCCTCAGTTCCCAGCTTGTACTGAGCTTTTCTTTTGCCTTCTATACGTATAAAACAGAGGGAATACATCCATACATCATACAGTAGCAATACTCATGCAAGAAGCCTCATTTCCACCCTCCTCGGTAAGGAAATACTACTACTTTCCTCATTGTTTTACCAGGTACATGTGCGGGCATGAGCACTAGTTTAACAGTCCCTTTTGCCTTGGATAAAACATGCGTGAGCAGCCTTGAAAACCAGCTCCAAAACAAGGTAAAGACCTTGCATTTTCCTTAGACAAAATCAATCTATAACAACCTTGTTTCATGTGGCTAACATGTGTTCATTTCATGACATGTAATGCTGGTGAAAAACCTCTTGGAAACCACCTGCTCAACCGTAGGAAAAACAGACCCAAATATACTTATACAAAGTGAGTATTTTGCTCCTAATAATGTATATACTAAGTTTATATAATTAGTGCTTCAAAGACTTATCAAACCTTATGTTAAAAATTAGGCCAAAAGGTTAAAAGTGCTGCTTGGTATGCTTGAAAGCTTGGAAATCAAAGATAGGTGAGAAATACTCACCTTGTGTTATAATATGGTTTTTTTTTATGAAATTTTATTTCAAGGATGTACTAGCCATGGGATGTATGGGTATTGAGTAACTTAATTATGTACTAAAATGTTTAATAACATTTTTGGTAGTTTAGTTAGAGTATTAATGACCTATAAGGTCAAGGAAAATAATTATGGGTCAAAAACACAATTTATAGAATATATGGGGCAAGGGAAGTAAAACCAAGACCAAACATGGTTTTAAATGACTTAAATATATATTATAATGTTTTATAACATTTCTAGTTGATAATGTAAGGTTTGGATGACATAATATGTCATAAGGATAAATTAAATGATTTTAGGAAACATTAAAGAAAAATTATATGATAAACCGTGATCAAAATAGTTTTCTTATAACATTTATGTGTAATTTTTATCCCATGTGAATTAATGTAACAAGGCCAAGCATTTTAGGCCATTTAATTTAATTGCTATATTAAGTTAAAAATGGATTTAAAATGAACTTAGAATAGAAAAATAAATATTACCGTAATAGTTGGGGTTTAATTATGATTTAAATAAATTTTGGGGTTTACCATCAATAATAACCGAAGACTATGCATTAAAACCTTATTTCATGGATTATATAAAATTTAATAAAGCTTCGAGGTAAAAATGTAAATTATGAAAATTATAGGGGCCAAACTGTAATTATACAAACTCCTGGCCAAACCGAAAAGTATTGGGTCAACATGGACCATATTAGGAGGTTGACCAAATTTAATGTCATAAATAATTAATTTTATGAACTTATGTTAACATTACAAGTGGAATGTTGAATTTATAAAACTTATGGGGGTATAAACGTAAATACCGAAAAGTAGAGGAGTAGTTTGGTTAATATGATTGAAATACCCCAAACCTTAGTGTGTTGTTTAAACATTAAAATATGGTATATTTGTAACACCCCTGCTATCAATACAGTCATTAACGTCCAATCTCCTTACTCATTAGATGCACGCAGCGGATACCTACTTACATACATTGGGTGATACAATGCCGTTAGTCACCCACGTGACTAACAAGGCTACTGATTCTACATACAGCATCGGTCTGATGGACCGGAATCCCGAGTACTACAAATCTACAATGCATTCTCCATTTACCAAATGCTACTACAATCTCCATTCAATACAATACTCCAAGTACAATACAATATAATCTATATACCGAGTTTACTAAGATCCTTATACAATGTACTATCTCTTCAAAGTTCATACATACTCACCAAGAGACTACTTACTACCCGTTCCTCACACGCTACTTACTTCCAAATACCAGGGTGTGCCTCCGGTCTCTTCCTTGACCATATTCGTTTCGGGTACCTGCACACTAAAAAAATGTCCCCCGAAGGGGTCAGCTTTCGCCGAGCATGATAACCGCATACCCCGCGTACTAGTGAGGGTACGCCGACCACTTGGTCGAATACATGCGGTTCATTTCATACAAGCATACATGCATACATGCTCTTACACACAGTACCATAATACTTACACAACATACATACATACAATTCAGTTCATACAAGGGATACGATATAAACCAACCAATACATACTTACCTCTTCCGAATTACACATACTCATTACATACACAATATACAATTCTTGTTAGCTTCATTGGTCCACCCGGGTTAATCGGGTGGAGATTACTCTTTTACTCGTTACTTCATACACATACATACTCATACACATACTTACTTACGGATCCATACTTACTTACTCTTACTCTTACTCAAGTTAAGTCGTCGGGACCTCCGGCCCTGGGGACTACACCGTCCCACCTCCGGGATTTACTTGACTCACTAATCCGGGATGCTACCCATTTAAGGGATTTGGGCCGCGGACCAGTTTAAGAGTCAGGAATTGCAGCCAACCTCTTGTGACTCCGCATCCTCACGCGTGGCCGAAGCTATATCGGACTTGTACTCATTCCAATTTACTCACTTAAGTTAGGAGTTAGATAGTTAGGAATTAGCACAAGTCAACATCCAAGCCACAATAATACAATACAAATATACACATACATACGAGGTACAATACTTTACACAAGTACAATACGAGGTTCGAATACCATTCATCATCATTCATATATTTCATGAATTATACAAAGTGCTCAAGACAATAAATTTCAAGCACAACATAAGTCAAGCACAGGTAAGTGCATTATAATCCGATTCATGCATTTATCTTATTTAGGTGGTCAAATAAGCACACAAATCGGGGTAACCAGATTAGGATACAGGGCATGAAGAAATCATACCTTTCACCGTTGTACTTGTATCCCAACGTTCCTCCGGTGTTCACAATCACAGCCTAGGATATGCATACAATTGAATGATTAATCTACCATTATTAATCTTAACTCGACTACTTTTGTGTTTGCTAATCCGTACTTACTAAGGCTTTACATTCCTTACTCTTATATTTCATTTTACTTACTTTCCATTACTTGCCCATAATTTACATACCCATATATATACATATGTATAGGTGGGTATACATATATATATATACTAGTTATAAGCTTACTGTTTTTTTTTTTGTAAGTATAGGGCCGTCCGACCCACCGTCCGACCCAAGCCCTGGGTCGGACCATTCCAGTAGGATTCGTTCCCAGAAAATTACCCTGTCCGACCCAGCACTGTTCCGTCCGACCCATACTCTCTGGGTCGGACCATTCCAGAAGGTTTTGGTCCTGTCGTCCAAGCTCCGTCCGACCCACGTCCGACCCAACGTCTGGGTCGGACGAAGTCAGAAACTTCGACGACGGAAAAATTTTAGCCTGTCCGACCCACGTCCGATCCACGGCTCTGGGTCGGACCATTCCAGAAAGTTTACATCTCGTTGTTTAAGCCCTGTCCGACCCACGTCCGATCCAGACTCTGGGTCGGACGGTTCCAGAACCTTGTTACAGATTTTGTTTTTCCTTCCCAATTTCACCCATTGTTTCCCCAATCTTCCTACATACATCCTAACATGTTTTAGTACCATTTAAACATTCTAAATCACCTTAATTCATCCACCAACCCATTACTAAATCCATCAAACAACTTACACAATTTCCCTCACTTCCTTTCAACACTTACAACAGTTTTTCATTCTCTAATGCTACGGATTTTTCTACAACTCCTACCATTCGATATTTCCTCTACCAATGTCACTCCTAGCATCCCAAATACATCTCCTATTACCATGCCAATTCATTTCTAAGCAATTATACCACCTATGCCCAAGTCCAACATTCTTTTTACCAATTCTTGCACACTAATCTTTCCTAGTCCTCCTATACAAATTTGATACCCCTTTGCTACAGATTTTGGTTCCTACTTCCTCCATACATAGTTTCCTCTCCTAATGTCATCTCCAAGGCCTACAATGCATTGTCTCACCTCTTCAAGTCCAACACTCTTGTCACCAAATTCTTACACACTAATTCTTCCTAACTTCTCCAATGTATTTCTATACACTTTGTTACAGATTTTACATTTCTTATTCCTCATACTACAACTACCATTCCATTGCCACTAAACATCTCTACTAATCCAAATACATACCTTGGTTCTACCATTCACCAAGTCATTTCTACATGTACATATTCCTACCAAAATTTTGCCATAGTTCCTCTACATTTCTTACTTCTCCACAGTGTTTTCTCATCAAACTCCTTCCTAATCTAGCCAAACCACAAGGGTTCTACCAGCACACATACAAAATCTTAGTACACCATTACTTCCTCAATCCACATTACTAATGCACATACACAATACACTTGGCTCTAAGGCCCACACTTCACATACTAGTTCACAAATACTCAAACTTCCTCAATTACATTACTAGTACATTATTTGGTTTCTTTAGATTGGTTTACCCATTCCCATTACTCTGATGCACCAAAATTTAACATTAGTAAAGAGCTCTTACCTTGAGCTTTTAATTCCTTCTTTCTTTCTCATCTCTCCTCTTCTCTTCCTTGTACAATTCGATTTTGTGGGGAATGGGGTTGCCAAACTCCATTCCCACCCAAAGCATACAAAACAAGTATAATTATACTAACCCATAGATTTATACTAACTCATTGAGATATTTTAAACAAATTTCTAGGGTTTACCTTTTGAAGCTTTTAAGAGGGGTTTTAGCCCTTGGTTCAAGAAGGTGAATCCACCACCATTGCAAGGTTGATATTATGCTCAAAAGGGAGAGAGAAAACAAGGCATTACAAAGAGGCAAAAATCGGTTATGAAGCAAGGTGGAGAAAACATGAGTTTTTCATGTAGATTTTTACCTTGTTGGAAAGAGGAGACTCCAAGCTTTACATTGGTGCCATTTTCTCTTTGAATGGGGAAAACCCATGGAGATGAAACTCATCCTTTTCGAATTTTGAAAAGAGAGAATGATAGAGGAGGATGAGGGGATTACAAATATGTAATTATTTTTGTGATTGGAGCTCAAATGGAGGTAGAGCATGGGAGAGAAGATGAAGTGCCATTGTTGTTGTTGGGGGAGCTCCAAAATCGCAGCCCAAGGGAGGAAGAGGGAGAGTACGATGGAGGGGGAAGAGGAAAGAGAGAGGTGAGTGAAAATGTGAGAGTGAGGTGAGAGGGAAGGGAAATAAAGTAACCTTTTACTTTATTGTTTTTGCTTTTGGCTCTCTTATTTTATTAGCTAGTTACATGTGTGTGTGAGGGAGTTATTTGACTGATGAAAACCGGCCCCCTTACTGTCACACTAGCTGGAGCGTTTTTTGTCTTTTACAGAAAACGCTCGTTATTTTACCCGGTTTAGGTACTGTTCACTAACCGGGCCCGTTTTCCGGAATTTTCTCGTTTCTTTATTTTTATTGGTTATTAAGCTTTCATAAATGCTTAATAATTATTATTTAATGATTTATAATTTTTACGGGTTCGTTTGACCGCTTAAAGTCACGTTTTCGGGTTCCCTCGAAAAACGTGCTCTAAAGCTCTATTAGCGTTTTAATTCATTATTTGGATCCGTATTCTTCGGGAGTTGTTCCCATATATTATTTAGGTCTTATTAAACCTTTAGAATCCATATAACACGCTAACCGAGGTCTCATTCCTCCTATGGTTACTTAACGCTTATTTAGCGTTTTCCGCTTTTTAAGCGTTTATTTATTTCTTTTGGATTTATTTTTCCTTACTAGTATTAATTGGGTACCATTAGGCCCTTAAATACATATGAGATTAATTTTAATCCCTATATTTAATTTCGGGGTATTTCAATCTACCCCCCTTAGGAACTTTGTCCTCAAAGTTGTTCGAGGTTACAGGTTTACAATGCTTACTTATTCTTACGTGTCTAATACCAAAGCCATACCTTCTTCCTTCTTACAATTCCCAAATCCATTACTCAGTGTCTCTACATACCATACCATACCAATGTACTATAGTTATTCCAATCCGCATTACTACCGACCATCCGGTTCCTCATTACCAAATTTATACATACATACAATGTAAGGCTATCCCCAAAGCGATGCAGTACACATTCCAATCCCGTAGGCGCTCAGATCATCTAGACACGGGACTCCTCTATGTCCCGCCGCCCTTGGAATAATACAACATAATATATTACTATCTTCTCCCGTACCAGCTTCCAACAAATACTCTAGTCTCTAGTCTAAGGAAAATCCTTCCTCACGGCTACATAGAAATCCTTCTAAAACATACAACTCCAGATTCCAATTTATGTTCATTACTTCTATCCTATGTGTGATTCTTGTGACCACTTGAGGGGAGCTTCGAGAATCATTCGACCCTGATGTGATCAGCATCAGTGTTGAACTATCTTTCCACCCCAATTTGTGTTCGGTTTCCCTTGATCTGATCAGGATCAAGTTCGACTTCCCACATCAGGTTCAACCAAACAAATAATTTAATTGTTTTCATCTTCTATCTTTTTATTCTTTCTAGTCGTGATTACGAATCCATACATCTCCAAAGGATGGAATCAGTCCATCAATCATCCTCACTCTATTTCCCAAATGCTTTACTCCATGGTTCAATCCTAATGCTCATTTCATCAACCTTCACTACTTCCGTCCATTACTCACCATCATATCCTATATTCTAACTAAGGAATACTTCATTTCTAAGATTTAGTTGTCTTCAATTGTTTCAAATATTTTACTTACGATTCCACTACTCATAAACTTCATTCATCTACTATCCTCATTCATTTCGTACTACTTCTTCAAAGGTTACAATACTTGTGGAGCTCCGTCCACTACTCATTACTCTTCTTTACCAATACTCTTACACTGGTGTTACAAGATGGGTATATTCACCCTATGGTATTTGCATGTCTAATGCTTAGTTACCACAATTCAATATGAATGAATACGTATGTTTATATAACGTAAGTACCACTCATCGAATAATTTCTCATTTGTGCTATGCACATTATAGTTTTATGTGTTTTATTTATAAAACTTGCATTAAGCGGTTTTCGCTCTACCCCCCTTAAAAGGGATTACGCCCACGTAATCTACCATATGTTATTATTATTAAACATTGGTTTAATCAATTTGGGCAATCTGAAGCGTTTAGCTTCACTACGGTGTACTATAGAATATGCTCTGGTCAAAGGGTTTTAACCATACCAACGGTTTAGTCTTTGCACCAAGAGTTCCTATATGAGTTTATTTAACTCATCGTTAATTCGGTTCTAGCCTATCAGGCTTCAAGGCATTAACACCATTGTATTATACTCACTAGGTATATTGTCTCCTAGCTAGGGCCCACTAGCTTCTGCTGCGCGACCCTGATAACTTGGGTTATTCACCCTTCTTGTTATCCTTAATGTGCTATACATAACCTTTTATCCATCTATTATGGGAATAAGGTTTACTAAACAAATTCGGTATTCTTTTACCGTGTTTGAACTCGACGAGTTAAGATTTATAACCAGCTCTCTGGTACTCTACTGCACATGCTATTCGTGCTTCTACGATTATTCATTAAGTTCCTCCGACTTATTGTCAGGCGAGGTTAAGTCACTACTTAGTTGTAGTGCTTCCTCTGGTGTCACTAGCTTCTGAATTCTACCAGTTTCCCTGGTTCAGTACAAGTGTTCTTTACTTGTATGGCCTTGCATTTCTATGCGTCGGTCCTAGTGACTTTCTTAAGCCTCCCTTCACCTTTTATTCCATTGGAATTCACATCCGTGATTGTTAGTGTGTTTCGCACTCTTCGTGCTTCTTTGGCCTTAGGCCGCACGGTTTGTTGCTAAGCCTGCTTGACTGGCTTATGCCATGTTTGTGGTGAAAGGAAAGATTTACTACGGTTTACATTCTTCATATCCCTAGCCATCTCATTAGATCATTAGCTGAACAAGTGCAATGCCAAAACACTCAGTCATACAGAGTGCAGAGGCGTAAACGCTTGACAGTAAGTCACTTATGTGATAGGAAGGAATATTTCTGCTTGTCATTTCGTACTTATACTCCGTGTCATTATCTGCTACTTCCTCATATCGGTCGCTTGTTGCGCACCGTATTCTTACTCATTATACAACATCGTTTTTACTGTCTCTGTTACTGTGATAGTTTCTCTTTACTCATTGCCATTGTCATTGGCACCATTCCCTTATGGTATGAATACCCTGGGGTTTCCAATGTTCATGTGTATGACGGTTGTCGTAGCATACCACAATATTAATATCTTCCCAATGTGGATGTTCTTCCATTTTAGGTTTCATGTGTAGGTTAGCTTACCTCACATTCCATCATCATTCATGATACGGCTTACCAAGTATCTTGGTTGACCAAGGGTGAGATAACTCATCGGGTTATAAGCTCTCTTGAGCGTTGGTCATTCGTGATGTTCAATGTGTGTTCACATTAATTGCTTTGATAATTATTGCCTTTCGGTGCTGAGCATTGGTTTAGGCTCTGGCTGTGTAGTTTTGCTTGTATATATATTACCAGGACATCCCACGAAACTTCAAGGGTTTTCTGGTCCCGTTCTCCAATTGAAGAGTACTCTGTCATTGATAAATGAGAGTTCTTGTTGAGTGGTTTGTCTCCCCTCATAGGTCTACTGACAAGGTTGGCTATGTTGGTGTTTACACAATGGTTTACCACATGCTTGGGTGCATATGGAGTATACTTACTCCTTTAAGTCGTAATGGTTTGGAAATCTCATTTCCTTATTCCTTCACCCCTTGGCAATATCTATTGCGTGGTTTTTGTTATAGTAAATGGAAGCCTTTTTCTAAGGGTTCACATCGTCACTGCATTGGTGGTCTTTGGTTAATGAGGGGTACCTTCCCTTGGGTTTCTCGTAGTGTCCAAGTGTGGACTAGGCCAATGTTGGCATTACCATGATTCTCATGCCTCTGTGCTACCATTGCTACAGAAGGCATGGCGGTAATTAAGAACTCCGTCGACTGTATACTAGGCTGATGCTCTAGTGACAGTGACATTGAGTTGGCCATTACTCCAAGCCACTCAGAGTGTTGGGTTTGAATTTATGGTCCAGTTGTTGATTTCTTGTCGTATGAGGCAATATCTCTTGTAGGTCTCGTTAACAATTGGTGCCGGTTTTGCAACCGTTTAAGTTTATATAACGTATTTGGTTTACGACTTCTGAGCCGTATTGCTGCAAGCTATGCTCTTTGCAAGCTGCTTATACATGTTTCCACTCCACGTATACCGTCATAGGTTGGAGGTATTATTGGGCTCCATGGTAAGTCGTGACATCACGCTTCCGTTCATAGGAGACCCTTTAGGCAATCTGGTGTTAATAGGTGCCTCTCAGTATTTAGGGCATTTCCTGTTAAGTGAAATCCCTTCGGGTCCCAACCGAGTGTTCGTTCTAACTTTCGTGCTTTTATCATGTCGCTGTTGTTCGACTGTTGTCCATCTAGTCACCCTCAAGGATTGCTCCTGGGTGTTGTTAAATTATGTCGTTACTTCCGGCTGATGGTTATGATATGTTGTCCACTGTACCATCTTGTGGTATCGTTCTTGAGTTGTCCCTTTTTGGGTCATGACGTCTCCCGTCCTTGGGTAGACTGTTTATGCTTGTTCCTAGTACTTGAGACTAGGTTTGAATATCCTCTCCGATTATGGATTGTGCTTCGTAGTAATTTTGTGATTGCTCTTGGGAATTCCGCCCCGTTTGTTGAGTATTGTTAGGTTCACGTTAGGCATTCGCCTTAATGTGTTTAGGCTGGGCATTCCATCCAGCTGTCAGGTAATTGCTTGGATTATTTGAGACATATCCAATGTCTATACTTACTAGCATGTGCTCTTTGCACTTCCTAGTTCTTATTCCTCATCTTCAGATGGATTCTCTGAGTTCCTTTATGCTTGATCCTCTGAGGTGTCCAGCTGTCTTGGGTTGAACTTACTGATGGTCCGTAGAACGGAGTTGACTACTTCCCGTGTGTCGTACACTACATGTATACATACGTGGGGTACCATGTTGATACGTTACCACTTACCCAACTATATGTCGGGCCCACAAGCTCCTTCGGAGTGCGGTTGTCCCACATCCCGTAACGGGTATACTCGTAGTGTTCGTCACACGCCTAGGTGAAGTATTCTGTTGCCAACTCCTCTTGTATCATCCTATGATACTCACCATAATGCTGTTGGTCTGGTTTTAAAATCCATGGTTTTTAAAAGAGGGTTGTGGTTTTGAAAAGAAAATTTTAGGTTTTAAAACAATGGTTCGGTGTTAAAAGAATCTCTCATGGCATAGCCACGGTTGAGGTCTTGACCAAATCTAGCCTCTCGCTGACTGGTATGTTCTAAATACAGTGGTCGGGCCGTTAGGCCTTTCCAAGGTTCCATACGTCTGGTTGTTAGGATGTGTGATCCTGTGGTTGTTTCGTTACAGTCACCGTACATTACTGTGTACTTGTGACATGCTAGTGTTCCTTTACATATCTCTGTCTTTACTGCACTTGCCTTGGCAAGTGCATGGTATCGATGGTTTTTGGATAATCCTATACCAATCTTGGTATGGCTTCTGCTTGTATTTAATAGTCTTGTTAACCTTTCCCTTGGTCTTATTGATCCACAATAGGTATACTCGCCCTTTAGGTAGCTTCTTGGTGGTCTAGACATGGCTGTCGTAGATCTGGGTACTCCTCCAATCCTTGGAGATTCCCGCTCTATTTGGTTTAGTGTCGTTCCTTGTGGCTCGTTCCCACCCACCTGTGGCGGTCACTGAGTCTTCCTCGTTTAGGCACTACTCTTGTAGTCCTATATGATTATATCTCATGGTTGTTCTTGTAGTTGTCTGAGCTATATTGGCCAGGTATTGCAACCTTAATGGCGTCGTAGTTTTGAAGTTAACCGCTTCCGACTATGTCCTTAGTCAGTTAGCATACCGTTGGTGGTATTATTCAAGTATTACTATCCCGTAGACTTGTGTCTCGGGTTCCGTTACTGCTCCCTTTTTCCATTCTGTTGCACGGTTAGTACTTCTGTCCTGCTGTTGGTTGACTAGATAGGTTTCGCGACTGCTAAGCAGGTCGCCCCATGCTGTTGCAAGTTATAGCCTCCTCGTGGTTGGAATGCTCATTCTACCGCTATCACGTGCGGGGCTGTGGTTCAACCGGGAACTATCTCCGGGACTTCCAGTTCTTGGAATCTACTACATGTCGGTTCTTGTTTACTGTGTGATTGATTCACCACTGCCAGATCGGGTTTCCCCGAGTATGAGAAGACTTTTCTTCTCTCTGGCGTCCTTTCCCAAGTTACACAGTGGGGTTTGCGGCGGGCGGGACTGGTATTGTAGGTATCCGGTACTCACCGGGAGTTCCTAACTAGCATCTCTCTAATGCTATCACTCAGCCCATAGCCCTAAGCTTCTAATTCCTAACTCGGTATTTCCTAAACTCGGTATTTCCAGTCATCAGAGCGATACTTCGCTCTGATACCACTTTTTGTAACACCCCTGCTATCAATACAGTCATTAACGTCCAATCTCCTTACTCATTAGATGCACGCAGCGGATACCTACTTACATACATTGGGTGATACAATGCCGTTAGTCACCCACGTGACTAACAAGGCTACTGATTCTACATACAGCATCGGTCTGATGGACCGGAATCCCGAGTACTACAAATCTACAATGCATTCTCCATTTACCAAATGCTACTACAATCTCCATTCAATACAATACTCCAAGTACAATACAATATAATCTATATACCGAGTTTACTAAGATCCTTATACAATGTACTATCTCTTCAAAGTTCATACATACTCACCAAGAGACTACTTACTACCCGTTCCTCACACGCTACTTACTTCCAAATACCAGGGTGTGCCTCCGGTCTCTTCCTTGACCATATTCGTTTCGGGTACCTGCACACTAAAAAAATGTCCCCCGAAGGGGTCAGCTTTCGCCGAGCATGATAACCGCATACCCCGCGTACTAGTGAGGGTACGCCGACCACTTGGTCGAATACATGCGGTTCATTTCATACAAGCATACATGCATACATGCTCTTACACACAGTACCATAATACTTACACAACATACATACATACAATTCAGTTCATACAAGGGATACGATATAAACCAACCAATACATACTTACCTCTTCCGAATTACACATACTCATTACATACACAATATACAATTCTTGTTAGCTTCATTGGTCCACCCGGGTTAATCGGGTGGAGATTACTCTTTTACTCGTTACTTCATACACATACATACTCATACACATACTTACTTACGGATCCATACTTACTTACTCTTACTCTTACTCAAGTTAAGTCGTCGGGACCTCCGGCCCTGGGGACTACACCGTCCCACCTCCGGGATTTACTTGACTCACTAATCCGGGATGCTACCCATTTAAGGGATTTGGGCCGCGGACCAGTTTAAGAGTCAGGAATTGCAGCCAACCTCTTGTGACTCCGCATCCTCACGCGTGGCCGAAGCTATATCGGACTTGTACTCATTCCAATTTACTCACTTAAGTTAGGAGTTAGATAGTTAGGAATTAGCACAAGTCAACATCCAAGCCACAATAATACAATACAAATATACACATACATACGAGGTACAATACTTTACACAAGTACAATACGAGGTTCGAATACCATTCATCATCATTCATATATTTCATGAATTATACAAACTAGTGCTCAAGACAATAAATTTCAAGCACAACATAAGTCAAGCACAGGTAAGTGCATATAATCCGATTCATGCATTTATCTTATTTAGGTGGTCAAATAAGCACACAAATCGGGGTAACCAGATTAGGATACAGGGCATGAAGAAATCATACCTTTCACCGTTGTACTTGTATCCCAACGTTCCTCCGGTGTTCACAATCACAGCCTAGGATATGCATACAATTGAATGATTAATCTACCATTATTAATCTTAACTCGACTACTTTTGTGTTTGCTAATCCGTACTTACTAAGGCTTTACATTCCTTACTCTTATATTTCATTTTACTTACTTTCCATTACTTGCCCATAATTTACACACCCATATATATACATATGTATAGGTGGGTATACATATATATATATATATATATACTAGTTATAAGCTTACTGTTTTTTTTTTGTAAGTATAGGGCCGTCCGACCCACCGTCCGACCCAAGCCCTGGGTCGGACCATTCCAGTAGGATTCGTTCCCAGAAAATTACCCTGTCCGACCCAGCACTGTTCCGTCCGACCCATACTCTCTGGGTCGGACCATTCCAGAAGGTTTTGGTCCTGTCGTCCAAGCTCCGTCCGACCCACGTCCGACCCAACGTCTGGGTCGGACGAAGTCAGAAACTTCGACGACGGAAAAATTTTAGCCTGTCCGACCCACGTCCGATCCACGGCTCTGGGTCGGACCATTCCAGAAAGTTTACATCTCGTTGTTTAAGCCCTGTCCGACCCACGTCCGATCCAGACTCTGGGTCGGACGGTTCCAGAACCTTGTTACAGATTTTGTTTTTCCTTCCCAATTTCACCCATTGTTTCCCCAATCTTCCTACATACATCCTAACATGTTTTAGTACCATTTAAACATTCTAAATCACCTTAATTCATCCACCAACCATTACTAAATCCATCAAACAACTTACACAATTTCCCTCACTTCCTTTCAACACTTACAACAGTTTTTCATTCTCTAATGCTACGGATTTTTCTACAACTCCTACCATTCATATTTCCTCTACCAATGTCACTCCTAGCATCCCAAATACATCTCCTATTACCATGCCAATTCATTTCTAAGCAATTATACCACCTATGCCCAAGTCCAACATTCTTTTTACCAATTCTTGCACACTAATCTTTCCTAGTCCTCCTATACAAATTTGATACCCCTTTGCTACAGATTTTGGTTCCTACTTCCTCCATACATAGTTTCCTCTCCTAATGTCATCTCCAAGGCCTACAATGCATTGTCTCACCTCTTCAAGTCCAACACTCTTGTCACCAAATTCTTACACACTAATTCTTCCTAACTTCTCCAATGTATTTCTATACACTTTGTTACAGATTTTACATTTCTTATTCCTCATACTACAACTACCATTCCATTGCCACTAAACATCTCTACTAATCCAAATACATACCTTGGTTCTACCATTCACCAAGTCATTTCTACATGTACATATTCCTACCAAAATTTTGCCATAGTTCCTCTACATTTCTTACTTCTCCACACATGTGTTTTCTCATCAAACTCCTTCCTAATCTAGCCAAACCACAAGGGTTCTACCAGCACACATACAAAATCTTAGTACACCATTACTTCCTCAATCCACATTACTAATGCACATACACAATACACTTGGCTCTAAGGCCCACACTTCACATACTAGTTCACAAATACTCAAACTTCCTCAATTACATTACTAGTACATTATTTGGTTTCTTTAGATTGGTTTACCCATTCCCATTACTCTGATGCACCAAAATTTAACATTAGTAAAGAGCTCTTACCTTGAGCTTTTAATTCCTTCTTTCTTTCTCATCTCTCCTCTTCTCTTCCTTGTACAATTCGATTTTGTGGGGAATGGGGTTGCCAAACTCCATTCCCATCACCCAAAGCATACAAAACAAGTATAATTAATATACTAACCCATAGATTTATACTAACTCATTGAGATATTTTAAACAAATTTCTAGGGTTTACCTTTTGAAGCTTTTAAGAGGGGTTTTAGCCCTTGGTTCAAGAAGGTGAATCCACCACCATTGCAAGGTTGATATTATGCTCAAAAGGGAGAGAGAAAACAAGGCATTACAAAGAGGCAAAAATCGGTTATGAAGCAAGGTGGAGAAAACATGAGTTTTTCATGTAGATTTTTACCTTGTTGGAAAGAGGAGACTCCAAGCTTTACATTGGTGCCATTTTCTCTTTGAATGGGGAAAACCCATGGAGATGAAACTCATCCTTTTCGAATTTTGAAAAGAGAGAATGATAGAGGAGGATGAGGGGATTACAAATATGTAATTATTTTTGTGATTGGAGCTCAAATGGAGGTAGAGCATGGGAGAGAAGATGAAGTGCCATTGTTGTTGTTGGGGGAGCTCCAAAATCGCAGCCCAAGGGAGGAGGAAGAGGGAGAGTACGATGGAGGGGGAAGAGGAAAGAGAGAGGTGAGTGAAAATGTGAGAGTGAGGTGAGAGGGAAGGGAAATAAAGTAACCTTTTACTTTATTGTTTTTGCTTTTGGCTCTCTTATTTTATTAGCTAGTTACATGTGTGTGTGAGGGAGTTATTTGACTGATGAAAACCGGCCCCCTTACTGTCACACTAGCTGGAGCGTTTTTTGTCTTTTACAGAAAACGCTCGTTATTTTACCCGGTTTAGGTACTGTTCACTAACCGGGCCCGTTTTCCGGAATTTTCTCGTTTCTTTATTTTTATTGGTTATTAAGCTTTCATAAATGCTTAATAATTATTATTTAATGATTTATAATTTTTACGGGTTCGTTTGACCGCTTAAAGTCACGTTTTCGGGTTCCCTCGAAAAACGTGCTCTAAAGCTCTATTAGCGTTTTAATTCATTATTTGGATCCGTATTCTTCGGGAGTTGTTCCCATATATTATTTAGGTCTTATTAAACCTTTAGAATCCATATAACACGCTAACCGAGGTCTCATTCCTCCTATGGTTACTTAACGCTTATTTAGCGTTTTCCGCTTTTTAAGCGTTTATTTATTTCTTTTGGATTTATTTTTCCTTACTAGTATTAATTGGGTACCATTAGGCCCTTAAATACATATGAGATTAATTTTAATCCCTATATTTAATTTCGGGGTATTTCAATATTAAGACTAGAAAGAGTCTTAGAAACGTTAGTAAACAATTTAAACCATAGAAACACAAATAAATACCTTAAAGTCAATTAGGGCCCAAATGTGTGCTCTAAACTTGGATAAGCTTGGTTAAGAAACTAATGAGCTACCAAGACCTTATTTATATATTAATGACATATTAACCGATTACCAAGGAAAACCAAGCTTGGAAACAAGTTAAAACACAAAATGTGCTTTAAGGAGTCTTAAAGCACATTTTTGAAAAAATTGTCTTGTAAATGAGTTTGAATGGCTAAATGTCCATCATTACTCTTTAATTAACATGTGTACTACTTAGTATCACATTAGGAAGTCTAAATCAATGGGAAATCAAAAATTTCACAACAATGTGCCTTGTTTTTGTGAATAGTAACTAAAATAAGCAAATTTATAACATATGTCAATATAAGTGAGTTAATTGGCCAACAAAGACTAAAATACCCCTTATTACTTAATGGGGGCCGGTTTTTATAAGGGGTGAATCATTCCCCTTGTTAATTTGATAAGATAGAAATTTGATAAAGCAAATCACTATTTACTTAACATAAATATCTCTTAAAACCTACCTTTTACTTACTCTTCACTTTCTTCCATTTCTTCAGGTTCCCACCGTCTCGAAACCTCTCTTCCTCCTCTCTCCATCGGTTTGCAGCAGCTCTCACACCATTCTCCGTCTTTGACCACTTTATATCTCCTAGCTCTCTTTACCAAATCAAAACAAGACCACCATTCTCTTAGTCTCATCAAGCTCTTCAACCTTGTCTTCTCAAAATTCCAAGAGCTCCATTTCGGTGCCAAGAGGAATCTCCATGGGAGGAGCTTGAGCTCATCTTTTCACATATTATTGTTCTCCTTTGCTTCTAGGTAAGGAACTCAAATAAAAACTCCATTTCCTTCTTGTTTTGATGTTGACCGAGAATCACCATTGATGGTGTCCTTTATATTGCTTTGTTCTAGCTTCATTTGAATCTTCCAAGGGCTTGGTGGAGTCCTCTCTTGCTACATATCCAAACTCTCTTCATATCCAAGGTAAAACAATCATCTAAATATTCTAAGACAATATATGTATCTAGGGTTTACAAGGAGATGAAGTAGAAAGCTTGTATACTCATTTCATTATTTGTATATGTTTAGAAGTTGACAAGAAATCAAACACCCTTACCGATTTTTAAACAAGGAAACAAGAAAGAAGTTGTGAGGAAAAGAGGTAAATAGCTAACCTAATGTAGCTTATAATGTCTTAGGAGAACTGAGCTTATATTGCTTATTAAAACTACTTAAGGAGCCAATGGTAAATGATTAGAAAAATACTCTCAAGGGCTTAGTAAAAGGCATATGTATATTGGGTGTAATTGCAGGTCAAAAGCAAATATAATGTGGGAAATTCAGTGTTTATGATTTATGCATCTTAAGGGCCTAGTGCCAAGCAATTTAAATTATGCACTATATTGGGATGTAGTGTTAATGAGTGAAGTTTTGTGTACAGAATGTTGTTGATGGATTTTAGTGTTCTTGATTGTTTAATGGTGAAAACAATGTGTTTTGGCTTAGTAATGTTCTAGGAGAGTTCATGTCAAAATTTAGGTAAGTACAAGAAGTTCTAAGTGTTTAAACAAGATTTGGTGAACTAGGAAGTGTTAGAAATGTTTAGGTGTTTTACTAGGGAGAAGTAATGTCTTAGGTGTTCTAGGAAACAAAAGGACTTAGACATCAACTAGAAGTTTAGGTTGCTAAGAAAAGTTGCTTGGGAGATGATGTTGTGGTGGGGGAAAGCATTTTGGGATAGTGATTATCATAGGTGAGAAACACCATTTAGAAACCTTGTAAGAAATGTCACAAGTGCTGGTAAATTTTAGGAGAAAGTTGAGTAACAAGTTAGACAAGGAACTAGGTGTGTTTAAGATGATATTTTGGCATTAGAATATACCTAAGATCATTGGGAAGGTTATACATTTAGTGGGTAAGGAGAACCATTGCAACAAGACTTAGAAAAGTTCAAAATGTAAATGTGTAGCAGTGGTCCGGGACTTAGGTCTTGGATAATGTCCCGGACCATGCAAAAAGGGCCGAGAATTCTTACACGCCTTGGTCCGGTACTTAGGTTATGTAAGAAGTACCGGACACCCCCTGTTTTACCCCTGAGAGAATTGGTCCGGGACCTGGACTTGTATGAAGTCCCGGACCACCCCATAAAAACAACCCGAGAGTTTTTGCCTACATTGTCCGGGACATAGGACCTGTATGGAGTCCCGGACCACTACCTGAATCAGCCCGAGAGTTTTACAATGACACGGTCCGGGACCTTAATTGGGGACCAAGTCCCGGACCCATTTAAAAGTTGAGTTTTAAGATTAAAAAAATGATGTCTAATGATGGGGATTAGTAAGTAATGATGTTATAAGTTTGTTGTCTAAGGCATGTTAGGTGTGTATAATGACAATTTAGAAGGTGAAAAGTTATAATAAAATGTGAAAGTAAAATAACTAGAAATGCAAAGTAATAAGTTTATCGACGGACTAGTACGTTAAATTAACCGACGTTACTAATGTGTATAGCATTCTCCAAAGGTGGAAACCAGTCGAAGCAAGGACCAAGGTGTGGTTTTCTTGCAGTCTGTTGCCTACCGGTTTACACCGGCTTGTGTGTTTGTTGTTATGTGTTTTATGACCTTGTAAGACTTAAGTCACTAATGAGTTTACAGTTGTTAAATATTATTGTATTGTTAAGTTGACTCATTTCCCTTGTGTGTGTCTAACAAGACTTAACCACTTGTATGTGATTGTTCGTTGAGTTCGATGTTAACTTCTAACAATGCTAACTGGGGAGTGAGGAGTCCGGCTGTTCCGGCCACACGTGTGAATATGGGAGTCGATGTCATAACCGGTTCGATTCTCTCTGTATGTTATGGTTGTTCTTCCATTTTGGTTTCCAACCTTCCCTTTAGCTTAACCAAGGCTATTTTACTGACTCACATCGGGCCACAGGGGCATACTATGTTTTTTGTTCGGGTGCTTGGAATCAGATATCCGAGACACCTTGTGTTAAGTTATTCGTTCAATCTAACAGGACGGTACGAGATGTAACGAGCTTAGCATGAGTTTGGCAAACATTCTCTAGGCTCTCCATGGGATCTATTGGTTGGTTCGTTTCCTAAGAGGATTCGTTTTGTATGTTATGTGTGGTGTTGTTATGCAATATTCTTGCTGTGATATATATGTAGTATGTTTAAAATGAATGTCATGTCATCATGACAATTAGTTGCTCGTATCCACTACAAGAAAAAGGCCCGTTTGCTACCGACACAATTGGTTGCGATAATAGTGAAACTGGTAGCCAAATAGAACGGGCTACCGCTTTTGTTCATTTGGCTACCGGAGTTAGGCGGTGGGTAAACCCTTGGTGGCGAAATTGATTTTCGCTACCGTTTTCTGGTATTCTTTTTAGATACCAACTTTAGTGGTTGCATTTAAAAATGTTGCCACCCAATATAGTGTGGTAGTATTATATTCACATGTGTGGTTCTCTACTAATGGCTTAATTAATTCAGACTAGTGTGTTAAAATGTGCACATATCAGGATTCGATCCTGCGACATGTGGGCTAGATAGATATTACCTTAACCATTGGGCCATGATACTTATTCGCGACATAATACATACTACATGTAAATATATTTAATGTTTGATACTCTAAATATAAAGGAAATTTTTTGCCGAGATATGATCAAACATTGGATATGTAAAAATTAATAAAAATAGATGTAGGTCTCACTAAGCCACATTGATATTAAATTTACATAATATACACATTAATTTTGTATGGTCAAAATAATAAAATAAAAGTATATGTTGGGTTAAAATTGTATAAAATTAAAACTAAACATATATATCTATTACAAAACTTTAAACATTTAAAATTTTATATGTATTTTATTTATTTTGCAAATTTTAACCAACACGCCAACTAATTTAAATGTTACTATTTATTGTATTTTTATTTTATTAATTTATGTGATTTTTGTAAATTAAAGAATTATATAGTAAAATTTATAAAAAACGCACAAAATTTTAAATTTAAAACATATATATCATGTACTAATTTAATTATGTTGACAACTAATATATTAATTTTGTAAATTTTAACCAACATATGTATTAGTTTAATTTATATTACATGTACTCTATTTATAATTTATTAATACGTGTTATACTTTGAAAATTAAAAATATTTTAAGTATCAAAAATGAATTATGTTACATATATCTTATATGAGATATAAATTCTTGTAGTGGTATGTAGTTTTAATTAATTTTCACGAATTAGAAAATTTTTGTTTACTTAAAGTTCTTTTTAAAATTTCGATAGCTAAAAGGTAAGAAGTAAATTATACTAAAGGTACTATATTGAAAAAAACTATAAAAAATAAAATATTTATATATTAAGATAATATATCCATTATGGCAGCAGCAATATAGGTTAGTATTCTGAATTATGTAGTAATCACATGTTTAAGTTATAAGACAATAATAATTTTATTAACACTTACGAATATTAGCTATCATTTACTATATTCTAGCACAATATCAACTGAAATTTCATCAGCATTATTAGTCGGTAGCAATTTCGAAACTTAAGATAGTAGCAATTTAGCTAATTGTTAAAAATATTTGCTATCATAGCCAAAATAGTAGCACAATAGCAACCGTAATTGAGTGTTAGTAGCAATTTCATAATTTTGCTTATCTACATGGTCGTAGCAACTTTTAAGATAGTAGCTTGTTAGCTATTGATTAAATTATGTTGCTACCGTTGCTCAAATAGTAGCATAATAGCTACCATGATTGGATTAGCATCAAGCAAATAGTAGCAATTCATTAATTTAGCTACCAATATCGGTAGCAAAATTATTTTTACTAAAACTACCGGAATGAAAAATAAAATAGCTACTATTGATGGTAGCAATCTTGTAAGGCGGTAGACATTTAGTAATTCTTGAAATCAGCCCGAGAGTTTTACAATGACACGGTCCGGGACCTTAATTGGGGACCAAGTCCCGGACCACTTTAAAAGTTGAGTTTAAGATTAAAAAAATGATGTCTAATGATGGGGATTAGTAAGTAATGATGTTATTAGTTTGTCTAAGGCATGTTAGGTGTGTATAATGACAATTTAGAAGGTGAAAAGTTATAATAAAATGTGAAAGTAAAATAACTAGAAATGTAAAGTAATAAGTTATCGACGGACTAGTACATTAAATTAACCGACGTTACTAAATGACAAGTGACCAATAGGGTCCAGATCCGGCATACTCAGCGTCTATCGCTGAGACTACACTTATTGTGCAGGTTGTTGATCTTCGTCGAAGCCGAAGTGCGGGTACAGGGTAGTTAGGATTACCTTGATTATTGCACATGAAATTTATTTGTATATTGACCTAAGTCTGTGAAGAGCCGAGTTGCTCAAGCTGTTATGCAATCTACAATACACCCAATTAAACGGAACATGGAACAAATATGAATACCCAAGTATAAGAACTTACCCTACACCGTATTGGGAAGTATAGGTAAGATGTGATAATGATTAAACCTGATGGAAAAGATCATGTATAGTACACATGGAAATCAAGATAGGAGAACTGACATTGCTAGCTCAGCACCAATATTACATAAACCGATTGCAGCCATACAGACGAACCAACATTTAACTGGTTAACAACCAAGTGCTACCTCTAGTGTATTACTAAGGACATGAGTACAGAGAACAAAAATAATGTTTCAACCACCTTACCACCATACTACTAAAACATTAGCACCTACGACAAGATAACCGACATTGCGGACCAATCAACATTGAACTACAACAAGGACATCCATCAAAAGGGAGATTGACAATAGAATACTTCACAATAGTCGTGTGACCGACGCTACCAGTTTACTAAACGAGACATGGGACGACCGCACTCCGATAGGGGCATGTGGGCCGACAGACTTATTTATAAGTTAGTCAGGTAAGTAGTAATGTATCAGTATGGTACCCCATGCATGTAGACAAGTAGTGTTTGGAACACGAGAAGTAGTCAACTCCGTGCTACGGACAGTGATGCAGATTACCACGAAGATGGACAAGAAGAGCCGTAGTTAACCAACGGGCTAGAGAAACCAAGAACCTACAACACAGAGTAGCAGACGATACACAGTGAAGACAAGGAGACCCTTCGAAGATGACGACGCTGATAACAGGAACATGAAACCCACTGTATGGACGAATAATACGTAGAACCCTCATAAGGATCATGCAAGTTCTTGCAATCCAGAGGAATCTACCAAATGATGTGAACTTAAACGCGTAACTACGCAATAATGGAAAAACAAAGCTAGTATACTATCAGATGTTTTAACAAGAACATAAACGTTATAATGACTAACAAACCGTCGAATCGACTGAAATGTGATGCACGCGGAAGCGACAAATACGAACAGTTATCAATAATAAATACGTGGGCGAACTTAGACGAGTAAAACGCGCAGAGAATAATGTGAAATGGAAGATGAAGTTGCAGAACTCTAATACGAGCACAACATATGAATTTCCCTGGCAGGAAGCAGGAAGAACCATACCAACGTTGTTGCTAACCCGACACACGGGAAGAAATATAATATACGAACACGAACAATGTGTTACTCCGGAACAAAACCACCAGGAGACATGAATGACATCCTTTATCTAAGTAGACATCAAGACTCGTACGTCTCGCTTTTACCAAGAAAGGTGCAAAGAGCACTAAATACTAAAAATAGCTAATGTCATATGACAACTCAAGCTGGAAGTCAATGAGAGAAGATACGCGAAGATGCTAGTAATCCTAACGATGGGATATACGACAATACAAGGAATCAACTGAACCTATGTTCATGGATCTACACCTCTGTACGGAGCGAGTGGGCCCATTAGAATGAATTTGGGAGAGAGCACAAACACGTGCCTCACCCTTTACATGTTTTAGAGCCTGGAGGGGCTAGAGTCATACCCGTCTCTATAATATGAGGATAATCTACTCCAAAGGTGGGAGATACCACTTGAGAGTTAGAGAACTCCATGAGAGCCAAGTATCCAGCGCTCCTTGTGGAGCGGCTGTTGAATACTTGTGGGGTACGGGGCGTAACCCTTTTTAAGGGGGGTAGAGCCTCTTGGCTGTGCACATGTTCACACTGAATTTTGTTGTTGTGTATGCGGGGCATACAGTAGTTTGTTGGCATGTTTATTGGTATGTAGGCCATACGATGTTGTTTGTTGGTTTGTTTCGTATGCGGGGCATACAGTGAGTTGGTGGTATGCGGGGCATACGTTGTTGGTTGCTGTTGTTTGGTTGTTTTGTGGTGTTGTTGGTACGCGAGCCGTACGTTGTTGATGTGTTTGTGTGTGATGTGCACTTGTGTGTATGAATCTTATGAAATACTTGTCTGAATGATGTGCTTACACCCATGTGTAGTACCTTTCCTTATGACACTGTGATATATAAATTTATAGTGCCTTGTAGAATGATTACATATGGTATCGCCTAGATGAGAAATGAATCATTAGATATGGAATGTGGAATAATGATATGGTATGGACACCTCGGGGAGGTCGTCAGGGTTGGTAGAACTGATAGGAAATGATGGTGCTGATGGATCACCTATATCCATATATGTTTGAATTAACACCACAATTGAGGGCAATGTGCGGTATTAGCACGACACGATAGGTGTAAATGATATATCACATAGATATTCATTACAGGATTATATGGGTAGTATTAATACACCTATTTAAGTAAAGCGACTTCTGGACGAAGCCTTTTTAAAGGGGGTAGACTGAAATACCCCTACTTAATTAATATTGATTAAATATATAATCAATTAAATTGAGGCCTAAACATGCCTCGAAAATAAATTAAATACAACAATGTTTAACAGAAAACAAGAATTACACCCTTTGACCTTTTAGGGTGAATAAATATCCAAACGACTTCCGTTTGACCTAGAATTTTAACCCGAGCCTAATAACTCGTAAATGAACACATTAAAACCATTTCCAAGGGAAACCAAACTCAAAAACGCACTAGAACATAAAACGTGCACTAAGCTTCCTTAAAACACAATTTTGTGAGATTATCTCCAAAATGAGTTTTATTTAATTTTAGGGTCTTAAATACCCTTACGTATATTAATATGACATTGTGTGCCACATTAAAATGCTTAACTCAAAGTTTTTCAAAAATCCAAAAAAAACATGTATATTGTTTTGGGAATAATAACCAAATAATGCCAAAATGACATTTAATCTCTTGATCATGTCCTGGGTCAATACACTCCCTTGACCTTGGCTAATATATTTTCGCTAGGATAAGCTCCTTTCCCCAGTGAGTTACCACCCCATATGCAATTAAATCTGATCCGATACATATGCTATATTAAAGCAACATGTGTACATTGTTACCATTTAAAAACATTAACTAAGCTCTTACTTCTCCATTATTACTTGATTGATGCTGCTCACTTACCCACTGCGGGACCTGCACACCACCGAACAACATACATTACATATGGGTACTTTACTACATGAATAAACACAATATATGTATATACATATATATATATATATATATATTGGCAATCAACCCATTTGCTCCCACCGTACTACTACTACCAATACTACCTATTTGCAAATCGACAAGGGCCACCACCTACTACTCAGCCCATGCCATACATATATATACATATTATATGCTATGGCCACTTTACATTTCTTTTCTTTTTTCTTCTACGGCACTACTACTACCTACCGTACTACTACAACTACTTATATTCCAAACCCACTTGAACCGACAACCACAACCACTGCAAGCTCAAATAATATTGTGACATGGGGAACTTCCCACCTTGACCACACTACTAACCCATACCTACTACCACTCTCTCAACCGACTTCTTTTTCTTCTTCTCAGTACAATACTCTTCTTCATCCCACGTAAATCCAAGCTTATTCCATGCTACTCCATAATCGAGAGCATCTCCCAGTTCCTTCCTTGCTGCTCCACCGGACCAAGATGCCCAGCTTCCTGTGGTTTTCCAGAACCGAGGGTAGTTCCCAAGCCCATTTTGCTATTCCAAAAAAGAGAACCGAGAGTTGTTCTCAGTTTCATATTTCTTTGCTGTTCCAGGAAAGGGAAAACCGATAGAACATGTCCAGCTTCAATGAACTTCTTCTTCTTATTCTCCACGTACAAACAGAGGAAGTGCTGAGTCTTCTTTGCCTTCTTCACACAATATCCAGTAGAAGTCCCCAGCCCTTTTAAACCCTTTCCTTTGCTATCTTTCCGTGGGAAGACTAGGAAAAAAACACCCAGCACCTTGTGAGAAAGAAAAACAGAGCGCATGCAACTCATACAATTCTGCTGCTCCAGAACCATGAGCACCATTCGATCTCCCTTGCTACTACTTGTTCCAGAGGACAACGCCCAGGCTCGAGGAGGAAAAGGCCAAGTGTGAACCTCCTTTCTCTCCATCATTTCGGTGAGTTTCACCACTGCGTTCTCCCTTTGTTCTTGCCGGTAATACTGCTAGCATGTCTTGAGCTCTGCCCTCTGATTTCCGCAAGTACAAAAATAAAGAGGCACACCCAGCGATCATGAGCCCCCTTCCCGTTTTCTTCACGTACAAAACAGAGGGAAACAACCAGCACTTAATGAAGGAAAGGCTCCAGCTATAGACTTTCACTTCTTCCATCTCGGTAAGGAAATATCCCTGTTTTCTTCATTGTCTTACCGGCAATATACCTAGCTTATATAAGCTTCTTCTTCTGCCTTCTTACGTGGGAAAACCAGGGTGAGAACACCATCTTGTGAAGCAAAAAGAAACCCAGGCTCGAGCTCTTCAGTTCTGCACAACTCGGTATACTCTGACCATGTTTACTCCTTGTTGTTCTACCGATAGTACACCCTCAGTTCCCAGCTTGTACTGAGCTTTTCTTTTGCCTTCTTCACGTATAAAACAGAGGGAATACATCCATACATCATACAGTAGCAATACTCATGCAAGAAGCCTCATTTCCACCCTCCTCGGTAAGGAAATACTACTACTTTCCTCATTGTTTTACCGGGTACATGTGCGGGCATGAGCACTAGTTTAACAGTCCCTTTTGCCTTGGATAAAACATGCGTGAGCAGCCTTGAAAACCAGCTCCAAAACAAGGTAAAGACCTTGCATTTTCCTTAGACAAAATCAATCTATAACAACCTTGTTTCATGTGGCTAACATGTGTTCATTTCATGACATGTAATGCTGGTGAAAAACCTCTTGGAAACCACCTGCTCAACCGTAGGAAAAACAGACCCAAATATACTTATACAAAGTGAGTATTTTGCTCCTAATAATGTATATACTAAGTTTATATAATTAGTGCTTCAAAGACTTATCAAACCTTATGTTAAAAATTAGGCCGAAGGGTTAAAAGTGCTGCTTGGTATGCTTGAAAGCTTGGAAATCAAAGATAGGTGAGAAATACTCACCTTGTGTTATAATATGGTTTTTTTTATGAAATTTTATTTCATGGATGTACTAGCCGTGGGATGTATGGGTATTGAGTAACTTAATTATGTACTAAAATGTTTAATAACATTTTTGGTAGTTTAGTTAGAGTATTAATGACCTATAAGGTCAAGGAAAATAATTATGGGTCAAAAACACAATTTATAGAATATATGGGGCAAGGGAAGTAAAACCAAGACCAAACATGGTCTTAAATGACTTAAATATATATTATAATGTTTTATAACATTTCTAGTTGATAATGTAAGGTTTGGATGACATAATATGTCATAAGGATAAATTAAATGATTTTAGGAAACATTAAAGAAAAATTATATGATAAACCGTGATCAAAATAGTTTTCTTATAACATTTATGTGTAATTTTTATCCCATGTGAATTAATGTAACAAGGCCAAGCATTTTAGGCCATTTAATTTAATTGCTATATTAAGTTAAAAATGGATTTAAAATGAACTTAGAATAGAAAAATAAATATTACCGTAATAGTTGGGGTTTAATTATGATTTAAATAAATTTTGGGGTTTACCATCAATAATAACCGAAGACTATGCATTAAAACCTTATTTCATGGATTATATAAAATTTAATAAAGCTTCGAGGTAAAAATGTAAATTATGAAAATTATAGGGGCCAAACTGTAATTATACAAACTCCTGGCCAAACCGAAAAGTATTGGGTCAACATGGACCATATTAGGAGGTTGACCAAATTTAATGTCATAAATAATTAATTTTATGAACTTATGTTAACATTACAAGTGGAATGTTGAATTTATAAAACTTATGGGGGTATAAAACGTAAATACCGAAAAGTAGAGGAGTAGTTTGGTTAATATGATTGAAATACCCCAAACCTTAGTGTGTTGTTTAAACATTAAAATATGGTATATTAAGACTAGAAAGAGTCTTAGAAACGTTAGTAAACAATTTAAACCATAGAAAACACAAATAAATACCTTAAAGTCAATTAGGGCCCAAATGTGCTCTAAACTTGGGATAAGCTTGGTTAAGAACTAATGAGCTTACCAAGACCTTATTTATATATTAATGAACATATTAAATCGATTACCAAGGAAAACCAAGCTTGGAAACAAGTTAAAACACAAAATGTGCTTTAAGGAGTCTTAAAGCACATTTTTGAAAAATTGTCTTGTAAATGAGTTTTGAATGGCTAAATGTCCATCATTACTCTTTAATTAACATGTGTACTACTTAGTATCACATTAGGAAGTCTAAATCAATGGGAAATCAAAAATTTCACAACAATGTGCCTTGTTTTTATGAATAGTAACTAAAATAAGCAAGTTTATAACATATGTCAATATAAGTGAGTTAATTGGCCAACAAAGACTAAAATGCCCCTTATTACTTAATGGGGGCCGGTTTTTATAAGGGGTGAGTCATTCCCCTTGTTAATTTGATAAGATAGAAATTTGATAAAGCAAATCACTATTTACTTTAACATAAATATCTCTTAAAACCTACCTTTTACTTACCTTCTTCACTTTCTTCATTTCCTTCATGTTCCCACCGTCTCCAACCTCTCTTCCTCCTCTCTCCATCCGTTTGCAGCAGCTCTCACACCATTCTCCATCTTTGACCACTTATATCTCATAGCTCTCTTTACCAAATCAAAAATAAAGTCCACCATTCTCTTAGTCTCATCAAGCTCTTCAACCTTGTCTTCTCAAAATTCCAAGAGCTCCATTTCGGTGCCAAGAGGAATCTCCATGGGAGGAGCTGGAGCTCATCTTTTCACATATTATTGTTCTCCTTTGCTTCTAGGTAAGGAAACTCAAATAAAAACTCCATTTCCTTCTTGTTTTGATGTTGACCGAGAATCACCATTGATGGTGTCCTTTATATTGCTTTCTCCTAGCTTCATTTGAATCTTCCAAGGGCTTGGTGGAGTCCTCTCTTGCTACATATCCAAACTCTCTTTCATATCCAAGGTAAAACAATCATCTAAATGTTCAAAGACAATATATGTATCTAGGGTTTACAAGGAGATGAAGTATAAAGCTTGTATACTCATTTCATTATTTGTATATTGTTTAGAAGTTGACAAGAAATCAAACACCCTTACCGATTTTTAAACAAGGAAACAAGAAAGAAGTTGTGAGGAAAAGAGGTAAATATGCTAACCTAATGTAGCTTATAATGTCTTAGGAGAAATGAGCTTATATTGCTTATTAAAACTACTTAAGGAGCCAATGGTAAATGACTTAGAAAAATACTCTCAAGGGCTTAGTAAAAGGCATATGTATTATTGGGTGTAATTGCAGGTCAAAAGCAAATATAATGTGGGAAATTCAGTGTTTATGATTTATGCATCTTAAGGGCCTAAGTGCCAAGCAATTTAAATTATGCACTATATTGGGATGTAGTGTTAAATGAGTGAAGTTTTGTGTACAAGAATGTTGTTGATGGATTTTAGTGTTCTTGATTGTTTAATGGTGAAAACAATGTGTTTTGGCTTAGTAATGTTGTAGGAGAGTTCATGTCAAAATTTAGGTAATGTACAAGAAGTTCTAAGTGTTTAAACAAGATTTGGTGAACTAGGAAGTGTTAGAAATGTTTAGGTGTTTTACTAGAGGAGAAGTAATGTCTTAGGTGTTCTAGGAAACAAAAAGGACATAGACATCAACTAGAAGTTTAGGTTGCTAAGAAAAGTTGCTTGGGAGATGATGTTGTGGTGAGGGGAAAGCATTTTGGGATAGTGATTATCATAGGTGAGAAACACCATTTAGAAACCTTGTAAGAAATGTCACAAGTGCTGGTGAATTTTAGGAGAAAGTTGAGTAACAAGTTAGACAAGGAACTAGGTGTGTTTAAGATGATATTTTGGCATTAGAATATACCTAAGATCATTTGGGAAGGTTATACATTTAATGGGTAAGGAGAACCATTGCAACAAGACTTAGAAAATGTTCAAAATGTAAATGTGTAGCAGTGGTCCGGGACTTAGGTCTTGGATAATGTCCCGGACCATGCATTAAAAAGGGGCCGAGAATTCTTACACAGCCTTGGTCCGGTACTTAGGTTATGTAAGAAGTACCGGACCACCCCCTGTTTTACCCCCGAGTGAATTTGCTTATATTGGTCCGGGACCTAGGACTTGTATGAAGTCCCGGACCACCCCATAAAAACAACCCGAGAGTATTTGCCTACATTGGTCCAGGACATAGGACCTGTATAGAGTCCCGGACCACTACCTAAAATCAGCCCGAGAGTTTTACAATGACACGGTCCGGGACCTTAATTGGGGACCAAGTCTCAGACCACTTTAAAAGTTGAGTTTAAGATTAAAAAAATGATGTCTAATGATGGGGATTAGTAAGTAATGATGTTATAAGTTTGTCTAAGGCATGTTAGGTGTGTATAATGACAATTTAGAAGGTGAAAAGTTATAATAAAATGTGAAAGTAAAATAACTAGAAATGTAAAGTAATAAGTTATCGACGGACTAGTACGTTAAATTAACCGACGTTACTAAATGTGTATAGGATTCTCCAAAGGTGGAAACCAGTCGAAGCGAGGACCAAGGTATGGTTTTCTTGCAGTCTGTTGCCTACCGGTTTACACCGGCTTGTGTTGTTTGTTGTTCTGTGTGTTTATGACCTTGTAAGACTTAAGTCACGTAATGAGTTTATAGTTGTTAAATATTATTGTATGTTAAGTGTGACTCATTTCCCTTGTGTGTGTCTAACAAGACTTAACCACTTGTATGTGATTGTTCGTTGAGTTCGATGTTGAACTTCTAACAAGTGCTAACTGGGGAGTGAGGAGTCCGGTCTGTTCTGGCCACGCGTGTGAGTATGGGAGTCGATGTCATAACCGGTTCGATTCTCTCTGTATGTTATGGTTGTTCTTCCATTTTGGTTTAACCTTCCCTTTAGCTTAACCAAGGCTATTTTACTGACTCACGTGGCCACAGGGGCATACTATGTTTTGTTCGATGTGCTTGGATCACTATATCCGAGGCACCTTGTGTTAAGTTATTCGTTCAATCTAACAGGACGGTGACGAGCTATGTAACGAGCCTAGCATGAGTTTGGCAACATTCTCTAGGCTCTCCATGGGATCTAATTGTGTTGGTTCGTTTCCTAAGAGGATTCATTCTTGTATGTTATGTGTGGTGTTGTTATGCAATATTCTTGATGTGATTATATGTAGTATGTTTAAAATGAATGCCATGTCATCATGACAATTAGTTGCGCGTATCCCGGTAGCCGATGGCTGCGCGTTAACCATACCAGCCAAGGGTTGCTGACCCCCTCGGGGGCTCCATATTTTTACTGCAGGATGAGGATCGAGGAAGCGGAATGGCTATAGATTCTAGACTGCAAAAATACTTTTGGTTATTTTGGATGTTGTGCCCGGGATGCGCCTGTGCTCCCGTGGCATTATATTTTGGTACCGTTTGTATTACAGTGACGGTCGTTTACAGTTGACAGTGGAGTTCATGTGTACAGTTTACAGTGACGGTTTGTATTAGATACTCGGTATGTTTGTAATGTATATATGAAAGGATGTTAGTACCTAATGCTCGGGAGTCTGATCATCAGACCGGTACGCTTGTATTTATTCTGCCTTGTTAACCACGTGGGTGGTTAACGGCGTTGTAGCACCGAACCGTTTAGCTATTGTTAGTTGTCATTTCCGCTGCGATTTCGATTATTGTTAAGTGCGTAGTAGGGGTGTTACAAACATGGTATCAGAGCGAAGTATCGCTCTGATGACTAGAATACCGAGCTTAGGAATATACCGAGTTAGGAAACCTAACCACAGTTACCTAAGTGAACAGTTATGAGAAAGGTTAACCACTAACTAAGAGTGGAGATACCTTATTGTTGGGAAGATGTTACAACCGTTGGACCGATAAGTGTGCAAGCATAATGCTAATGAAGTTCGTGTGAATCCAGATGTAAGGTAGACCACGAGGTCGAGGCCGCGGACGCGGTACTGGTGATACCGGGAACCAGGGAGAGAACCTACGGCGCAAGTTATGGCCGACGCTGTTGCGGCCGCCGTAGCCCAGATGGTCCCACAATTAGTAGCTGCGATGCAGCACGGGCAACAACCCGAAGTTCAACCACCACCGCCACCGCCTCGAGAGACCAACTGGGTCAAGGCGTTGGCAGATCTGAGACCCCGTCATTCAGTGGGGAGACCGACCCTGGTAAGCTGGAGGCGTACATCTCCGAGATGGAGACCGCTTTCGAGACCTTGGATTCCTGCTGGTGCCAAGGTTCAACTTGCCGCTTACTACATGAAGGGATCGGCGCAAAGTTGGTGGAAACTGGTAAGAGGGGCAGAGTTGGTGATCCTACTTTCCAGTGGAGGGAGTACACGGCCCTGCTGCGAGCCAAGTACTACCAGATTCATGTGCAAGAGGCCAAGCGCCTAGAGCTCGACAACTTGAGGCAAGGGGATAAGTGACGGTTGATGAGTACTACTCCGCCTTCATCAGACTTATCCATATGCTGCGCGTCTGGGTTACTCGAACCGGATCTTAGTGAACCGTTCTACAACGGACTGAGCTACCGCCTACGCTATGGTATGGGGCCAACCGGATATACTACCTTGCAGGTAATGAACTACAGTGTGATGTGAATGAGTATGTGCAGGTTAATGTAAATGTGAGTTTGTTTAGCGGGGCATAACTAACACCCTAAATATAGGAGTGCTATCATGCCGCTTGCTATTGTAGAGATCACCGTCCGTCTGAGGGACGAAGAGAATGCGCTCAAGCGCAAGGCCACGAGCGAGGGCCAAAGCACGCAAGGGTACAGGGGAGGAAAGAAGAAGAAGCCATACCCCAGTCCCAGAATGGACAGCAACAGGGTGGCAAGCGCCAGGCCCAGACCACCACTGCTGAGGAGCCTCAAGCTCACCTACGCATTCGGCCAAGCCCTTACGCTCTTACCCACCCAAGGGTAATTAATAAAATTTGGATGCCGAATTCTGGTTTGTTGTCTTTGTGAAGTATGTACTGAGTGTGTGATGTGAGCAGCTAGCACGGGCTCTGGACCGGGCGCCACTTACTGTAAGTGGTGTAACGGAGACCACCCGGCAAGCACTGCAAGGGCAATGATGTGCAGTGCCGATACGCAAGAAGATGGGGCACCGCGACTACGAGTGCTGGCAGAACCCGAATGACAGAAACTATAGGCCTAAGGGGCAGTGGAAGGGTAAGGCCACCGTGACCACTGATGGCCCAAAGACGGCGAATCAGCCACCCCCAGATCAGAGGTACACAGATTCCCACAAGGGGAAGGGGTCGGGATCCGGCAAGGCCGCCCTGAATGTGGTGGACCGGTCTGAGGCGCCAGGGCCCTCTTGTAGACCAGGTACCGCCTAAACTGTTGAATGAAATAAGTGATTGCATACCACATTTCATGCATGTGTGTTAGTGAGTCTAAGTAAACAACCATGTAAGTAAACAGTTAAAGTATAATGTGAGAACACCTAATTAGGTAATTTGAAAACTTAGGAACCTTCAATATTTGCTATCCAATCCCACCCACACCAAACCCTGAAGAGACCACCATCAACATCACCGACTTTCCAATGGAGCAATGTCAGGTCATCCAACTAGGTATGATACTTTTAAATGGATACCTGACACCGGAAGCGCAAATCTACATTATCCGACGATGCGACGAACTGGGAGCAGCACCCGGAGGTTTCTACACACCCGAATACCCGAGCAGATCAAGAATGAAATTGAAGATGATGTGCTTGGGTAAGGACTGGAACCCTTACACCAAGACATATCAAGAAGTGCGAGCTGAAGATGGAGCAACTGTACCGGTTATACCTGAGGAGTTCCTTGCGGTCGTTAACCACGCCGTGGGAATTGCTCAGCAAGTTGAATCAGATTCAATGCCAAGTGTTAAAGCAGACTTATGTATTGTGAACTTCTACCAGAAAGGTGGACGGTTAGGGTTACACCAAGATAAGGACGAGTCACCCGAGTCTCTAAGTGAGGGAGTACCCGTGGTGTCTTGGTCCATTGGTGATACCGCAGTGTTTGTGTACAGCGAGCAGAAGCGTGCTGATCTCGCAAAGAAGCTAGTGTTGAAATCAGGAGATGTGTTAATCATGGGTGGGCAGTCAAGGATGCTATATCACGGCATCAAGAAGATCAAACTGAATACCGCACCATCGGCAGTGATCAATGCCACACACATGAAACCCGGACGTTTGAATTTGACCTTCAGACAGTTTTAAAGCCTTGTATAATTATGTGATGTGTTAAACCAGTGTATGTTAAGGATGTTGTATGTGTTAGTTATGTCAGAGATGTAAACCACCTTGTGGTGTAAAGAGAATGTTAATGAATAAAGTGGAGTTGTTTGAAGAATGTCAACCGTATTATTACCAAATACTTATTAGTTTGCCAATGAATTAGGCTGTGCACTCGGAACGAGAGGTATACTGAGTGTCTACAATGAGGCAGAAGCCGGCAGGAGCGGCACAATCCTCACCGGTACCTTTCCAGTCAATGGCGTGGACGTTTCGATCTTGTTCGACTCCGGAGCCTCACATACATTTATTTCGCATCTTTTGCGAAGAGGCTGGGGTTAGACGGTGATGAGATGCCAGATTTTCTAGTCACTCTCCCGTCGAAAGAGCGGATCAGGTGTACCCGCTACCACCGAGATGTTGTTGTACGAATCAGAGATGAAGAGTTTCCGATTGACTTGATAGAGTTCGAGGGACTTGGTTTTGATGTGATTGTCGGGATGAACTGGTTGGAGCGGTACAAGGGCAGGATCCTGTGTGCCGAGCATCGTCTGCTTCTTCGGAGTCCGTCTGGGGTTACCATATCTCACCGCCAGAGGCCCAGGGAGCCTTCGACTCAGATCATCACCGCCATGGCCATGTATCGTGAGTTACGACGAAGGAATGATGTATACCTCTGCTATGTCCAGGACATAGAGAGAGACCCAGAGTTTAGCCCATATGTGCCGGTAGTGTTGGAGTTTCCTGATGTATTTCCTAAGGAACTGCCGGGCATGCCGCCAGCACGGGAAGTGGAGTTTAAGATTGATTTGGTTCCGGGCACCGGACCAATTGCGAAGGCGCCCTATCGTATGGCTCCTGCAGAGATGACAGAGCTCAAGGAGCAGCTGAGAGACCTACTCGACAAGGGGTTTATCCGCCCTAGCGTTTCACCATGGGGAGCACCGGTCCTCTTCGTGAAGAAGAAGGACGGTAGCCTCCGCCTGTGTATTGACTATCGAGAGCTGAATGCAGTTACGGTGAAGAACCGTTACCCTTTACCACGCATCGACGACTTATTTGATCAGTTGAAAGGAGCATCAGTATTCTCCAAGATAGATCTACAATCCGGATACCATCAGATTGCCATCCGTGAGAGTGACATTGAGAAGACCGCATTCAGAACCAGATATGGACATTATGAGTTTACGGTTATGCCGTTTGGTTTATCCAATGCACCAGCCAAGTTCATGGACTTAATGAACCGCTTGTTCCAAGATCAGTTGGACAAGTAAGTGGTAGTCTTCATCGACGATATTCTGGTGTACTCGAAATCGAGAGGTGAGCATGAAAGCCACCTGAGAAATGTGTTACAAACATTGAGAAAGAATCAGTTGTATGCTAAATTTTCAAAGTGTGAGTTTTGGTTGAACCAAGTATCCTTTCTTGGTCATGTGATTTCTGAGGCCGGGATCGCTGTTGATCCGGCAAAGATAGATGCAGTGCGCACCTGGCCTAGGCCGAAGACAGTTACCTACATTCGAGCTTCCTCGGTCTTGCAGGATATTATAGGAGATTTGTGAAGGACTTCTCCAGTGTCTCGAAGCCGATGACTTCCTTAATTAAGAAGGATGCACCATTCGAGTGGACAGTCGACTACGAGAGTTCTTTCTAGAGTCAAGGATGCTCTGACATCTGCACCAGTCCAGACTTTACCAGACGGTCCAGATGGTTTTGAGGTCTATTGCGACGCATCAGGCAGAGGTATGGGTTGTGTGTTGATGCAACACGGGAAGGTCGTAGCATACGCCTCCCGACAGCTGAAGAAGCATGAAGAGAACTACCCTACCCACGACTTAGAATTGGGTGCCATTGTCTTCGCATTGAAGATATGGTGACACCATTTGTATGGGGTAAGCGTGACAATCTATTCTGACCACAAGAGTTTAAAGTACTTGTTCACTCAGAAGGAGCTAAACATGAGACAAAGAAGGTGGGTCGAATTTCTAAACGATTACGACATTAATCTACAGTATAAAAAGGGTAAAGCAAATGTGGTAGCTGACGCATTGAGTCGCGAGCACACTCTCTCCATTCGCTAGTCTCTCATACTAGCTTGGTTGAAGAGGTGCGGAGTGCTCAGATGACGGATCAGTATATGTTGGAGATCAGGCAGAAGCTTATTGATGGCACATTCGAGGGTCAGAAGTACGACTTCCGACTCCACGATGATGACCTGATTAGGCTTAATGGCCGACTGTGTATTCCGAGGAGTAGCACTGAGCTGAAGGAGCGCATACTGAGTGAATCCCATTGTTCTACAGACTTAGAATCACCCCGGAGCTTCAAAAATGTATAAGGGTATGAAACGTTATTTTTAGTGGACAGGAATGAAAAAGGATGTGAACGATTATGTATTGAGGTGTCTCACTTGTCAGAAGGTCAAGTTTGAGCACCGACGGCCTGGTGGTATGGTACAGCCAATGCCAGTGCCTGAGTGGAAGTTCCATGACATTTCTATGGACTTCGTAGTAGGGCTTCCGCCTACAAGGGGAGGTCTGAATATGATTTGGGTTGTTGTTGACCGACTGACCAAGGTGGCCTGATTCATTCCGATGAAGGACACTTGGAAAGTGGCAAGACTTGTAGAGCTCTTCGATAGAGAGATTGTTCGGCACCATGGGGTACCGAAGACTATCGTGTCTGATAGGGATACCAAATTCCTTTCGAGGTATTGGAAATCCACACGGGAAGCGCTTGGTACCGAGCTGAAGCTAAGTACTGCGTTCCACCCACAGACAGATGGTCAGAGTGAGCGCACCATTCAGACACTTGAGGATATGTTACGTGCATGTGCACTTGACTTTCAGACCAGGTGGATTGACAAGTTACATCTGATCGAGTTTAGCTACAACAACAGTTACCATGCTTCGATCAAGATGTCTCCCTTCCAGGCATTATACGGTAGACCATGCCGCACGCCATTATGCTAGGATGAGTCGAGTGAGACGGTCATTATAGGACCAGAGTATCTAGAGCAAGTTCAAGCAGAAGTACGACAGATCCGGGCTAACATGAAGTCAGCTCAGGATAGGCAGAAATCATACGCCGATGTGCGCAGACGTGACCTGGAGTTCGCCATGGGCGATCATATTTCTGAGAGTATCCCCCATGAAGGGAGTGTTTCGTTTTGGCCAGAAAGGCAAGTTGAGCCCGAAATATGTGGGGCCATATGTTGTGACGGAGCGGATCGGCCCGGTAGCTTACAGACTTGATTTACCCGCCGAGCTGGGCAAGGTACATGATGTATTTCATGTGTCCCAGTTGAAGAAATATATGTCTCATCCGTCTCATGTACTTCAGCCTGAAAGGCTAACCTTAGAGCCGACCATGCGATCAGTGGAGACTCCGGTACGGATTCTGGATACTAAGACTCGAGACACTCGCCATAAGTCTGTGAGACTGGTGAAGGTTCTCTGGTCTAACCAGGATGTTGAGGAGGCCACTTGGGAGCTGGAAGATAAGATGAAGGCGAAGTACCCATCGTTGTTTACTTCTAAGTATTTGTATGTATAGGGTACGGGGCGTACCCCTATTTTAAGGGGGGTAGAGCCGTTTCGGTTATGTGTGTGCGACATGTATTTGGATACATTGTCTATGTTATGTTGTTATGTTGTTACCTTGTTATGTTACAGACCGCTGTGTCTGAATGATGTTATGTTGTTTGGACCTTGTCCGGTGCTATGTAAGTATGTTGTTAATGTTGTTATGGAAGTATTGTTTATGTGTTCCCGTGTTCTAATATTTAAGATATGTGGGAAGTATGAACTTTGAGGACAAAGTTCTTTTAAGGGGGGTAGATTGAAATACCCCAAACCTTAGTGTGTTGTTTAAACATTAAAATATGGTATATTAAGACTAAAAGAGTCTTAGAAACGTTAGTAAACAATTTAAACCATAGAAAACACAAATAAATACCTTAAAGTCAATTAGGGCCCAAATGTGCTCTAAACTTGGGATAAGCTTGGTTAAGACCTAATGAGCTTACCATGACCTTATTATATATTAATGAACATATTAAACCGATTACCAAGGAAAACCAAGCTTGGAAACAAGTTAAAACACAAAATGTGCTTTAAGGAGTCTTAAAGCACATTTTTGAAAAATTGTCTAGTAAATGAGTTTTCAATGGCTAAATGTCCATCATTACTCTTTAATTAACAAGTGTACTACTTAGTATCACATTAGGAAGTCTAAATCAATGGGAAATCAAAAATTTCACAACAATGTGCCTTGTTTTTGTGAATAGTAACAAAAATAAGCAAGTTTATTACATATGTCAATATAAGTGAGTTAATTGGTCAACAAAGACTAAAATACCCCTTATTACTTAATGGGGGCCGGTTTTTATAAGGGGTGAGTCATTCCCCTTGTTAATTTGATAAGATAGAAATTTTATAAAGAAAATCACTATTTACTTTAACATAAATATCTCTTAAAACCTACCTTTTACTTACCTTCTTCACTTTCTTCATTTCCTTCATGTTCCCACCGTCTCCAACCTCTCTTCCTCCTCTCTCCATCGGTTTGCAGCAGCTCTCACACCATTCTCCATCTTTGACCACTTATATCTTCTAGCTCTCTTTACCAAATCAAAAACAAAGACCACCATTCTCTTAGTCTCATCAAGCTCTTCAACCTTGTCTTCTCAAAATTCCAAGAGCTCCATTTCGGTGCCAAGAGGAATCTCCATGGGAGGAGCTTGAGCTCATCTTTTCACATATTATTGTTCTCCTTTGCTTCTAGGTAAGGAAACTCAAATAAAAACTCCATTTCCTTCTTGTTTTGATGTTGACCGAGAATCACAATTGATGGTGTCCTTTATATTGCTTTGTTCTAGCTTCATTTGAATCTTCCAAGGGCTTGGTGGAGTCCTCTCTTGCTACATATCCAAACTCTCTTTCATATCCAAGGTAAAACAATCATCTAAATGTTCTAAGACAATATATGTATCTAGGGTTTACAAGGAGATGAAGTATAAAGCTTGTATACTCATTTCATTATTTGTATATTGTTTAGAAGTTGACAAGAAATCAAACACCCTTACCGATTTTTAAACAAGGAAACAAGAAAGAAGTTGTGAGGAAAAGAGGTAAATATGCTAACCTAATGTAGCTTATAATGTCTTAGGAGAAATGAGCTTATATTGCTTATTAAAACTACTTAAGGAGCCAATGGTAAATGACTTAGAAAAATACTCTCAAGGGCTTAGTAAAAGGCATATGTATTGTTGGGTGTAATTGCATGTCAATGTCAAATATAATGTGGGAAATTCAGTGTTTATGATTTATGCATCTTAAGGGCCTAAGTGCCAAGCAATTTAAATTATGCACTATATTGGGATGTAGTGTTAAATGAGTGAAGTTTTGTGTACAAGAATGTTGTTGATGGATTTTAGTGTTCTTGATTGTTTAATGGTGAAAACAATGTGTTTTGGCTTAGTAATGTTCTAGGAGAGTTCATGTCAAAATTTAGGTAATGTACAAGAAGTTCTAAGTGTTTAAACAAGATTTGGTGAACTAGGAAGTGTTAGAAATGTTTAGGTGTTTTACTAGAGGAGAAGTAATGTCTTAGGTGTTCTAGGAAACAAAAAGGACTTAGACATCAACTAGAAGTTTAGGTTGCTAAGAAAAGGTGCTTGGGAGATGATGTTGTGGTGAGGGGAAAGCATTTTGGGATAGTGATTATCATAGGTGAGAAACACCATTTAGAAACCTTGTAAGAAATGTCACAAGTGCTGGTGAATTTTAAGAGAAAGTTGAGTAACAAGTTAGACAAGGAACTAGGTGTGTTTAAGATGATATTTTGGCATTAGAATATACCTAAGATCATTTGGGAAGGTTATACATTTAATGGGTAAGGAGAACCATTGCAACAAGACTTAGAAAATGTTCAAAATGTAAATCTGTAGCATTGGTCCGGGACTTAGGTCTTGGATAATGTCCCGGACCATGCATTAAAAAGGGGCCGAGAATTCTTACACAACCTTGGTCCGGTACTTAGGTTATGTAAGAAGTACCGGACCACCCCCTGTTTTACCCCCGAGAAATTTGCTTATATTGGTCCGGGACCTAGGACTTGTATGAAGTCCCGGACCACCCCATAAAAACAACCCGAGAGTTTTTGCCATTCCTTGGTCCGGGACATAGGACCTGTATGGAGTCCCGGACCACTACCTGAAATCAGCCCGAGAGTTTACAATGACACGGTCCGGGACCTTAATTGGGGACCAAGTCCCGGACCACTTTAAAAGTTGAGTTTAAGAATAAAAAAGATGTCTAATGATGGGGATTAGTAAGTAATGATGTTATAAGTTTGTCTAAGGCATGTTAGGTGTGTATAATGACAATTTAGAAGGTGAAAAGTTATAATAAAATGTGAAAGTAAAATAACTAGAAATGTAAAGTAATAAGTTATCGACGGACTAGTATGTTAAATTAACCGACGTTACTAAATGTGTATAGGATTCTCCAAAGGTGGAAACCAGTCGAAGCAAGGACCAAGGTATGGTTTTCTTGCAGTCTGTTGCCTACCGGTTTACACCGGCTTGTGTGTTGTTTGTTGTTCTGTGTGTTTATGACCTTGTAAGACTTAAGTCACGTAATGAGTTTACAGTTGTTAAATATTATTGTATTGTTAAGTGTGACTCATTTCCCTTGTGTGTGTCTAACAAGACTTAACCACTTGTATGTGATTGTTCGTTGAGTTCGATGTTAAACTTCTAACAAGTGCTAACTGGGGAGTGAGGAGTCCGGTCTGTTCCGGCCACGCGTGTGCATATAGGAGTCGATGTCATAACCGGTTCGATTCTCTTTGTATGTTATGGTTGTTCTTCCATTTTGGTTTCCAACCTTCCCTTTAGCTTAACCAAGGCTATTTTACTGACTCACATCGGGCCACAGGGGCATACTATGTTTTGTTCGGTGTGCTTGGATCACTATATCCGAGACACCTTGTGTTAAGTTATTCGTTCAATCTAACAGGACGGTAACGAGCTATGTAACGAGCTTAGCATGAGTTTGGCAACATTCTCTAGGCTCTCCATGGGATCTAATTGTGTTGGTTCGTTTCCTAAGAGGATTCGTTCTTGTATGTTATGTGTGGTGTTGTTATGCAATATTCTTGCTGTGATATATATGTAGTATGTTTAAAATGAATGCCATGTCATCATGACAATTAGTTGCTCGTATCCACTACAAGAAAAAGGCCCGTTTGCTACCGACACAATTGGTTGCGATAATAGTGAAACTGGTAGCCAAATAGAACGGGCTACCGCTTTTGTTCATTTGGCTACCGGAGTTAGGCGGTGGGTAAACCCTTGGTGGCGAAATTGATTTTCGCTACCGTTTTCTGGTTGGTAGCAATTTTGCTGCCACACCGCTAGTGTGTTAAAATGTGCACATATCAGGATTCGATCCTGCGACATGTGGGCTAGATAGATATTACCTTAACCATTGGGCCATGATACTTATTCGTGACATATATACATACTACATGTAAATATATTTAATGTTTGATACTCTAAATATAAATGAAATTTTTTGCCGAGATATGATCGAACATTGGATATGTAAAAATTAATAAAAATAGATGTAGGTCTCACTAAGCCACATTGATATTTAAATTTACATAATATTACAACATTAATTTTGTATGGTCAAAATAATAAAAATAAAAAGTATATGTTGGGTTAAAATTGTATAAAATTAAAAACTAAACATATATATATCTATTACAAAAACTTTAAACATTTATAAATTTTATATGTATTTTTTATTTATTTTGCAAATTTTAACCAACACGCCAACTAATTTAAATTGTTACTATTTATTGTATTTTTTATTTTATTAATTAATGTGATTTTTGTAAATTAAAAGAATTATATAGTAAAATTTATAAAAAAACGCACAAAATTTTAAATTTATATACATATATATCATTTACTAATTTAAATTATGTTGACAACTAATTTATATTAATTTTGTAAATTTTAACCAACATATGTATTAGTTTAATTTATTATTACATGTACTCTATTTTATAATTTATTAATACGTGTTATACTTTGAAAATTAAAAATATTTTAAGTATCAAAAATGAATTATGTTACATATATCTTATATGAGATATAAATTCTTGTAGTGGTATGTAGTTTTAATTAATTTTCACGAATTAGAAAATTTTTGTTTACTTAAAGTTCTTTTTAAAATTTCGATAGCTAAAAGGTAAGAAGTAAATTATACTAAAGGTACTATATGGAAAAAAACTATAAAAATAAAATATTTATATATTAAGATAATATATCCATTATGGCAGCAGCAATATAGGTTAGTATTCTGAATTATGTAGTAATCACATGTTTAAGTTATAAGACAATAATAATTTTATTAACACTTACGAATATTAGCTATCATTTACTATATTCTAGCACAATATCAACTGAAATTTCATCAGCATTATTAGTCGGTAGCAATTTCGAAACTTAAGATAGTAGCAATTTAGCTAATTGATAAAAATATTTGCTATCATAGCCAAAATAGTAGCACAATAGCAACCGTAATTGAGTGTTAGTAGCAATTTCATAATTTTGCTTATCTACATGGTCGTAGCAACTTTTAAGATAGTAGCTAGTTAGCTATTGATTAAATTTTTTTGCTACCGTTGCTCAAATAGTAGCATAATAGCTACCATGATTGGATTAGCATCAAGCAAATAGTAGAATTCATTAATTTAGCTACCAATATCGGTAGCAAAATTATTTTTACTAAAACTACCGGAATGAAAAATAAAATAGCTATTATTGATGGTAGCAATCTTGTAAGGCGGTAGACATTTAGCTACTGTCTAAAAGTTTAGCTACCATTGTCGTTGTGGTAGCACAAAAACAACCACTTTGTTAATAACATTAAAAATCAGTAGCAATTTTCCAATTTAGATACCAATATATGTGTAGTAGCAATTCATCGGTAGCTAAAACTTCTTTTTCTTGTAGTGATCCCGGTAGCCGATGGGCTGCGCGTTAACCATACCAGCCAAGGGTTGCTGACCCCCTCGGGGGCTCCATATTTTTACTGCAGGATGAGGATCGAGGAAGCGGAATGGCTATAGATTCTAGACTGCAGAAATACTTTTGGTTACTTTGGATGTTGTGCCCGGGATGCGCCTGTGCTCCCGTGGCGTTATATTTTGGTACCGTTTGTATTACAGTGACAGTCGTTTATAGTTGACAGTGGAGTTCATGTGTACAGTTTACAGTGACGGTTTGTATTAGATACTCGGTATGTTGGTAATGTATATATGTAAGGATGTTAGTACCTAATGCTCGGGAGACTGATCATCAGACCGGTACGCTTGTATTTATTCTGCCTTGTTAACCACGTGGGTGGTTAACGGCGTTGTAGCACCAAACCGTTTAGTTATTGTTTAGTTGTCATTTCCGCTGCGATTTCGATTATTGTTAAGTGCGTAGTAGGGGTGTTACAATGATGGTTTATATCTTAAGTATTAAATTTGGGAATTTTTGGAGTTATATAAGTGGGTGTATTAATAAAAGTAATAAATATGGTTTTGTGACAAATAGAAAGTATATTATATAAGAAGGGGGGGCAAAATGAAAATAAGGAAAAAGTTTGTGGGCGGAAATAAGATTTATAAAAGTTCATGGAGCTGTGCGCAAATATTGGTAAGAAACTATAGGTTATATCAATAATGAGTATTAAAACTATATAGTATAACACATATATACATTATGGTAATATATATGTGGCTAATGTGTAAATAAGAAAAATAATGTTGCTGGAAAAAGATAAGCCAAACAGACCTTGGTCTGTTCGGTAATAATGAGAATAATATATGAAAACCATATGTTATAAATAATATAATGTTTGGATGATATAACATATGTTATGCAAAAAAAATATATTATAAGATTGTGGTGAAAGTATAAATATGAGAAGTTGGGGGTTAAAACAAAAGAAAAACAGAACCTAAGGGGCTGTTTGTATTTTCGGAAATTTTAAGACCCTATTATATACATATTATATGGTTTAAATGTTATAATATGATAAGTTCAGTATGTTATAAAATTGTGGTGAGATTGAAATATTTGGAGAGTATGGGATTTGAAAGGAAATGAAATATTAAATATATGCCTATTCGGCAATAAAAGGGAAATATTACAAAACTATAGATTATATGTTAATACAAGTTTTGATGTTATAAAATAAGGTATTTATAACATGGTATTAAATTATGTGGGGATATTGTGATTAATGAAAATTAAAGGAATAAAGAAGTATAAGTGTATTATATGTATACACTACTTTCGGTACATATATGTAATTGTCAACTATATGTTATAAAGTTAAATGACATATAAAATACCATACTATATGGTATCATGACATAAATGTAACACTAAATAATATTGAGTGGCCAAAAGTATAGTTTATTCAAACTATCTTACTAGCACATCCATATGTATATTATACATCAAGAATGAAGATATAAACTATAGTATACAATGACATAAATACTATGGTTAATATATGTTTGGAATGGTAAATAAACCTTGTATAAGGAATAATATGTGCATAATATAAAGTTTCTTAATTCTTTAAGAAAACAAAGTATATGTATATACGCATATGTATATTAGCGCAAGTGACATGCATATATAGTATGGTTTACAGACCATACGGTAGTAAATAATAAATGTCAACTTATAAGTACAAATACATACTATAAGGTCATAAGGTTATAAATGAATACAAGTTGTTTCATAAATGAGAAGTTGAATGATATAAGGTGTACAGAGGAATAACAATCTATCGTGCATTATAAACTAACGTTGCATGAAATGCATGCAAACATAGGTTATAAACTACAACCATGCATGCAACTATGGGTTATAAAAATACCTATGCATGCAATATAACGGTTGGATTAAAAATATACGAGAACAAACGAAGTTTTATAAAGCGTAACATTTTAAAGTATTACGGGTTGGAAGCTGTAATTCCTAAATTGAAAACGTTAACTATGACGTTCGTATAGAAACCGACGTCTTTGCTAAACCGAATATTAGTACTTACTACGAGAGTGGAATTTTTAAGATGACTATACGTAAACTAGTAACAGTTGAAAATCTGGGGTTACAGACGTATTCGGAAATACCGAATCATACTGTCATGTGGATTGACTATAGCGCTCCTTGTATTGTTAGATCGCCCGTCAGACGTGTGCGCGCTTGAGAAAACTTGGTGGTCTACACTGCACGACCTTGACACGGTGTACGGTATGTAAAGGGGTTTGATCCGGGTTGTCCTGAGGAATTCCTCGGGCTCGGATTTGTTTGATAAATAACTTGTGTGAATGTATGTATGTGATTTATGTGTGTGTGCTGGGTAGCTATGTTTACTGCATTATATATTTATGCATGAACGTCCTACGGGACTAATACTATGTCGACTATAGATCGACTTATACAAAACTACATATGCGAAATGTATGATTGTGACCACCGTTGCCTGACCTAATACACTAAGTATTACAAGTATGTAGTTATAACCTAAGTAAAACACTTAGGAACGGGACACGACATTGTCGGTCTCTAGAGCTTTGACTCGAACGTGAATACTACCTAGAATAATTCTAGGCATGCGTAAGACCCATTGGCAGCCAACAAATTAAGTGATGTTCTCCATAACTAAAACTGTAACTCACTATCTAACTAACGAAGTTAACAGTGGAGTGTGAATGAATGTGATGATGTACCTTAATCCAGACAGTCACTGGCTGCTGGTCGCGCGTAGAGATCTCTTGGGTTATCCCGTATCAGGTTTACCATAGTTAATCCTGAACGAACCTAGATAGATCGTCAGGCGGAGTGTGCTACCGTTGGCACCAGGCCCTTGGCCACCTAAATGGACGCCTTTACAAAGGCAAAGTGAAATAGTCCCAGAGTCTTCGGATGATCAGGGCAGTGAGCACCTTGTGTGTATGTGGGACTACTGTCCAAGTGAGTATATTTCGTGTTGTCCTAATTGACGCCCGACAGTGCTAACCAAAACAAATGATATGTGAGGGCCCGGGGGGCGAATGCTGTAATACATGATGATGATAACATATGACGTATGATTTACTAATGCTATCGTATTGTATGATGTGTGACTGTGCTGTGTATATTTATAAATTACTGTTTGGATGAATGGTTACATAATCTTGCATGTTGTTACAGTAATTATTATACCTGTAAAATGATAAAGCATGAAATCAATCTAATATCAAGACGGTTAAAAATGACAAGTGACCAATAGGGTCCAGATCCGGCATACTCAGCGTCTATCGCTGAGATACACTTATTGTGCAGGTTGTTGATCTCCGTCGAAGCCGAAGTGCGGGTACAGGGTAGTTAGGATTACCTTGATTATTGCACATGAAATTTATTTGTATATCGACCTAAGTCTGTGGATGTATGACGGTACGGTTGTATGTATTTGGGATTTGGATAGATGCTCACTTGTCGACTGTTATGGATATGGACTTAGTATGATGTATAGAAGATATCTCGTCGTCACTGCGGTTGAGTAGTATTGTTGTTTTAGCGTTGGATTTAGTTACTGCTTCGTTACTCGCGTGGGCGAGTAATGGCAGGTGACACCCGAGTGAGTTTAATGTTGTTGTTTATTTCTCCGCTGTAAGACGTTTTACTTTTCTGTTAACGTGAGTGACTAATACGTGTTTATTTGAGAGGGGTGTTACAAAAATATATATGTTCATACATATAATACATCACAATATTACATCAAGTAATATAACACAATCATAAGACTTGTACTCTATGTACAATATTCCTTTGCAGCATGTGTACCATGCGCTACGTACTCCTACGTACGGTATATTTTAAATGCTCGAAATCGCTCTACCCCCCTTAAAAATGATTACGCCCACGTAATCTACGAATATATCATCTTGAAGTAATAAGTTCAAGATGTTCCATTCCAGTGGAATTATTCGTGCACTAATGTGCTACATATTACATTACCCCTTTTCTCTAGGGTCGGGCTTTAGTCACTCAGGCTATACTGCCTATCTCTATTAGGTGTATGTATATTCATATACGGTTAGATCGGGAGATGTAAACACATCATTGTTTTCCCAACCTGCTAGGTATTTCGACTAGCTTTTTATTCAGTCACACTAACTTCTATACATGCTCATGGTATATTCCAAAGAGTTCATGCCACCCTACCGAACTAACCTTCGGTGTAAGGGTTGTCGAGCTATGCTCTAGCACCTAGTGCTTGCAGTAGTTGTCTCTAAAATGTCAAGATGAGTCTGATATGCATATCTAACTGGCGCCTCATGACTCCAAGTTATTTCCCTCTAGAATGAGTTCGTTCCTTAGGTACCTTGTAGGTCCTCTTTTGCTGGTGTGAACTCGTATTCCTCGTGTGCTGGTATTTTACTCCCCACGCATATGGTTCATCCCTACACTCAATTAGGGGAATCCATTGGTTTATCTGCTCTTCCACATTCTACTTCTCACCAACTTAATTCGGTTAACAGTTATTATAATAGTCGCTTTGCTGCGCACCATGTACCAGTCGATTAGACGGTTATCCGCTATTGCGGTTTGCATGGAGTATCTAATCTCCAGCTTAGAGTATCTCTTATAATGCTCGCCTTTGCCCTTCGTCTGTTGTAAACATACAATACGACTGTGGGTTTTAACTTGGCATTCATTTTCCGTTCAACCCTAATTGGTACTAACCTACTAACGTTTTATGGCTTGAGCATGTGGTTATTATTATTTAATGCGACATCATCGCCGCGCGCTCCGCGCATGATATAACTCTTCATGTGCCCCCCTTTTGGGCAGCATCAATGACATTACAAAGGTTTCTTTAATACATCTTCCTAAGATACCACAATTTCTCTTCTCATTCATGGGTTCACCTTGCCTTTACCATTAAATTGGCCTTGGCTTCCTCGTTTACTAAAATCTCCAAAACTTGTGTTCTAACTCATCCACTATGGAGTTGTGACCTTATGTCGTTTTATTATCAAGCTATCCTTGATTTTCCTAACCTTGTTAGTTTGAATGAGATCTCTCTCGTCAATTCATGGTTTTACCTAGTCAGAATTCCATTCACTGGCTTAGACACAGAGTTGATTACCTCCTAGGTCCTACACTACTCGTTTACATACATGGGATACCATACTGATACATTACTACTTACCCAACTAACTTAAAGTAAGTTTTGTCAGGCCCACAAGCTCCTAGGAGTGTGGTCGTCCCATGTCTCGTTTAGTGCACTCGTAGTGTTCGTACCCGGTGGTTATCGTACTCTTAGTCCCGGTAATTTATGTTGAAGTAACTATGCTGCCAATTCTTAACCATTAATGTCAGAATGGCCCTAGAGGGTTATCTGGGTTCTATGGGTTCCTTTATTAATGTATATATTCCTTACCTTCCTAAGATAGGTGTTTGCGACTTAGCGCCCTAATACTGGTTTCCACATGCTCGTCATCTGGTATCTATGAGTGGGGATCAGTAACTACTTACTATCTGTAACACCCCTACTACGCACTTAACAGTAATAGAAATCGCAGCGGAAATAAACAACTAACAATAACTAAACGATTCGGTGTTACAACGCCGTTAACCACCCACGTGGTTAACAAGGAAGAATAAATACAAATGTACCGGTCTGGTGATCAGACTCCCGAGCATAGAACTAATAACCTTTAATACATAAACATAATACCGAGTATGTAACTACATCCATAACTGTAAGCTGTACACCACAAACTGTCACTGCAAACTGATAACCACCAAAATATAACGCCACGGGAGCACAGGCGCACCCCGGGCTTAACATCCAAAATATACCAAAAGTATTCCCACAACCTAGGATCTAAAGCCACTCCGCTTCTTCGATCCTCATCCTGCAATGAAAATATGGAGCCCCCGAGGGGGTCAGCAACCCTTGGCTGGTATGGTTAACGCGCAGCCCATCGGCTACCGGGATACGCGCAACTATTTGTCATGATAACATGGCATTCATTTTAACATACAACATATACATATGGCATAGCAAAACACTGCATAGCACAACAACACACACTTAGTGAGGACATATCACTTAACAACAACCGAGAAGGTTAGTCAACATCATAAGCCTAGAGAATGGTTCACCCTCATGTTAAGCTTGTTACACAAACTCATTACCGTTCTGTTAGTCGAACGAGTAACTTAACTCACAGATGGATCGATATTGTGACCCGAACACACCACACAAACACATGTTCCCACTAGACCGATCATAAGTCAGAATAGGTAAGCTTTGGAGGAAGCTAACGGGAGATCGAACGCCAAATAAAGGAGAACAATCATAACACTATAAGAGTCGAATCTGATACAGATATCTACTCTTATACTTACACGCGTGACCGGATAACCGGATTCCTCACTCCGTAGTTAGCACTTGTTAGAAGTTCAATGTTGGAACTTAATAAACGAATCGCAACAAGTGGTTAAGTCTTGTTAGACACACACAAGGGATATGAGTCACACTTCAACAATACAATAATATAAACAACTGTAAACTCGTTACATGACTTAAGTCTTACAAGGTAATAAACATGCAGAAAAACAAACAGCACACAAGCCGGTGTAAACCGGTAGGCAACAGACTGCAAGAAAACCATACCTTGGTCCTTGCTTCGACTGGTTTCCACCTTTGGAGATTCCTATACACATTTAGTAACGTCGGTTAATTTAACGTACTAGTCCGTTGATAACTTATTACTTTACATTTCTAGTTACTTTACTTTCACATTTTATTATAACTTCTCACCTTTTAAATTGTCATTATACATACCTAACATGCCTTAGACAACCTTATAACATCATTACTTACTAATCCCCATCATTAGGCATCATTATTTAACCTTAAACTCAACTTTTCAAGTGGTCCGGGACTTGGTCCCCAACTAAGGTCCCGGACCGTGTCATTGTAAAACTCTCGGGCTGATTTCAGGTAGTGGTCTGGGACTTCATACAGGTCCTAAGTCCCGGACAAATGTAGGCAAAAACTCTCGGGGGTATAATAGGGGGTGGTCCGGGTCTTTGTACAAAACCTAAGTTCCGGACCACAATGCCTTAGAAACTCTTGGCCTCTTTTAATGCATGGTCCGGGACATTACCCAAGACCTAAGTCCCGGACCACTGCTACAGATTTGGACTTTTAACATTTTCTAAGTCTTGTTGCAATGGTTCTCCTTACCCATTATATGTATAGACTTCCCAAATGATCTTAGGTATATTCTAATGCCAAAATATCATCTTAAACACACCTAGTTCCTTGTCTAACTTGTTACTCAATTTTCTCATAAAATTCACCAACACTTATAACATTTCTTACAAGGTTTCTAAATGGTGTTTCTCACCTATGACAACCACTATCCCAAAATGCTTTCTCCTCACCATAACATCATCTCCCAAGCATCTTTTCTTACCAACCTAAACTCCTAGTTGATGTCTAAGTCCTTTTTGTTTCCTAGAACACCTAAGACATTATTTAAACACTTAGAACTTCTTGTACATTACCTAAATTTTGACATGGACTCTCCTAGAACATTACTAAGCCAAAACACATTGTTTTCACCATTAAACATCCAAGAACACCTAAATCCACCAAGAACACTCTCACACACAAAACTTCATCCAATTTACACTACATCACAATATAGTGCATAATTTAAATTGCTTGGCACTTAGGCCCTTAAATAGCATGGCTCTTAGGCCCTTAAGATGCATAAACCTTAAACACTGAATTTCCACAATATATTTGCCTTTGACCTGCAAATACATACAACAACACATATGCCCTTTTACTAGTCTCCTTGAGAACATTTTACTAGGTCATTCACCATTGGCTCCTTAGATAATTTTAATAAGCAATATAAGCTCTTTTCTCCTAAGACTTTAAACTACATTAGGTTAACACATTTACCTCTTTTTCCTCACAAACTTCTTTCTTGTTTCCTTGATTAAAATCGGCAAGGCTTTAGTTGCTTGTCAACTTCTAATCAATATACAAGCAATGTAATGAGTATACAAGTTTCATGCTTAAGCACACTTATAAACCCTAAGTTTTACATTGTCTTAAAACATTAAGATGATTGTTTTACCTTGGTATTGGAAGAGAGTTTGAATATGTAGCAAGAGAGGACTCCACCAAGTCCTTGAAAGGTTGAAATGAAGCTAGAACAATGCAATATAAAGACACCATTAATGGTGATTTTCGGTCAACACTAAAACAAGAAGGAAATGGAGTTTTTATTTGAGTTTCCTTACCTTGAAGCAAAGGAGAACAATAAAATGTAAAAATATGAGCTCAAGCTCCTCCCATGGAGATTCCTCTTGGCACCGAAATGAAGCTCTTGGAATTTTGAGAAGATAGAATTGAAGAGCTTGATGAGACTAGAAGAATGGTGGTCTTTGTTTTGATTTGGTAAAGAGAGCTAGGAGATATAAGAGGTCAAAGATGGAGAATGGTGTGAGAGCTGTTGCAAACCGATGGAGAGAGGAAGAAGATGAAGTTGGAGATGGTGGAATGCAAGAGAAATGAGAGAATGAGTTTGAAGTTTGCTTTTGGAAGATATTTAAGTAGTAAAGCAAATAGTAACTTGCTTTATCATTTGTTATTTACTTGTTAACTTGCAAGGTGGTGACTCACCTCATAAAAACCAGCCCCCATTAGTTATCTAGGGGTGTTTTAGTCTTTGTTGACCATTTAACTTACTTATATAGACTTATGTTATGAACTAGCTTATTTTAGTTACTATTCATAAAACAAGGCACATATTTGTGAAATTTTTGATTTCCCATTGATTTAGACTTCCTAATGTGATACTAAGTAGTACACATGTTAATTAAAGAGTAATGATGGACATTTAGCCATTCAAAACTCATTTACAAGACAATTTTTCAAAAATGTGCTTTAAGACTCCTTAAAGCACATTTTGTGTTTAAACTTGTTTTCAAGCTTGGTTTTCTTTGGTAATTGGTTTAATATGTTCATTAACATATAAATAAGGTCTTGGTAAGCTCATTAGGTCTTAACCAAACTTATCCCAAGCTTAGAGCACATTTTTGCCCATATTGACTTTAAGGTATTTATTTGTGTTTTCTATGGTTTAAATTGCTTACTAATGTTTCTAAGACTCTTTTTTAGTCTTAATATACCATATTTTAATGTTTAAACAACTTATTAAGGTTTGGGGTATTTCAATCTACCCCCCTTAAAAGAACTTTGTCCCCAAAGTTCATACTTCCCACATATCCTAAATATTAGAACACGGGAATACATATAAACAATACTTCCATAACAACATTAACAAAATACTTACATAGCATCGGATATAACGTCAAAACGACATGACATCATTCAGACTCAGCGGTCCGTAACATAACAAGGTAGTAACATAACAACATAACATAGACAATGTATTTAAATACATGTTGTACACACATAACCGAAACGGCTCTACCCCCCTTAAAATAGGGGTACGCCCCGTACCCTATACATACAAATACTAAGAAGTAAACAATGTCGGGTACTTCGCCTTCATCTTATCTTCCAGCTCCCAAGTGGCCTCCTCGACGTCCTGGTTAGACAAGAGGACCTTCACCAGTATCACAGACTTATGGCGAGTGTCTCGAGTCTTAGTATCCAGAATCCGTACGGGAGTCTCCACTGATCGCATGGTCGGCTCTAAGGTTAGCCTTTCCGGCTGAAGTACATGAGACGGATGAGACATATATTTCTTCAACTGGGATACATGAAATACATCATGTACCTTACCCAGCTCGGCGGGTAGATCTAGTCTGTAAGCTACCAGGCCGATCCGCTCCGTCACAACATAAGGCCCCACATATTTTGGGCTCAACTTGCCTTTCTGGCCAAAACAAACACTCCCTTCATGGGGATACTCTAACAAATACCTGGTCGCCCACGGTGAACTCCAGGTCACGTCTGCGCGCATCGGCGTATGATTTCTGCCTCTCCTGAGATGCCTTCATATTAGCCCGGATTTGGCGTACTTTTGCTTGAACTTGCTCCAGATACTCTGGTCCTATAATGACCGTCTCACTCGATTCATCCCAGCATAATGGCGTGCGGCATGGTGAAATACCCCAAACCTTAGTATGTTGTTTAAACATTTAAATATGGTATATTAAGACTAAAAAGAGTCTTAGGAACATTAGTAAATAATTTAAACCATAGAAAACACAAATAAATGCCTTAAAGTCAATTAGGGCTAAAATGTGTTCTAAGCTTGGAATAAGCTTGGGTAAGACCTAATGAGCTTACCAAGACCTTATTTATATACTAATGAACATATTAAACCAATTACCAAAGAAAACCAAGCTTGAAAACAAGTTAAAACACAAAATGTGCTTTAAGGAGTCTTAAAGCACATTTTTGAAAAATTGTCTTGTAAATGAGTTTTGAATGGCTAAATGTCCATCATTACTCTTTAATTAACATGTGTACTATAGAGTATCACATTTGGAAGTCTATATCAATGAGAAATCAAAAATTTCACTTCTATGTGTCTTGTTTTTATGAATAGTAACTTTAATAAGCTAGTTTGTAACATATGTTATTATAAGCAATTAAATTGATCAATAAAGACTAAAATACCCCTAAGAGAATAAAGGGGGCCGGTTTTTAAGTGTGGTGACTCACCACTCTTGTTAACTTGTTAAGTAAATAAAGATGACAACTTAAGTTACTATTTGCTTTAAAACTAAATATCTTCTAAAGGCAAAACTCATCTTCATTTCTCCATTCCTTCTTCATTTCACACGGTTTCAAGCTCTCTTCTACCTCTTCTTCATTCTCCATTTACGGTTTGCAATAGTACACACCAAAACTCCATCTTTGATCACTTGTAATTCCTACCTCACTTAACCAAATCAAAAAAACCCACCATTCTCTTCCTCTCATCAAGCTCTTCATTCCTATCTTCTCAAAACTTCAAGACCACCATTTCGGTGCCATGGAGTTCCACCTGTGACTTAAGTTACTCGTTCCAATAACAGAACGATAATGAGTGTGTGTAACGAGCTTAACATGAGAGTGAACCACTCTCTAGGCTCTTTATGTTATTTAACCTTCTTGGTTTGTTATTGTGGAAAGAGTATCCACTGTGTAGTGATGTTGTGCTATGCAATGATAATGCTATGTCACATGTTATGTTATTGTGTTATGTTTAAAATGAATGCCATGTTATCATGACAATTAGTTGCGCGTATCCCGGTAGCCGATGGGCTGCACGTTAACCATACCAGCCAAGGGTTGCTGACCCCCTCGGGGGCTCCACATTTTTACTGCAGGATGAGGATCGAAGAAGCAGAGTGGCTGTAGGTCCTAGGCTGCAGATGTACTTTGGTTATTTTGGATGTTGAGCCCGGGATGCGCCTGTGCTCCCGTGGCATTGTATTTTGATTCCGTTGATACTACTGTGGTGGTATATTGGCAGTTTACAGTGAAGGAATGTAATTAAATACTCGGTATTGTATATGATGTATTTATGGTTTTCGTTCTTTGCTCGGGAGTTGATCATCAGACCGGTACACTTGTATTATTCTGCCTTGTTAACCACATGGGTGAGCATAATGCTAACAATGTTCGTAAGCATAATGCTAACAATGTTCGTGTGAATTCAGATGTCAGGTAGACCGCGAGGTCGAGGCCGCGGAAGCGGCGTTGGTGACACTGGGAACCAGGGAGAGAACCCTACGGCACAAGCCATGGCGAAGCTGTAGCGGCCGCCGTAGCCCAAATGGTCCCATAACTTGTAGCTGCAATTCAGCAGGGGCAACAGCCGAAGTTCAACCACCACCGCCACCGCCACGAGAGACCAACTGGGTCAAGGCATTGACAGACTTGAGACCCCGTCGTTCCATGGGAGAGACCGACCCACGTAAGCTGGAGGCGTACATCTCCGAGTTGGAGACCGCCTACGAGACCTTGGATGTGCCTGCTGGGCCAAGGTCCGTCTTGCCGCTTACTACCTGAAGGGTTCGGCACGAGTTGGTGAAGCTTGTGAGAGAGGACCGGATGACGGATCCTCAGTTTGGTTGGAGGGAGTACACGGCTCTACTGCGAGCCAAGTATTACCCTGTGCATGTTCAAGAGGCCAAGCGCTGGAGCTGGATGTGAGGCAGGGGGACAAGATGTCGGTTGATGAGTACTACACTGCATTCACCGGTCTTATCCCCCTGTTACCGGACCTGGGATACTCGAACTGGGTGCTGGTAAACCGTTTCTACAACGGTCTCAGCCACCGTCTTCGCTATGGGATGGGGCCAGCTGAGTATACTACCTTGCAGGTAATTTGAATGAAGTGTGATGTGAATAAGTGTAATCCATAAGTGAGTATTATTGTGAGTTTGTGAGTATGTTTTGCGGGGCATGACTGACATCCTAAATTCAGGAGTGCTACCATGCCGCTGCTAAGGTTGAGATTACCGTCCGTCTGAGGGACGAGGAGAATGCGCACAAGCGCAAGGCCACGAGCGAGGGCCAGAGTCCGCAGGGGTACGGGGAGGAAAGAAGAAGAAGCCTTATCCCCAGCCCCAGAAGAGTCAGCACCAGGGTGACAAGGGCCAAGCCCAGACCACCACACCTGAGGAGCCATTGAAGCTCACATATGCTTATGCGGCGAAACCCCTACGCTCTTACCCACCTAAGGGTAATTATTTAATCATGTGTGACAAGTTGAAGTGTATGTTGTTAAGTTATGAAGTAAGTATTGATTGTGTACTGTGATAGCAGCTAGCACGGGTTCTGGACCGGAGCGCCACTACTACTGTAAGTGGTGTAACGGAGACCACCCGGCAAGGACTACAAGGGAAACGACGTGCAGTGTCGTTACTATTTGCTTTAATAACTACAAATATCTTCTAAAGGCAAAACTCATCTTCATTTCTCCCTTCCTTCTTCATTTCACACGGTTTCAAGCTCTCTTCTACCTCTTCTTCATTCTCCATTTACGGTTTGCAATAGTACACACCAAAACTCCATCTTTGATCACTTGTAATTCCTACCTCACTTAACCAAATCATAAACAAACACCACCATTCTCTTCCTCTCATCAAGCTCTTCATTCCTATCTTCTCAAACTTCAAGACCACCATTTCGGTGCCATGGAATTCCACCATTGAAGGAGCTTGAGCTTATATTTCTACATATTATTGATCTCCTTTGCTTCTAGGTAAGGAATCTCAAAGAAAAATGATGTTTCTTCCATGTTTTTATCTTGACCGAGAATCACCATTAATGGTGCTCATTATATTGTTTTGTTCTTGCTTCATTCCAACCTTTCAAGGACTAGGTGGAGTCCTCTCTTGATATATATTCAAACTCTCTTCAAGTTCTAAGGTAAAACAACTATCTTAATGTTTTAAAACAATGTATAATCTAGGGTTTACAATGAGATAAAGCTTAGAGCTTGAATGCTCATTATATTGTTTGTATAATGTTTTGAAGTTAACAAATAATCAAAAGCCTTGCCGGTTTAGACAAGGAAACAAGAAAGAAGTTTGAGGAAAAAAGGTAAATGTGCTAACCTAATGTGGTTTAAAGTCTTAGGAGAAATGAGCTTACATTGCTTATTAAAATGATCTAAGGAGCCAATGGTGAATGACTTAGTAAAATGTTCTCAAAGGCTTAGTAAAAGACATATGTGTTGTTGAGTGTATTTACAGGTCAAAGGCAAATATAATGTGGGAAATTCAGTGTTTAAGATTTATGCATCTTAAGGGCCTAAGAGCCGTGTTATTTAAGGGCCTAAGTGCCATGCAATTTAAATTATGCACTATATTGTGATGTAGTGCTAAATGTGTGAAGTTGTGTATAAGAATGTGTTTGATGGATTTTAGTGTTCTTGGTTGTTTGATGGTGAAGACAATGTGTCTTGGTTTAGTAATGTTCTAGGAGAGTTCATGTCAAATTTAGGTAATAAACTAGAAGTTCTAAGGGTTTTAAATGAGTTGGTAAGTTAGGAAATGTTTAGAATGGTTAAGCGTTCAACTAGTGGAAGAAACATGCATTAAGGTGTTTAAAGATGTAAAAAGGGCTTAGGCAATGTTCTAGAGGACTTTTATAATGCAAATGGATGTTTTGGTATACACCAAAGTCATTTAGACTTGTGTTGAGATTTATGCACTTTGGTGAACAAGGAGAAAGTGTAAAGTTGAAAAAGGATTTCAAGAATGACATAAGGAGTTAGTTGTGAGAATAGATGCTTGAGAGATGATGTTGTTGTGGTGAGGAAGTATTTTGGCATAGTGATCATCTTAGGTATGAAACACCACTTAGAGACCTAGGAGAAAACATTGTAAGTGTTAGGAATTTTGGGAAGAAATGAGTAAAGGCTTAAGGAATTAGAAAATGAGTTTTATGAATGTTTAAGGAGGCTTGGAGTGTGCCAAATGGTGTTGGAAAACGTTATGAGGCTTTAGGAGAAGTTTGGTGAAGATTTGACAAAGTTTGGGCAAGTTTTGGTGGCGTCCGACCCAGGGGTCCGACCCAAGTTTGGGTCGGACAGCCTCTGTAAGACGTCAGTAAATGGCTCTGGAACGGTCTGACCCAGAGGGCTTGGGTCGGACATGGGTCGGACGGGCGTGCTTTAAAGGACAGTAAAGTTTCTGGAATGGTCCGACCCACTCGAGTGAGTCGGACATGGGTCGGACGTGTATGTTCAAAGGGCGATAAAATTCTCTGGAATGGTCCGACCCAGATGGTTGGTCGGACATGGGTCGGACAAGTTAAGTTTTTCAAACCCGGGAGTCTCTGGAAGGGTCCGACCTAGTTGGTGGGTCGGACGGTGGGTCGGACAGACCAAAATGTTAAAAAAAACAGTAAGGAATGTGGCAATTGTGGTTAACCCTAGGGGGTATAATGGAGGTAACAAAGGTTAAGTTGGGCATTGAAACATGTCACATAATCATGTTAAACTCTTAGTAAATTTGAAGTTAAGTAAGTTAATTAACCGACATTCTTAATGATGTATAGGAGTGACCTACGGTGGAAACAAATCGAAGCAAGGACCAAGGTATGGTTTCTTGCAGTCTGTTGCCTACCGGTTTACACCGGCTTGTGTGCTGTTTGTTTTTCTGTGTGTTTATGACGTTATAAGACTTAATCATGTAATGAGTTTACAGTTGTTCATATTATTGTAATGTTATGATGTGACTCATTTCCCTTGTGTGTATCTAACATGACTTACCACTTGTTTGAATTGTTTGTTAAGTTCCACTGTTGAACTTCTAATAAGTGCTAACTGGGAAGTGAGGAATCCGGTTGTCCGGTCATGCATGTAAGTTAAGAGTAGATATCTGAATCAGATTCGACTCTTATGTTGTTAAGATTGTTCTCCTTAATTTGGTGTTCGATCTCCCGCTAGCTTCCTCCAAAGCTTACCTATTCTGGCTTATGATCGGTTTAGTGGGAACATGTGTTTGTGTGGTGTGTTCGGGTCACTATATCCGAACCATCTGTGACTTAAGTTACTCGTTCCAATAACAGAACGATAATGAGTGTGTGTAACAAGCTTAACATGAGAGTGAACCACTCTCTAGGCTCTTATGTTATTTAACCTTCTTGGTTTGTAATTGTGGAAAGAGTATCCACTGTGTATGTGATGTTGTGCTATGCAATGATAATGCTATGTTACATGTTATGTTATGTTGTGTTATGTTTAAAATGAATGCCATGTTATCATGACAATTAGTTGCGCGTATCCCGGTAGCCGATGGGCTGCGCGTTAACTATACCAGCCAAGGGTTGCTGACCCCCTCGGGGGCTCCATATTTTTACTGCAGGATGAGGATCGAAGAAGCAGAGTGGTTGTAGGTCCTAGGCTGTAGATGTACTTTTGGTTATTTTGGATGTTGAGCCCGGGATGCGCCTGTGCTCTCGTGGCATTGTATTTTGATTCCGTTGATACTACTGTGTGTTATTTGGCAGTTTACAGTGAAGGAATGTAATTAAATACTCGGTATTGTATATGATGTATTTATGGTTTTCGTTCTTTGCTCGGGAGTCTGATCATCAGACCGGTACACTTGTATTTATTCTGCCTTGTTAACCACGTGGGTGGTTGACGGCGTTGTAGCACCGAAGCGTTTAGATAATGTTTAGTTGTTTATTTCCGCTGCGATTTTAATTAGTGGTGTAGTGCGATGTAGGGGTGTTACAAAAAGTGGTATCAGAGCGAAGTATCGCTCTAATGACTAGAATACCGAGCTTAGGAAAATACTGAGTTAGGAAACCTAACTACAGTTACCTAAGTGAGCAGTTATGGAAAGATTAACCACTAACTAAGTGTGGAGATACCTTATTGTCGGGAAAACGTTACAACCGTTGGAACCGATAAGTGTGTAAGCATAATGCTAACAATGTTCGTGTGAATTCAGATGTCAGGTAGACCGCGAGGTCGAGGCCGCGGAAGCGGCGTTGGTGACACTGGGAACCAGGGAGAGAACCCTACGGCACAAGCCATGGCCGAAGCTGTAGCGGCCGCCGTAGCCCAAATGGTCCCACAAATTGTAGCTGCAATTCAGCAGGGGCAACAGCCCGAAGTTCAACCACCACCGCCACCGCCACGAGACCAACTGGGTCAAGGCATTGGCAGACTTGAGACCCCCGTTGTTCCATGGGGAGACCGACCCACGTAAGCTGGAGGTGTACATCTCCGAGTTGGAGACCGCCTACGAGACCTTGGATGTGCTTGCTGGGGCCAAGGTCCGTCTTGCCGCTTACTACCTGAAGGGTTTGGCACACAGTTGGTGGAAGCTTGTGAGAGAGGACCGGATGACGGATCCTCAGTTTGGTTGGAGGGAGTACACGGCTCTACTGCGAGCCAAGTATTACCCTGTGCATGTTCAAGAGGCCAAGCGCCTGGAGCTGGATAGTCTGAGGCAGGGGACAAGATGTCGGTTGATGAGTACTACACTGCATTCACCGGTCTTATCCACCTGTTACCGGACCTGGGATACTCGAACTGGGTGCTGTTAAACCGTTTCTACAACGGTCTCAGCCACCGTCTTCGCTATGGGATGGGGCCAGCTGAGTATACTACCTTGCAGGTAATTTGAATGAAGTGTGATGTGAATAAGTGTAATCCATAAGTGAGTATTAATGTGAGTTTGTGAGTATGTTTTGCGGGGCATGACTGACATCCTAAATTCAGGAGTGCTACCATGCCGCTTCTAAGGTTGAGATTACCGTCCGTCTGAGGGACGAGGAGAATGCGCACAAGCGCAAGGCCACGAGCGAGGGCCAGAGTCCGCAGGGGTACGGGGGAGGAAAGAAAAAGAAGAAGCCTTATCCCCAGCCCCAGAAGAGTCAGCACCAGGGTGACAAGGGCCAAGCCCAGACCACCACAGCTGAGGAGCCATTGAAGCTCACATATGCTTATGCGGTGAAACCCCTACACTCTTACCCCCTAAGGGTAATTATTTAATCATGTTTGACATGTTGAAGTGTATGTTGTTAAGTTATGAAGTAAGTATTGATTGTGTACTGTGATAGCAGCTAGCACGGGTTCTGGACCGGAGCGCCACTATTACTATAAGTAGTGTAACGGAGACCACCCCGCAAGGACTGCAAGGGAAATGACGTGCAGTGTCGTTACTGCGAGAAATGGGGTCACCGTGACTACGAGTGTTACCGCAACCCCAACAGCAGAGTCAACAAGCCCAAGGGGCAGTGGAAGGGTAAGGCCACAGCGGCTATTGATGGCCCGAAGACGGCTAACCAGCCCCCACAGATCGAAGAGCACTGATTCCCAGAAGGGGAAGGGGTCGGGACCTAGCAAGGCCACCCTGCATGTGGTGGACCGGTCAGAGGCACCAGGGCCCTCTTCTAGACCAGGTACCGCCTATATTGTTGAACGAAATAAGTGATTGCATCCGCATTTCATGCATATGTATTAGAGTCCAAGTGTATTATCATGTAAGTAAAGATAAAGTATAATGTGAAAGTCACCTAATTAGGTAACTCTAAACTTAAAGGAACCTTCAATATATGTTATCCAATCCCACCCACACCAAACCCGGAAGAAACCACCATCAACATCACTGACTTTCCAATGGAGCAATGTCAGGTCATCCACCCAGGTATGATACTCTTGAATGGATACCTGACACCGGAAGCACAAATCCATATCATCAGTCGATGCAATGAACTTGGAGCAACACCTGGAGGTTTCTACACACCCGAATACCCGAGCGGATCAAGAATGAAATTGAAGATGATGTGCATGGGTAAGAACTGGAATCCTTACACCAAGACATATCAAGAGGTGCGAGCTGAAGATGGAGCAACTGTACCGATGATACCTGAGGATTTCCTTGCGGTCGTTAACCACGCCGTGGGAATTGCTCAGCAAGTTGAAACGGATTCAATTCCAAGTGTTAAAGCAGATTTATTTATTGTGAACTTCTACCAGAAAGGTGGACGGTTGGGTTTACACCAAGATAAGGACGAGTCACCCGAGTCTCTAAGTAAGGGAGTACCCGTGGTGTCTTGGTCCATTGGTGATACCGTAGTGTTTATATACGGCGAGTAGAAGCGTGCTGATCTCGCAAGGAAGTTAGTGTTGAAATCAGGAGATGTGTAAATCATGGGTGGGCAGTCGAGGATGCTATATCATGGCATCAGGAAGATCAAACTGAATACCGCACCGCCGGCAGTGATCAACGCAACACACATGAGACCCGGACATTTGAATTTGACCTTCAGACAGTTCTAAAGCCTTGTATAATTATGTAATGTGTGTAAGCCAGTGTATGTTAAGGATGTTATATATGTGTTAGTTATGTTAACAGTGTAAACCAACGTACGATGTAAGAAGAGTGTGTTAATGAATAAAGTGGAGTTGTTGAAGTATATCAACCGTGTTGTTACCCAATACTTATTAGTTTGCCAATGAATTAGGCTGTGCACTCGGAACGGGAGGCACCTGAGTGTCTGCAATGAGGCAGAAGCCGGCAAGAGCGGCACAATCCTCACCGGTACCTTTCCAGTCAATGGCGTGACACTTCGATCTTGTTCGACTCCGGAGCCTCTCATACATTTATTTCGCTATCCTTTGCGATGAGGCTGGGGTTAGACGGTGATGAGATGCCAGATTTCCTAGTCACTCTCCCTCGAAAGAGCGGATCAGGTGTACCCGCTACCACCGAGATGTTGTTGTGCGAATCAGAGGTTAAGAGTTTCCGATCGACTTGATAGAGTTCGACGGACTCGGTTTTGATGTGATTGTCGGGATGAACTGGTTGGAGCGGTACAAGGGCAGAATCCTGTGTGCCGAGCATCGTCTGCTTCTTCGGAGTCCATCTGGGGTTACTATATCTTACCGCCAGAGGCCCAGGGAGCCTTCGACTCAGATCATCACCGCCATGGCTATGTGTCGTGAACTACGACGAGGGAGTGATGTATACCTCTGCTATGTCCTGGACATAGAGAGATCCAGAGTTTAGCTCAAATGTGCCGGTAGTGTCGGAGTTTTCTGATGTATTTTCCTAAGGAATTGTCGGGCATGCCGCCAGCACGGGAAGTAGAGTTTGAGATCGAATTGGTTCCGGGCACCGGACCAATTGCGAAGGCGCCCTATCGTATGGCTCCAGCAGATGACAGAGCTCAAGGAGCAGCTGAGAGACCTACTCGACAAGGGATTTATCCGCCCTAGCGTTTCACCATGGGGAGCGCCGGTCCTCTTCGTGAAGAAGAAGGACGGTAGTCTCCGCCTGTGTATTGACTATCGAGAACTGAATGCAGTTACGGTGAAGAACCGCTACCCTTTACCACGCATCGACGACCTAGTTGATCAGTTGAGGGGAGCATCAGTATTCTCCAAGATAGATCTACGATCCGGATACCATCAGATTGCTATTCGTGACAGTGATATTGAGAAGACAGCATTCAGAACGAGGTATGGACATTATGAGTTTACGGTTATGCCGTTTAGTTTATCCAATGCACCAGCGAAGTTCATGGATTTAATGAACCGCTTGTTCCAAGATCAGTTGGACAAGTCAGTGGTAGTCTTCATCGACGATATCCTTGTGTACTCGAAATCGAGAGGTGAGCACGAAAGCCACCTGAGAAATGTGTTACAAACATTGAGGAGAAATCAGTTGTATGCTAAATTTTCAAAGTGTGAGTTTTGGCTGAACCAAGTATCCTTGGTCATGTGATTTCTGAGGCCGGGATCGCTGTTGATCCGGCAAAGATTGATGCAGTGCACACCTGGCCTAGGCCAAGACAGTTACCGATATCAGGAGCTTCCTCGGTCTGGCAGGTTATTATAGGAGGTTTGTGAAGGACTTCTCCAGTGTCTCGAAGTCGATGACTTCCTTGATGAAGAAGGATGTAGCATTCAAGTGGACAGTCGACTGTGAGAGTTCTTTCCAGAGTCTCAAAGATGCTCTGACATCTGCACCAGTCCTGACTATACCAGACGGTCCAGATGGTTTTGAGGTCTATTGCGACGCATCAGGCAGAGGCATGGGTTGTGTGTTGATGCAACACGGGAAGGTCGTAGCTTATGCCTCCCGACAGCTGAAGAAGCATGAAGAGAACTACCCTACCCACGATTTAGAACTAGGTGCCATTGTCTTCGCATTGAAGATATGGCGACATTATTTGTATGGGGTAAGTGTGACAATCTATTCTGACCACAAAAGTTTAAAGTACTTGTTCACTCAGAAGGAGTTGAACATGAGGCAGAGAAGGTGGGTTGAGTTTCTAAACGACTACGACATTAATCTACAGTACATAGAGGGTAAGGCAAATGTGGTAGCTGACGCACTGAGCCGCCGAGCACACTCTCTCCATTCGCTAGTCTCTCATACTGGCTTGGTTGAAGAGGTGCGAAATGCTCAGATGACGGATCAGTATATGTTGGAGATCAGGCAGAAGCTTATTGATGGCACATTCGAGGGTCAGAAGTACGACTTCCGACTCCACGATGATGACCTGATTAGGCTGAATGGCCAAATGTGTATTCCGAGGAGTAGCGCTGAGCTGAAGGAGCGCATACTGAGTGAATCCCACTGTTCTACGACTTCGATTCACCCCGGAGCATCAAAGATGTATAAGGGTATGAAACGTTATTTTGGTGGACTGGCATGAAAAAAGATGTGAATGATGTATGTGTTGAGGTGTCTCACTTGTCAGAAGGTCAAGTTTGAGCACCGACGGCCTGGTGGTATGGTACAGCCAATGCCAGTGCCTGAGTGGAAGTTCCATGACATTTCTATGGACTTCGTAGTAGGGCTTCCGCCTACAAGGGGAAGTCTGAATATGATTTGGGTTGTTGTTGACCGACTGACCAAGGTGGCTCGATTCATACGGATAAAGGACACCTGGAAAGTGGCAAAACTAGCAGAACTCTTCGACAGAGAGGTTGTAAGACATCATGGGGTACCGAAAACAATTGTATCTGACAGGGATACCAGATTCTTATCGAGGTATTGGAAATCCACACGAGAAGCACTGGGTACCGAACTTAAACTAAGTACGGCGTTTCACCCACAGACAGATGGTCAGAGTGAGCGCACCATCCAGACACTTGAGGATGTGTTACGTGCATGTGCACTTGACTTTCAGACCAGCTGGATCGATAAGTTACATCTGATCGAGTTTAGTTACAACAACAGTTACCACGCTTTGATCAAGATGTCTCCCTTCTAGGCTTTGTACGGTAGACCATGCCGCACGCCATTATGCTGGGATGAGTCGAGTGAGACGGTCATTATAGGACCAGAGTATCTGGAACAAGTTCAGGCGGAAGTTCGCCAGATCCAGGCTAATATGAAGGCAGCTCAGGATAGACAAAAGTCGTACGCAGATGTGCGCAGACGTGACCTGGAGTTCGCCGTGGGTGATCAGGTATTTCTTAGGGTATCCCCCATGAAGGGAGTATTTCGTTTTGGCCAGAAGGGCAAGTTGAGCCCAAAATATGTGGGGCCTTATGTTGTGACGGGGCGGATCGGCCCGGTAGCTTACAGACTTGATCTACCCGCCGAGCTGGGCAAGGTACATGATGTATTTCATGTGTCCCAGTTGAAGAAGTATATGTCTCATCCGTCTCATGTGCTTCAGCCTGAAAGGCTATCCTCAGAGCCGACCATGCGATCAGTGGAGACTCCGGTACGGATTCTGGATACTAAGACTCGAGACACTCGCCATAAGTCAGTGAAACTGGTGAAGGTTCTTTGGTCTAACCAGGACGTTGAGGAGGCCACTTGGAAGCTGGAAGATAAGATGAAGGCGAAGTACCCGTCATTGTTTACTTCTTGTTTTATGTGTATAGAGTACGGGGCGTACCCCTTTTTAAGGGGGGTAGAGCCGTTTCGGTTATGTGTGTACGACGTGTATTTAAATACATCGTCTATGTTATGTTGTTATGTTACAGACCGTTGTGTCTGAATGATGTTGTATGGACCTTGTGTCCGATGTTATGTTGTATGGACTTTGTGTACAATGTTATGTAAAGATGTTGTTGATGTTGTTATGGAAGTGTTGTTGATATGTGTTCCCGTGTTCTAATATTTAGGATATGAGGAAGTGTGAACTTTGGGGACAAAGTTCTTTTAAGGGGGGTAGATTGAAAAACCCCAAACCTTAGTATGTTGTTTAAACATTTAAATATGGTATATTAAGACTAAAAAGAGTCTTAGGAACATTAGTAAACAATTTAAACCATAGAAAACACAAATAAATGCCTTAAAGTCAATTAGGGCTAAAATGTGTTCTAAGCTTGGAATAAGCTTGGGTAAGACCTAATGAGCTTACCAATACCTTATTTATATACTAATGAACATATCAAACCAATTGCCAAAGAAAACCAAGCTTGAAAACAAGTTAAAACACAAAATGTGCTTTAAGGAGTCTTAAAGCACATTTTTGAAAAATTGTCTTGTAAATGAGTTTTGAATGGCTAAATGTCCATCATTTCTCTTTAATTAACATGTGTACTATATAGTATCACATTTGGAAGTCTATATCAATGAGAAATCAAAAATTTTCACTTCTATGTGTCTTGTTTTTATGAATAGTAACTTTAATAAGCTAGTTTGTAACATATGTTATTATAAGCAATTAAATTGATCAATAAAGACTAAAATATCCATAAGAGAATAAAGGGGGCCGGTTTTTAAGTGTGGTGACTCACCACTCTTGTTAACTTGTTAAGTAAATAAAGATGACAACTTAAGTTACTATTTACTTTAATAACTACAAATATCTTCTAAAGGCAAAACTCATCTTCATTTCTCCCTTCCTTCTTCATTTCACACGGTTTCAAGCTCTCTTCTACCTCTTCTTCATTCTCCATTTACGGTTTGCAATAGTACACACCAAAACTCCATCTTTGATCACTTGTAATTCCTAGCTCACTTAACTAAATCAAAAACAAACACCACCATTCTCTTCCTCTCATCAAGCTCTTCATTCCTATCTTCTCAAAACTTCAAGACCACCATTTCGGTGCCATGGAGTTCCACCATTAAAGGAGCTTGAGCTTATATTTCTACATATTATTGATCTCCTTTGCTTCTAGGTAAGGAATCTCAATGAAAAATGATGTTTCTTCCATGTTTTTATCTTGACCGAGAATCACCATTAATGGTGCTCATTATATTTCTTTGTTCTAGCTTCATTCCAACCTTTTAAGGACTAGGTGGAGTCCTCTCTTGATATATATTCAAACTCTCTTCAAGTTCTAAGGTAAAACAACTATCTTAATGTTTTTAAAACAATGTATAATCTAGGGTTTACAATGAGATAAAGCTTAGAGCTTGAATACTCATTATATTGTTTGTATAATGTTTTGAAGTTAACAAACAATCAAAAGCCTTGCCGGTTTAGACATGGAAACAAGAAAGAAGTTGTGAGGAAAAAAAGGTAAATGTGCTAACCTAATGTGGTTTAAAGTCTTAGGAGAAATGAGCTTACGTTGCTTATTAAAATGATCTAAGGAGCCAATGGTGAATGACTTAGTAAAATGTTCTCAAAGGCTTAGTAAAAGACATATGTATTGTTGAGTGTATTTGCAGGTCAAAGGCAAATATAATGCGGGAAATTCAGTGTTTAAGATTTATGCATCTTAAGGGCCTAAGAGCCGTGTTATTTAAGGGCCTAAGTGCCATGCAATTTAAATTATGCACTATATTGTGATGTAGTGCTAAATGTGTGAAGTTGTGTATAAGAATGTGTTTGATGGATTTTAGTGTTCTTGGTTGTTTGATGGTGAAGACAATGTGTCTTGGTTTAGTAATGTTCTAGGAGAGTTCATATCAAATTTAGGTAATAAACTAGAAGTTCTAAGGGTTTTAAATGAGTTGGTAAGTTAGGAAATGTTTAGAATGGTTAAGCGTTCAACTAGTGGAAGAAACATGCATTAAGGTGTTTAAAGATGTAAAAAGGGCTTAGGCAATGTTCTAGAGGATTTTTATAATGCAAATGGATGTTTTGGTATACACCAAAGTCATTTAGACTTGTGTTGAGATTTATGCACTTTGGTGAACAAGGAGAAAGTGTAAACTTGAAAAAGGATTTCAAGAATGACATAAGGAGTTAGTTGTGAGAATAGATGCTTGAGAGATGATGTTGTTGTGGTGAGGAAGTATTTTGGCATAGTGATCATCTTAGGTATGAAACACCACTTAGAGACCTAGGAGAAAACATTGTAAGTGTTAGGAATTTTGGGAAGAAATGAGTAAAGGCTTAAGGAATTAGAAAATGAGTTTTATGAATGTTTAAGGAGGCTTGGAGTGTGCCAAATGGTGTTGGAAAACATTAGGAGGCTTTAGGAGAAGTTTGGTGAAGATTTGACAAAGTTTGGGCAAGTTTTGGTGGCGTCCGACCCAGGGGTCCGACCCAAGTTTGGGTCGGACAGCCTCTGTAAGACGTCAGTAAATGGTTCTGGAACGGTCCGACCCAGAGGGCTTGGGTCGGACATGGGTCGGACGGGCGTGCTTTAAAGGACAGTAAAGTTTCTGGAATGGTCCGACCCAGTCGAGTGAGTCGGACATGGGTCGGACGTGTATGTTCAAAGGGCGATAAAATTCTCTGGAATGGTCCAACCCAGATGGTTGGGTCGGACATGGGTCGGACAAGTTAAGTTTTTCAAACCCGGGAGTCTCTGGAAGGGTCCGACCCAGTTGGTGGGTTGGACGGTGGGTCGGACAAACCAAAATGTTAAAAAAAAATAGTAAGGAATGTGGCAATTGTAGTTAACCCTAGGGGGTATAATGGAGGTAACCAAGGTTAAGTTGGGCATTGAAACATGTCACATAATCATGTTAAACACTTAGTAAATTTGAAGTTAAGTAAGTTAATTAACCGACATTCTTAATCATGTATAGGAGTGACCTACGGTGGAAACAAATCGAAGCAAGGACCAAGGTATGGTTTTCTTGCAGTTTGTTGCCTACCGGTTTACACCGGCTTGTGTGCTGTTTGTTTTTCTGTGTGTTTATGACGTTATAAGACTTAATCATGTAATGAGTTTACAGTTGTTCAAATTATTGTAATGTTATGATGTGACTCATTTCCCTTGTGTGTGTCTAACATGACTTACCACTTGTTGTGAATTGTTTGTTAAGTTCCACTGTTGAACTTCTAATAAGTGCTAACTGGGAAGTGAGGAATCCGGTAGTCCGGTCATGCATGTAAGTTAAGAGTAGATATCTGAATCAGATTCGACTCTTATGTTGTTAAGATTGTTCTCCTTAATTTGGCGTTCGATCTCCCGCTAGCTTCCTCCAAAGCTTACCTATTCTGACTTATGATCGGTTTAGTGGGAACATGTGTTTGTGTGGTGTGTTCGGGTCACCATATCCGAACCATCTGTGACTTAAGTTACTCGTTCCAATAATAGAACGGTAATGAGTGTGTGTAACGAGCTTAACATGAGAGTGAACCACTCTCTAGGCTCTTATGTTATTTAACCTTCTTGGTTTGTTATTGTGGAAAGAGTATCCACTGTGTATGTGATGTTGTGCTATGCAATGATAATGCTATGTCACATGTTATGTTATGTTGTGTTATGTTTAAAATGAATGCCATGTTATCATGGTAATTAGTTGCGCGTATCCCGGTAGCCGATGGGCTGCGCGTTAACCATACCAGCCAAGGGTTGCTGACCCCCTTGGGGGCTCCATATTTTTACTGCAGGATGAGGATCGAAGAAGCAGAGTGGCTGTAGGTCCTAGGCAGCAGATGTACTTTTGGTTATTTTGGATGTTGAGCCCGGGATGCGCCTGTGCTCCCGTGGCATTGTATTTTGATTCCGTTGATACTACTGTGGCAGTATATTGGCAGTTTACAGTGAAGGAATGTAATTAAATACTCGGTATTGTATATGATGTATTTATGGTTTTAGTTCGTTGCTCGGGAGTCTGATCATCAGACCGGTACACTTTTATTTATTCTGCCTTGTTAACCACGTGGGTGGTTGACGGCGTTGTAGCACCGAAGCGTTTAGATAATGTTTAGTTGTTTATTTCCGCTGAGATTTCAATTAGTGGTGTAGTGCGATGTAGGGGTGTTACACATGGTCTACCGTATAATGCCTGGAAGGGAGACATCTTGATCGAAGCATGGTAACTGTTGTTATAGCTAAACTCGATCAGATGTAACTTATCAATCCAGCTGGTCTGAAAGTCAAGTGCACATGCACGTAACATATCCTCGAGTGTCTGGATGGTGCGCTCACTCTGACCATCTGTCTGTGGGTGGAACGCTGTACTTAGCTTCAGCTCGGTACCGTAGCGCTTCCCGTGTGGATTTCTAGTACCTCGAGAGGAATCTGGTATCCCTATCAGATACAATTGTTTTCGGTACCCCATGAGGTCTTACAATCTCTCTGTCGAAGAGCTCTGCAAGCTTTCCACTTTCCAGGTGTCCTTCATCGGTATGAATCGAGCCACCTTAGTCAGTCGGTCAACAACAACCCAAATCATATTCAGACCTCCCCTTGTAGGCGGAAGCCCTACTACGAAGTCCATAGAAATGTCATGGAACTTCCACTCAGGCACTGGCATTGGCTGCACCATACCACCAGGCTGTCGGTGCTCAAACTTGACCTTCTGACAAGTGAGACACCTCAACACTAATAATTCACATCCTTCTTCATTCCAGCCCACCAAAATATCTTTTCATACCTTTATACATCTTTGAAGCTCCGGGGTGAATCGAAGTAGTAGAACAATGGGATTCACTCAGTATGCGCTCCTTCAGCTCAGCGCTACTCCTCGGAATACACAGTCGGCCATTAAGCCTAATCAGGTCATCATCGTGGAGTCGGAAGTCATACTTCTGCCCCTCAAATGTGCCGTCAATAAGCTTATGCCTGATCTCCAACATATACTGATCCGTCATCTGGCACTCCGCACCTCTTCAACCAAGCTAGTATGAAAGACTGGCGAATGGAGAGAGTGTGCTCGGCGACTCAATGCGTCAGCTACCACATTTGCTTTACCCTCCTTGTACTGTAAATTGATGTCTTAGTCGTTTAAGAACTCGACCCACCTTCTTTGCCTCATGTTCAACTCCTTCTGAGTGAACAAGTACTTTAAACTCTTGTGGTCGGAATAGATTGTCACGCTTACCCCATACAAATAATGCCGCCATATCTTCAAGGCGAAGACTATAGCTCCCAGTTCTAAGTCGTGGGTAGGGTAGTTCTCTTCGTGCTTCTTCAGCTGTCGGGAGGCGTATGCTACGACCTTCCTGTGTTGCATCAATACACAACCCATACCTCTTCCTGATGCGTCGCAATATACCTCAAAACCATTTGGACCGTCTGGTATAGTCAGGACTGGTGCAGATGTCAGAGCATCCTTGAGCCTCTGAAAAGAACTCTCGCAGTCGACTTTCCACTCGAATGGCGCATCCTTCTTCATTAAGGAAGTCATCGGCTTCGAGACACTGGAGAAGTCCTTCACAAATCTCCTATAATATCCTGCCAGACCGAGGAAGCTCTTGATATTGGTAACTGTCTTCGGCCTAGGCCAGGTGCGCATTGCATCAATCTTTGCCGGATCAACAGCGATCCCGGCCTCAGAAATCACATGTCCAAGAAAGGATACTTGGTTCAACCAAAACTCACACTTTGAAAATTTAGCATACAACTGATTCTTTCTCAATGTTTGCAACACACTTCTCAGGTGGCTTTTGTGCTCACCCTTCGATTTTGAATACACAAGAATATCGTCGATGAAGACTACCACTGACTTGTCCAACTGATCTTGGAACAAGCGGTTCATTAAGTCCATAAACTTGGCTGGTGCATTGGATAAACCAAACGGCATAACCGTAAACTCATAATGTCCATTTCTGGTTCTGAATGCGGTTTTCTCAATGTCACTCTCACGGATGGCAATCTGATGATATCCGGATCGTAGATCTGTCTTGGTGAATACTGATGCTCCTTTCAACTGATCAAATAAGTCGCCAATGCATGGTAAAGGATAACGGTTCTTCACCGTAACTGCATTCAGCTCTCGATAGTCAATACACAGGCGGAGACTACCGTCCTTCTTCTTCATGAAGAGGACCGGCGCTCCCCATGGTGAAACACTCGGGCGGATGAACCCCTTGTCGAGTAGGTCTCTCTGCTGCTCCTTGAGCTCTGTCATCTCCGCTGGAGCCATACAATAGGGCGCCTTCGCAATTGGTCCGGTGCCTGGAACCAAATCAATTTCAAACTCAACTTCCCGTGCTGGCGGCATGCCTGGCAGTTCCTTAGGAAATACATAAGGAAACTCCGACACTACCGGCACATCTGGGCTAAACTCTGGGTCTCTCTCTATGTCCTGGACATAGCAGAGGTATACATCACTCCCTCGTCGTAATTCACGATACATGGCCATGGCGGTGATGATCTGAGTCGAAGGCTCCCTGGGCCTCTGGCGGTATGATAGAGTAACCCCAGACGGATTCCAAAGAAGCAGACGGTGCTCGGCACATAGGATTCTGCCCTTGTACCGCTCCAACCAGTTCATCCCGACAATCAAATCAAAACCAAGTCCCTCGAACTCTATCAAGTTGATCCGAAACTCCTCATCTCTGATTCGTACAACAACATCTCGGTGGTAGCGGGTACACTTGATCCGCTCATTCGACGGGAGAGTGACTAAGAAATCAGACATCTCTTCACCGTCTTACCCCAGCCTCTTCGCAAATGATAGCGAGATAAACGTATGTGAGGCTCCAGAGTCGAACAAGATCGATGCGTCCACGCCATTGACTGGAAAGGTACCGGTGAGGATTGTGCCGCTCTTGCCGGCTTCTGCCTCATTACAAACGCCCAGTATACCTCCCGTTCCGAGTGCACAGCCTAATTCATTGGCAACTTATAAGTATTTGGTAACTCTACGGTTGATATACTTCGAACATGTAACACCCCAACTCAATCCAAATGTGGTCTCGCAACTTAACAACATATATATATACATGTCACAGCGGAATTCTTTACACTCCAGGACCTTGCCACGGTCTGACTACAGAATATACCGAACATTAGTACATAACAACCTTAACCAAATACATATTCTTCTTACAATCCTCTCACATCCTATACATCTTACTAACTCAATTGCCATACGAGTGTACATGCACAACTCGTAGGCCACACTTAATCCTTAACACTTGTATCCTCTTCTTACCCTCACGACGGCCGTCTCCTGATGTACACCTGTGTAGTAAAAACAGCCCCCAAAGGGGGTCAGCACGAATGCTGGTACAATCCTCTCATGGCCCCCAAGCTAACGTGGCTACGACGACTAATTGTCGATAGCATGGAGGCTGATTAGATGCACAACATAATAGAAGGTGCAGTAAACAACAACTCAGATATGAACAATCAAAGTTCACACGCAATGAACGACTTAAATGCGTTAGTTAATTATTTAACTCCTTAAGTAATGTTCCCTCTTAATCTTAGTCCATCCTTATCTCAACTCAATCTTAGTCTTATCTTAATCTTAGAAACAACCATCCTTTAATAAGGAGTGGATGTAGCTTATCTTAATCTTAATAATACAAACCATCCTTTAAAGAGGAATGGTTGCAACTCATCTTAACCTTACCTTAATCTTAATCTCAACCTAATCTTATTATACAAACCGTTCCTCGAAGGGAATGGTTGTAGCTTAATTCGAACCTGGGATTTAGGTGATCCCACCGCACCATCTTAATGCCACCTACTCTGGACGGGAGTCCAGCGTAGCTGAGCCGGCAACCGGCCCTAGGCTACAAGTCCGAAGACAAGTCCTTAAGCGGAGGGCGGATCTGATTCAGATACCGTCCCCCTTTTTCCTTAGCATGCATGACCAGAGATCGGTCCCGGGTTTCCTCACTCAAGTTCCAGTTAGTAGTAGTCTCAAGACCATGTTTGTCGGTTAACCTCTTTCGGTTTATATCAACCCATATTAGGGAGCGTTCCTTAGTCTCACTCATTTCCTTACTAAACATTAGTTAGTAAGTTCTCACGGTATGTTTTGTTAGTTTTCAAACATCACACAACAATACAATAAACATAATATCCCGGTTGCATGCTTTATCTTGTTTAGTGAGCACACAAAAACAAATAGCACACAAGCCGAGGGACACCTCGTTAGCAAGCAGGTCACAAGAAGAACTGTACCGTTCACCGTTGGTCGTTCGGTTGCTTAATCTCTTCCGGAGTCCAATTCCCAAGTCCTAAAACATTCATCCAGTTTTAGGTTGTTAATCACTTAACTCAATTCAACTTACTTATCTTACTTAACTTACTTAACCCTTAATGATTCCAACCTAACACCTCTTAAGTCTTACAACTTAATCTTACAAACTTAATCTTAAACTTTTAAGTTTATTCTTAACTTAATCCCTTAGGTCTTTATACCTCTAATCATCATTGCCCCCTTAATGGGGGTACCATTAATACCACTAAACTCTCTTAGGGTTTCTTTTTTTTTTAAGTCTTAAGGGTCGTCCGACCCACCGTCCGACCCACCAACTGGGTCGGACCATTCCAGAGACTCTCCCGTCTTTTAAAACCCCTCCGTCCGACCCACCGTCCGACCCGTCCGACCCACCAACTGGGTCGGACGATTACAGAAACTCTTATGGCGGCTTAACAGAGGTCCGTCCGACCCAAACTTGGGTCGGACCCCTGGGTCGGACGCCACCAGAACATGTCCAAAATTTGTTAAATCTTCACCAAACTTCTCCTTAAGCCTTCTAATGTGTTCTAACATCATTTAGACCCTTAAACCCACCTTTAATCATCCTCCAAACTCATGAAAATCACCTCCAAAGATCATTCCAACCTTTAGCTCAATTCTTGCAAGAAATTCCTAACACTTGTCAATTAATTCCTTATATTTCTAACATGTACATTTTGTCTAAAACTTCAACAACTAACCAAAGTGTTTCTTTTCAACCCATATAACTCCTCCTTAACATCATTGCACTCCATCTTTGCTTGTTAAACCTTCCAAGGTCATCTTGCATGTCCATGCACAATTCCTCTTCTTTTCACTTGTTACTCATCACTCTTAAACTCTTAAGCTTGCTTATACATTTCTTTCCATTACCTTAATACTTGACATTGTTCTTCATTACCTTAACCATGCAACGCCCTCCTTAGACATTTCCACTTCTTTCATGCAACTTACTCACCATTCTCATGATCATAACCTCTTATACGTTTCTAGTCATTTCCTTGATGACTTACAACATTCTCCTACCATTTTCACTTCCATCACCCAAATCCACACATTACCATTCAACCAAACCTTACTAGTCCACCACTAACATCACCACCTCTTACACAAACTTCCTGAACTCTCATTGTTCTTCTCTTAGTTCATACCTAAATCATCTCAAAGCATTATACATCATTTCCTCCAGATTTGCACAAGTCTTACCATTCCTCATACCATGACTTTGGTGTGTTCAATGCACCCATCTAAACTCTAATTTCCTCATAGACCATTCTAGGTCATTCTAAACCTCAAGAACTCCTTAGTTAACCCATTTCCACTCAATTTCCTTTTTATGACTCCTAGTAAATCCTAGGTCATATTAGTTCACCACCATCACCTAAACACTTATTTTCTACTCAAATTTCGCCATAGCTTCTCTAGTATCTTATCATGCCCACACACATTGTTTTCCTCATTCAACCATCTCACACACAACAAGTTCTTTCTCATCACATCTCATCACCAAACCAACTCATTCACAACAAACTAAATATTTTGCAATAATCTTAAATTGCATAGCACTAAGGCTCTTAAATGACATGGCTCTTAGGCCCTTAAATGACTTAAACTTAAACACTGAATTTCCCACATATAAAGACTTTCAACCTGCAAATACACCCATCAATCTCATAGTAATTATAATGCTCTTAAAATCCACCTTAAACTTATATTACTAACTCATTCTCATTGGCTCCTTAGTCACAAGTTCATAAGCTTGTTTAAGTTCTTTTTCTTAGGTTACATAACCCATTACCTAATGTAAGCCCTAGGCTACATTGGTACTCATCTAAACTCATTCCTTAAACCTTAAACCACCATTAGGTAAATAATTTACCTTGTTTTCTCAAGCTTATCTTAACTTCCTCCTTAGACCTTCTTCTTGCATGAATCTCGGCCACCACTTAAATTCCCCTTGCCAATGTTCTATATCAATATTCAATGACTCATATGAGTACTAAACAATACACTAACCTCAAGGAATGAAAACCTAGGTTAGAAATGTGTTCTAAGGCATAAAAGTGGATGATTACCTTTAAAGTCTCAAAGTAGACTTGGGCATTGAATGAAATAGGACCTCCACTAGTCCTTGGTGAATAAATCAAGCTAGAACAAGGCATAAAACAAGGCCCCATGAGTAGTAATTTTCGGCCATGTAAGGAAGTGATGGAAACTTGGTTTTTCTTACATTTTCTTTACCTTAAGAGAATGGAGAAGATAATGAACACCTCAAGCTAGCTTTTCCTCCTCCAATGGTGATTTCCCATGGCTCCAAATGAGGCTTTTCAGATTTTGAAAGATAGAAGCAAGGTCTTGGTCTAACTAAGAGATATATGTGTTTAGTTTTTGATTTGGAGCTAAAATGAGTAAGTTGTTGACAAAGCAAGGTGGTGGTGCCATGGGTGCTGCTTGGAGACGATTTAGAACGAGAGAAGAGGAAGAAAATCGTGGAAGAAGAGAGAAATGAAGAAGAGAGGAGAGAGGTAGGTTAATGTAAGGTATTTTACTTTAATAAAGCAAATAGTACTCCTTTTACTTATCTCTTCTTTTCTTCCTTATTTGATGAAGTCTATGGTGACTCACCCTTAGAAAACCGGCCCCCTCATTATAACCAAGATATTTATGGCCTTGTTTGACCAACTAATTGACTTAAGTTGATTAAAACTTAAACTAGTCACTATTTGGCACTATTCACTAATTAGTGCATATTCGTGAAATTTTTGATTTCCATTGATTTAGGCTTCCTAATGTGAAAATAATTAGTACACATCTTGATTAAAGAGTAATGATGGACATTTAGCCACTCAAAACTCAATTCTAAGACAATTTCTCAAAAATGTGCTTTAAGACTCCTTTAAGCACATTTTGTGTTTTAACTTGTTTTCAAGCTTGGTTTTCTTTGGTAATTGGTTTAAAATGACCATTAGAATATTACTAAGGTCTTATCATGATATTTGGGCACTCACCCAAGTCTCTCCAAGCTTAGAGCACATTTTGCCCTAATTGCCCTTAAGGCATTTCTTGTGTTTTCCTTGGTTTAAATTGTCTACCAATCTTTCTAAGGCATATTTTAGCCTTACTACATCATGATTTGATGTTTACTTAGCATACTTAGGTTTGGGGTATTTCAATCTACCCCCCTTAAAAGAACTTTGTCCCCAAAGTTCCCATGCACCTTATCTTATTAGGATACATATCTTACCTCATTCCTCAGATCATATAGATCATACTTATGTATACTTAAACTCATTGGATCATTAGATCCGCCATATTCTTATACTCAAATATCACAAACATGCTTAAGCATGTATAGCACTCAAAATTCTCTTGTGTTCTTTTGATGATTAAAACATTCACATAATTTCCAACGTATTCTCCCATGTCACCGGTCCGTAGACAATGGCTCATTCATGCTCGTCACCATGGGCCAGAATACAAAACACTCTGCTCTCCCCATGTCACCGGTCCGAAGACAAAGGCTCGTGCGTCCTCGACTTCATGGGCGAGACTCTGTAAAAAGGTAATCCTTTTTACGAGGTCATGTGAGGAATAACTCTAATTAAAAATACAATCAACTCCAATTTCATTTATCCTAAGGCCTATATCCATAGTGTGATTTAGTTGTAACCACTGGTAGGGAGTTTCAGGAATCATCCTACCCTGATGTGATCAGCATCAGGGTAAAACTATCCTTCCACCCCAATTTGTGCTTGGTTCCCTTGATCCCTAGAAAATCAAGTTCCACCTCCCACGTCATTTTCAAACATCCAAATAATTCACTCATGTCCAATTTCTATCTTTTTAGTTCTTCTAATCATAATCAATAAATCTCCAAAGTGTGGACTCAGTCCATCCAAACATTCCCGATTCTTCTCTTAGTAATTACCTCAAGATCTTAATTCCTACTAAATTCTATAACTGTCCCATACCAATTCTCACCATCTTATATCTCATAAAATTACAATTTCCTTCCTCATACTCATATCAAATTGTATCTCATAATGTTATCTTATTCTTATCTCACACATAGTCTCATATCGACTCATACCTCATATATTCCATATTTCTTAAGTCTCTTAATCCTCTTCCTTAATTCTCTTAACTTGTACTCACACGGAGTTAACAAGATAGGTACTTAATATGTATGGTATTCACATCTTCTGTGTGCAATAACCATAATTTATCTCAAAATGTTTATGTAAAACATATTCTCAAATTATTTTGTGCTATGCACACCGTAGTTTATGTACTCGGTACACAAACATACGCTAAGCGGTTTTCGCTCTACCCCCCTTAACATGGATTACGCTCACGTAATCAGCATTATATCATCCTTGAACATAAGTTCAAGATGTCTAATTCTCACCAAGCATTCTAGCTTCCATGTCATCTATCTTACTTATAACTCGATCAGAAATGACTTAGTCTCTGTATCGAGGATTCTTAACGGTACTTATACCGTTTCCTTAACTTAGTTTGGTCTAATCTCAAAGGTAGTGATCTGCTAGCTTCCGCTGCACGACTCTGATAGTTTTAGGTTTATTTGCTCTCTTATCCTTTTTACAGTATCGGATATCTTTCTCTTGCGTGCTTATGGTTAGCACTAAAGGTCCCTCAATGGTCACGTGTTATCTTATATATACACGGCCTTGATGGGTTGGTAGCTCGTCTATCCAGTCTCCCTGGAGAACTAATGTTCATACTCTTAGTGTTTTCTCGAATGTCTAAATCGTTCCTCCAACTGACCTTTGGTCTGAGGATGATTCTAATCTGAAACTACTGTTTAGTGCTTATTGCCTTTACAGTTTAACTATTTCATCTTAAGACATGTCCTATGTCTATACTTAACAATCCGTGCTTCTCGACTTCTAGTCTTAATTATTTGTTCTCTGATTCCCTTGCGTTGCTGGTTCAAACTGAATTCTTCTCTTCGACGTTTGTGGAAATGGCTGCTCTTGTCTGATCTTGTGTCGTTGTCCGTGGTACGGAGTCGACTACCTCCGTGTTCCTTACACCACTTGTTACATGCATGGGGTACCTTACTGGTCATTACTAGTACCCAACTAACATAAATGAGCTGTCAGGCCTGCAAGCCCTGTGGGGTGCAGTCGTCCCACGTCTCGTTCTAGTAAACTCATAGTGTCCGTCACACGTTTAGCTATTGCAAATTATGAAGTATTCTGTTGTCGATCTCCTCTTTCGTCGTTCCATAATAACATTTATTGTTCTTCTTGAAGTTAATCAAGGGAAATCCATTTACTGCGTTCTTGGGTATGGTATGCTCTAGCTCCTTTCTGTATTCCGTATTGATTCTATTTCTTAGTAGTTTCTTTCCATAGAGCCTCTTATCTTCTTTCTCATATTCATTCTATTAGGAATGCACTTCCAGTTCCCTAAGGAATGGGTTGTGTGCTTCCTGTGTAATCTTACCAAACCAGGTCCAGACTACTGGCATCAATGCACAGTTCGTCTACCATCTTATTTTCTTACTTATATTGGTCTTAACTCATAAATCTCATTGCCTCTGTGTCAATATTTGACGGCTCATACCTAACGGTGCTTTACGCGCACCACGACTTAATTCCCCTTATATAACTATTGTACTCACGACCACTACTACCGTGGTAGTTGGCCCTTACCATGTTGCCCATTGATGGTGCAACCTCTTACTCACTTATTCTAATGTCTTACCTTATACTCAATCCCTTCTTGGTGTAAACACACTGGAGTTCTCTCATTTCGGTGTATGGCGGTTGTCATACCGTGCTGTAAAATAGTTAACCTTTAATACGAAAGTGTTCTGCTTCAATCTCAGATTTGTAAGTAGGCTAATTTCTCTCGCTTTCTTTCATCCTTAGTGATGTTATCTACCATGTAATTTAACTGGTTACTGAAGAAGTCATCCACTGAGCCTTGGTCACTTGACGTGCCATGTTGTGCACTCACAACGTTTATCTCTGACGACTACTGATTCTTAAATCCCGGGTGTTGGATATGAGGTCTGTTTCTGCAGCCTTCCTTATTACTCAAGTGTATCTGATATGTTCCAAGGTAATCCCAAGTTTACAGTTTCCATTCTCAAACAAAATCGTATTGCATCTCTAATAAGTGAAAGCCCTTTTGAGGGGTTTATTCCCACTCATGGCTTCACAACAAGGAGAGGTATCCCCATCCTAAAAGGCATGGTTCGTTCTCCGCCCCTACCAATGTACTATCTCATTATTCTCATTGGTGCTTTTTCCCTGGAAATATTTTTCCACAATTTAAGTTATAGGTTTGGTAACCGTTCACATCTACACATTGTAGTCCCTTCGTGGCTTAAACAAGCTCTCTTATAACTTACTGCGCCTCGGGCTCTGATGTGGTTAACATCCTTGGCTCGTAGGCTCTTAGTGCTTAATGTCTCAGTTCATTACTTGTACTCTCACTCACTTGTTGGTCATCCTGATAGGTTCTGATCCTTTGAAAACTATCTACCGTTAGGTTACATACTAAATGTAGTATTGGGTTTCATGGTAAGTCGCTGCATCCTGCTTCCTGCTATGGAAGTTTATTCAGGTATTCTGAGGTTACTTAGTGTCTTTGACAATACTGTCATTTTATTAGACCTATGTCTTTTAGCCAATAAGGATAAGTTCATGTTAGGCGTTTGTCTTAAGGTGTCCAAGTTGGATATCATCCTGTCATCTTATACTTTCGGTTCAACGCTTCGTTCAACTTCCGTTGACTACACCACCCGTTGATGATCGTTCACACTTGGGTGTTAATGAGTTAGACAAACAGTATTAACTGTCATTCATCAGTTTGCTCGGCTCGACTATGCCCGCTCTGTGGGGGTAGTCCTCCGCGCTTTCCTTTTCCAGGGTGGTACATCTTTAGTCCTTAGTAGGTTATAGCTTATGTTCATTTCTTTTTCCCTTATTTTCTAGGTTTTCCTAACATCTTCATTGTCGAATGTTTGTTATTGGTATTCTTAATGGTCACTTTGGGAGTCTTATCCCGTTTTCGTTGGAAGTCGTTGCGTCAACCGTCTCAATCGTATCTTATAATACATCCCTTGTATATTTTTGATTATATAGTGTTTTTGCTCGGATTGTAGAGCGATCTCTCAGGTTCCTCTCCCTGAGGTTCAGGATTGATGTCCTTACCGTACTGTCGGTTGTTGTTGTAGTAGGTTATACCGTTGCTAATATTTATATGTTTTAATATTTTGTCCAAGTTCCGCTCCCGGCTGACTGGTGTGTCACCTCATCTCATCATGGTCAGGCCGTCGGGCCTTTCCAAGGTCTTATTTTTCTGTTCTCATGGATTTACGATCCGGTATTAATATGTGTTACAACTGTAGCGTTCTCCTATCTTGCCATGATGGCTTTCCGTGTAGCTTAACCGTGGTAGCACTTGCTATGGCAAGTGCGCCATGCAGGATGGGCTATTGGTGCAAGGTACATTGGAAGTGATACTTCCTTCTAATTTCCATGTAATTGGTAGTCCTCGGGACTCCTTCGATAATCTCTTATTTTGGGTAACTGACCATCCGGCAGTTTCCTTGTTGTTTGACAGTACTGTCATTCATCAGGGCGTTCCTCTTTCTGAGGGAACCCCTTAATATTTTCTTATGTCTTAATCCTCGCTCCTGTCTCCACACATTTTTTTGTGGTTATTAAGTAATAATTCTCCTTTAGGCACTACATCGTAGTCCTATTTTGGTATACAATTTGTATGAGTTTTTACCGTCGTCTGCATTATGTCGGCCAGGTCTTGTAACCTTCCTCATAGTATGGGGTTTGGAGTTCTCGTTTCTAACTGGACTTTCCAGTAATCTCAATCCTCATGCTTGGTATTATCCTGCTGTTATGCTCCTTCGGACCACTGTCCGGTACTCATGTCGCTTATCTCTTCCTTTCCATTGCACTCGTAGTGCTTTTCTTATCATTGGTGGTGGGGTATTTCGAGCGTAGCATGTCGACCCATGTTGCCGGTAATTACCGTTCTTTACTGGTAAGGTTCCATTGGTAGCGCCTGTTTCGCCGATGCGCTCCATTAAAATCTCCCAGTTCTCCTTAACTGTTATGCAACAAGATGTTTCTCGTATTGCTTACTATTAGCTAACTGCCAGATCGGGTTTCCCCGAGTAAGAGAAGGCTTTCTTCTCTCTGGCGTTTGTTCCACATATTCAGGGTTAGGGATGTGGAGGGCGGGTCTAGGTACTATGGATATCCAGTAAACACCGGGAAGTCCTGGCTAAAGCACCTCTCACTCTATCTCTTAACCCTTAACCCTAACTCAATCTCAACCTCAATATTCTCCTAAGTTCGGTATTTCTTGTCTTCAGAGCGTAACTACGCTCTAATACCACTTTTTGTAACACCCCAACTCAATCCAAATGTGGTCTCGCAACTTAACAGCATATATATATACATGTCACAGCGGAATTCTTTACACTCCAGGACCTTGCCACGGTCTGACTACAGAATATACCAAACATTAGTACATAACAACCTTAACCAAATACATATCTTCTTACAATCCCCTCACATCCTATACATCTTACTAACTCAATTGCCATACGAGTGTACATGCACAACTCGTAGGCCACACTTAATCCTTAACACTTGTATCCTCTTACCCTCGCGACGGCCGCCTCCTGATGCACCTGTGTAGTAAAAACAGCCCCCAAAGGGGGTCAGCACGAATGCTGGTACGATCCTCTCATGGCCCCCAAGCTAACGTGGCTACGACGACTAATTGTCGATAGCATGGAGGTTGATTAGATGCACAACATAATAGAAGGTGCAGTAAACAACAACTCAGATATGAACAATCAAAGTTCACACGCAATGAACGACTTAAATGCGTTCCCTTAATTAGAGAGTTAATTATTTAACTCCTTAAGTAATGTTCCCTCTTAATCTTAGTCCATCCTTATCTCAACTCAATCTTATCTTATCTTAATATACAAAACCATCCTTTAAAGAGGAATGGTTGCAACTCATCTTAACCTTACCTTAATCTTAATCTCAACTTAATCTTAGTATACAAACCGTTCCTGGAAGGGAATGGTTGTAGCTTAATTCGAACCTGGGATTTAGGTGATCCCACCGCACCATCTTAATGCCACCTACTCTGGACGGGAGTCCAGCGTAGCTGAGCCGGCAACCGGCCCTAGGCTACAAGTCCGAAGACAAGTCCTTAAGCGGAGGGCGGATCTGATTCAGATACCGTCCCCCTTTTTCCTTAGCATGCATGACCGGAGATCGGTCCCGGGTTTCCTCACTCAAGTTCCAGTTAGTAGTAGTCTCAAGACCATGTTTGTTGGTTAACCTCTTTGGTTTATATCAACCCATATTAGGGAGTGTTCCTTAGTCTCACTCATTTCCTTTAAACAGTTAGTTAGTAAGTTCTCACGGTATGTTGTGTTAGTTTTCAAACATCACACAACAATACAATAAACATAATATCCCGGTTGCATGCTTTATCTTGTTTAGTGAGCACACAAAAACAAATAGCACACAAGCCGAGGGACACCTCGTTAGCAAGCAGGTCACAAGAAGAACTGTACCATTCACCGTTGGTCGTTCGGTTGCTTAATCTCTTCCGGAGTCCAATTCCCAAGTCCTAAAACATTTATCCAGTTTTAGGTTGTTAATCACTTAACTCAATTCAACTTATCTTACTTAACTTACTTAACCCTTAATGATTCCAACCTAACACCTCTTAAGTCTTACAACTTAATCTTACAAACTTAATCTTAAACTTTTAAGTTTATTCTTAACTTAATCCCTTAGGTCTTTATACCTCTAATCATCATTGCCCCCTTAATGGGGGTACCATTAATACCACTAAACTCTCTTAGGGTTTCTTTTTTTTTAAGTCTTAAGGGTCGTCCGACCCACAGTCCGACCCACCAACTGGGTCGGACCATTCCAGAGACTCTCCCGTCTTTTAAAACCCCTCCGTCCGACCCACCGTCCGACCCACCAACTGGGTCGGACCATTACAGAAACTCTTATGGCGGCTTAACAAAGGTCCGTCCGACCCAAACTTGGGTCGGACCCCTGGGTCGGACGCCACCAGAACATGTCCAAAATTTGTTAAATCTTCACCAAACTTCTCCTTAAGCCTTCTAATGTGTTCTAACATCATTTAGACCCTTAAACCCACCTTTAATCATCCTCCAAACTCATGAAAATCACCTCCAAAGATCATTCCAACCTTTAGCTCAATTCTTGCAAGAAATTCCCAACACTTGTCAATTAATTCCTTATATTTCTAACATGTACATTTTGTCTAAAACTTCAACTAACCAAAGTGTTTCTTTTCAACCCATATAACTCCTCCTTAACATCATTGCACTCCATCTTTGCTTGTTAAACCTTCCAAGGTCATCTTGCATGTCCATGCACAATTCCTCTTCTTTTCACTTGTTACTCATCACTCTTAAACTCTTAAGCTTGCTTATACATTTCTTTCCATTACCTTAATACTTGACATTGTTCTTCATTTACCTTAACCATGCAACGCCCTCCTTAGACATTTCCACTTCTTTCATGCAACTTACTCACCATTCTCATGATCATAACCTCTTATACGTTTCTAGTCATTTCCTTGACAACTTACAACATTCTCCTACCATTTTCACTTCCATCACCCAAATCCACACATTACCATTCAACCAAACCTTACTAGTCCACCACTAACATCACCACCTCTTACACAAACTTCCCGAACTCTAATTGTTCTTCTCTTAGTTCATACCTAAATCATCTCAAAGCATTATACATCATTTCCACCAGATTTGCACAAGTCTTACCATTCCTCATACCATGACTTTGGTGTGTTCAATGCACCCATCTAAACTCTAATTTCCTCATAGACCATTCTAGGTCATTCTAAACCTCAAGAACTCCTTAGTTAACCCATTTCCACTCAATTTCCTTTTTATGACTCCTAGTAAATCCTAGGTCATATTAGTTCACCACCATCACCTAAACACTTATTTTCTACTCAAATTTTGCCATAGCTTCTCTAGTATCTTATCATGCCCACACACATTGTTTTCCTCATTCAACCATCTCACACACAACAAGTTCTTTCTCATCGCATCTCATCACCAAACCAACTCATTCACAACAAACTCAATATTTTGCAATAATCTTAAATTGCATAGCACTAAGGCTCTTAAGTGACATGGCTCTTAGGCCCTTAAATGACTTAAACTTAAACACTGAATTTCCCACATATAAAGACTTTCAACCTGCAAATACACTCATCAATCTCATAGTAATTATAATGCTCTTAAAATCCACCTTAAACTTATATTACTAACTCATTCTCATTGGCTCCTTAGTCACAAGTTTATAAGCTTGTTTAAGTTCTTTTTCTTAGGTTACATAACCCATTACCTAATGTAAGCCCTAGGCTACATTGGTACTCATCTAAACTCATTCCTTAAACCTTAAACCACCATTAGGTAAATAATTTACCTTGTTTTCTCAAGCTTATCTTAACTTCCTCCTTAGACCTTCTTCTTGCATGAATCTCGGCCACCACTTAAATTCCCCTTGCCAATGTTCTAATCAATATTCAATGACTCATATGAGTACTAAACAATACACTAACCTCAAGGAATGAAAACCTAGGTTAGAAATGTGTTCTAAGGCATAAAAGTGGATGATTACCTTTAAAGTCTCAAAGTAGACTTGGGCATTGAATGAAATAGGACCTCCACTAGTCCTTGGTGAATAAATCAAGCTAGAACAAGGCATAAAAACAAGGCCCCATGAGTAGTAATTTTCGGCCATGTAAGGAAGTGATGGAAACTTGGTTTTTCTTACATTTTCTTTACCTTAAGAGAATGGAGAAGATAATGAACACCTCAAGCTAGCTTTTCCTCCTCCAATGGTGATTTCCCATGGCTCCATAATGAGGCTTTTCAGATTTTGAAAAGATAGGAAGCAAGGTCTTGGTCTAACTAAGAGATATATGTGCTTAGTTTTTGATTTGGAGCTAAAATGAGTAAGTTGTTGACAAAGCAAGGTGGTGGTGCCATGGGTGCTGCTTGGAGACGGTTTAGAACAGAGAGAAGAGGAAGAAAATCGTAGAAGAAGAAGAGAAATGAAGAAGAGAGGAGAGAGGTAGGTTAATGTAAGGTATTTTACTTTAATAAAGCAAATAGTACTCCTTTTACTTATCTCTTCTTTTCTTCCTTATTTGATGAAGTCTATGGTGACTCACCCTTAGAAAACCGGCCCCCTCATTATAACCAAGATATTTATGGTCTTGTTTGACCAACTAATTGACTTAAGTTGATTAAAACTTAAACTAGTCACTATTTGGTACTATTCACTAATTAGTGCACATATTCATGAAATTTTTGATTTCCCATTGATTTAGGCTTCCTAATGTGATACTAATTAGTACACATGTTGATTAAAGAGTAATGATGGACATTTAGCCACTCAAAACTCAATTCTAAGACAATTTCTCAAAAATGTGCTTTAAGACTCCTTAAAGCACATTTTGTGTTTTAACTTGTTTTCAAGCTTGGTTTTCTTTGGTAATTGGTTTAAAATGACCATTAGAATATTACTAAGGTCTTATCATGATATTTGGGCACTCACCCAAGTCTCTCCAAGCTTAGAGCACATTTTTGCCCTAATTGCCCTTAAGGCATTTTCTTGTGTTTTCCTTGGTTTAAATTGTCAACCAATCTTTCTAAGGCCTATTTTAGCCTTACTACATCATGATTTGATGTTTACTTAGCATACTTAGGTTTGGGGTATTTCAGAACAACTCCACTTTGTTGATTAACACTTCTTTCACATCACAAGTCGATTACATTGTAAACTTAGCTAGATATAGCATTCTTAACCTACAACTGGCTTAACACATTACATAATTATACAAGGCTTTAAAACTGTCTGAAGGTCAAATTCAAACGTCCGGGTTTCATTTGTGTGGCATTGATCACTGTCGAAGGTGCGGTATTCAGTTTGATCTTCTTGATACCATGATATAACATCCTTGACTGTCCACCAATGATTAATACATCTCCTGACTTCAACACTAACTTCCTTGCGAGATCAGCACGCTTCTGCTCGCCATATATAAACACTGCGGTATCACCAATGGACCAAGACACCACGGGTACTCCCTTACTTAGAGACTCGGGTGACTCGTCCTTATCTTGGTGTAACCCTAACCGTCCACCTCGCCATATATTAAGTTTGTTACATGCTTTACCGGTGTGCAGGTACTTAAAGCAGTAAACACATGGATGACGGTAATTTAAACAAGTAATACAGTCACTACATTTCACGCAATCACACACAACAACACAATAATAATAACATTACCACGTGCAGCCGTTAGTAACGGTCAGGTTATTTAGTTAGTCACACGACCCCCCGGGTCCTCATTATATCACATCACAACGTTAGTGGGTGTCAAGTTAGGACAACCCGAAATAATCTCAATTGGACAATAGTCCCACGTACACACAAGGTGCTCACTGCCCTGATGATCCGAAGACTCCGGGACTTATTCACTTTGCCTTTGTAAAGGCGTCCATTTAGGTGGCCAGGAGCCTGGTGCCAACGGTAGCACACTCCGCCTGATGATCTATCTAGGTTCGTTCAGGATTAACTAGGGAAAACCCCACACAGGTTAACCCAAGAGATCTCTACGCGCGACCAGCAGTCGATGACTTTCTGGATTAAGGTACACATCACTTTCATTCACACTCCACTGTTAACCTCGTTAGTTAGTAATTCGGTTACAGTTTTAATTATGGAGAACATCACTTATTTTGTTGGCTGCCCTGTGGGTCTTACGCAAGCCTAGAATGCTTCTAGGTAGTATTTATGTTCGAGTCGAAGCTCTAGAGACCGACAATGTCGTTTCCCGTTCCTAAGTGTTTTACTTAGGTTATAACTACATACTTGTAATACTTAGTGTATTAGGTCAGGCAACGGTAATCACAGTCACACAACTCGTATATGTAGTTTTGTATAAGTCGATCTATAGTCGAGTAGTATTAGTCCCGTAGGACGTTTGTGCACAAAAAATAATGCGGGAAATTAAACGATCAAACATCACATATCACAATCACATCCACTCACATACATACATGCATCACACACGTTATACAACACACATATCTGAGCCCGAGGAAGTCCTCAGGACATCTCAGATCAGACCCCTTTACGTACCGTTCACCAATGACCTAGGTTGCGCAGTAGACCACTAGCTCGTCGAGCGCCTTCGTCAGTGATACGGTCTAAATATCAAACATAACATAAGTCGATCCACATGACTTATTTAAGCTCGGTAAACCCGAACATCACAAATAATCCCGACCTTTCAACCCCAGATTTCAGTTGTTATTGTTAAGTTACAATTATGTAATACTCGTCATCTGTAGTAATTACTAACATTCAGGCTTGAGCATGTGAGTCAGTTACATAAGAACGTCCCGACTTATATGTCGTCGTACTTCCTACACTCGGGTTTTTGTCCCGGTATAAACGGTATTGATACATATTATTACATTTATACATTCGTATTCAAAATAAGTATATAATTTATAATTGCATGAGTGCATGCATTGTTAACCCGTGTGATATTGTTATCACACATTATACCGTATATCATTGTCTTACTTGTACGTTCATGTTCATAATCCTTTATTTAATAGGCTTGCAAGTATATATAAGTGTATATACAAAAGTATGACATATAGTTGTACGCTCTCGAATGTTAGGATTTATTCCATTGTATCTCATAATATTCACGAACATATAAATTTACATTCACGTTTATACTTAAGTATTAAATTAACCAATCCGGTTAGGTATACGAGTATCCATTTTTAATATATAGTTGCATGTATACATGCAACGTTAGTTCATGCGATACATTATGCTCGTATACTAATGTTTATAATTCATTCTATGAATTAATATTGTTGTTATTTATACTTAGGTATATAATATATAATTGCATGAATGCATGCACTAATGTTGTATGGTATTAATACTTAACCATTTATTATAATACAATGTATTATATATTCAAGACTTGAAACAAGTTATATTTAATTTCAACTAAATAACTTGTACTTTACAAACTTATTAATGTAATAACATTCACTCTTTTATATTATATAGTTCCCGACTATATCATATACTCATATACTTGCGCATCACATATACATACACATATATTTATATTTTATTATTCACACTCTTATATTTTATGTCACATTTTTATCATCTTAATGTAAGATGATTATTTGATTTGTTGCATTATATTTTGCAATTTATATTAAGAACTTATCTTAATATTTAGTAATATTTCATGACATATACTTATAATTCCTAAGGTTTATTTTGTACTAACCTTAGTTTAAAATTCCAGTTTCTCATTTATTATCACATCATTTCATGTGAATGTCATTAATGATAATTGTTTCATTTATCACATTAGTACTATATAATATCTATAGTATTTATATCATTGAAAAGCATAGCCTAAGATTATTTTTCCAACTTTTATTATTTGCGCACAGCACCTTACTTTAATTAATCATGATATTTTACATTTCTTTGAACATTATAATATATAGTTTTAGAAACTATATCTAATTGCCGAAGGCATACACATTGTAAATTTGATTTTCATCAATTCCCCACATTTTCCATTATTACATTATTGCCATATATAACATAATGTCATACATATCATATGTTATAACATTTTAACTTTATAATAAACATAACTTATAGTTTTATGATAAACTATATATATAGTCTTATCAATTTCAACGTTAACTCATATATTTACGTGAATATATATATATATAGACATCTAAGTTCTCATATACTTAATATCAACCTTCAATTTATCCTAATTTTTCAAAATTAGGAATAGCCACCAAACGTATCACACCAAATCTTTAGAACTTAACCTAATCATATTTAGGTTTTCTAATTATCACTTAAATTACCAAAGCAACTGTTAAACCGGATAACACACGTACTATATCCCACACAATTAAACTCCAACTCAATTAATTTAACACTAATTCTTTGTAGGACTCACATGGTAACATACTACGTAACCCTTCACACATTAATTCTATCCTTCTTTATTTATTTCCCTACTCCTTATGCATATACAATAATGGTGGCCATCGGGTCCGGTTCTACCCGGAACCGATTGGAACCGGAACCGGCCGAGAACCGGTGGGAACCGGAACCGGAACCGAACCGCCTCAGCCAGTTCCGAATACGAATACATGTTTTGAGATTCGGGCCCGAACCGGGCCCGGAACCGCCTAGAAGCGCCTGGAACCGCCTGGAACCGTCGTCGGATTCGGAACCGGGAACCGGAACCGTAACCGGAACCGCCCTGGAACCGGTTGAAGTTACCGTTGGTTATGTTAAGGAATATGTACAAAAGGTTAATATAGCATTGAAAAAGCTACACGATGAATATACTTCAAAGTATCGTCCGGGGGAACTTTCTTCTACTAGTGGTAGTGGTTCCTCTTCTAAACCACCACGCCCTGGTAGCAAAAGCAGTTCCTTGATTTCTAGTATTTTGAAAAGACCAAGATCAGTTCAATCGGGTTCCGGATTTTGTACATATGATGATTATATTAACTTTACATTTATTTTTGTTGATGATGATGGTGATATAGATGTTCTTAAGTGGTGGCAAGCACATGAAGCCAAGTTTCCAATCCTTTCAAAGATAGCCCGAGATGTGCTAGGAATTCCAGCATCAACCATGGCTTCAGAGTCGGCGTTTAGTGCGGGCAAACGAGTATTGGATGAAAAGAGATCAAGCCTTGCACCAGACTCAATCAAGGTTTGTGTTCAGAAGTATGATTGGGACTTAGCCGAGCTTAGATCCCAAGCAAGTGCATTGCAATATGAAGGCCAACATGATGATTGGTATGAGATGAATGGGGATAACACCACTTAGGACTTCTATCTTGTAGTATTTTAGAATGTATTAGTAATTTAGTATTACTTTCTTTCCATGTAATCTTTTTTTTAAGACTTGCAAATTGAAATCATGTAACCTCGTAGTAGTTGTACTCTTTTTCCTTATTAGGGTTTTCCCAATGGGTTTTTACCTAATAAGATTTTAATGAGGCAGTGAATCATATAATAAAATTCTCTTTATTCCTTATTTTTTGTAAATTCAATAACAATTCATAAGTCTTTGTTTCTTACACATTTAAGATTATAAACTTGAAGAATAACCTATCTAGGAGTAAAGTGGATGAAAAGAGCAACGTGTGTGCTCAAACGGATCTCAAATCGGAGCTAAAACAAAGCAACTAAAGCCAATCGAATCTTTCCGGAACCGCTTCGGAACCGGTCGGAACCGATCAGATTCGGAACCGGAACCGGCCAGAACCGGTCGGAACCGGTTTTTTGACCGAATCCGAAGCGAATCCAGGTTTCAGAACCAGAATCGGAACCGGAATCGAAACCGCCCAGACCGGTTCCAAATACGAATACACATTTTCCAAAACCGGAACCCGGAACCGGAACCGTGGCCACCATTAATATACAAGTCATTTTATTACACAACGGTAGACAATCGATTTTTTTTTTTTTTTTGAAGTTTCCTAACTTAATTGGTCACAGTCAAATATAGGTTTGTTGAGTAAATGATTATCTAACCAATCATACCTTAACCTAGCTAGACTCTTTTACTTTCTTTCATTCGTCTTTTTAAACATAACCATTATAACATTAAACTTAGAATTTTACAATCGTGACATACTAAGGTTTTACAATAAGTTATAGTTTAAACTAGTATACATTATTATATATTTTAACTCTATATTCTCCACCATTCTGTTAACGGAAAGTAGTGTACCTTTTGTATTAAAGCTCATGTTTATTCAAAACTTTCTTTATTCCCATACTAATAAGTTATCAATTTATCACCCTGATTCAGCACCATATTATTACTTGTTAAGTTGGCGTGATAAAACTAGCTTCAATAATTCCGAACCTCATTACTTTAAACCAAAAATTCCCAAAACTTGAAAAGAAAAAATACCAAATAAATATTATTAACTTAACCAACCTCGATTAAACTAGCCATAAAGGGGGATTTTTTTTTCACGTAAGGTTTCTTCTTCACCATTTCAAACACAATCAAACGTCTTAACATATTAGCCATAAAAATCCTAACTAACAGATTTAAGGCTTCTTGCACACTCAACCATTAAACGGTAACACTAGTTTTTTTTCTAATCCTACCAGATTCACATTTATACCGAGAGTTACATATTAGTATAGACAACTCAAGATTTACATATTAAAAACCCAAAAATTACAATTGCAGAATTAGGGTTATCGAAGAGTGAGTTTTTACCTATTTTCCTCGCGCAAGGTAACTCCAAGGTTGTTTTTTTTTTCTCTTCCCCAACGCATTCGACTTCCGCATCAGTTTTTTTTGATCGCTTCCAAACAAACTTGCCGTATGGTAGAATATAGAAGAGTGAGTTAAAGATTAGAAGTGGAGTTGAGTTATAAGAATTTAAAATGAAGAGGAACAACGTCTCACCTCCCCATTCCGGTTTTGGACCAAATGAAGCATCACCTCATTTTTTTTGCCGTAGCTTTCCGGTTTCAGTAACTTGCAAGGGGGAAAGAAGGTAGAAACAAGGCTGAAATTTCTTTAAGTTTGAACCCGTAAGATATGATTGAAAAGGAAATTGGACGGGGGAGACCAAACCTTATTCTGATTTGCAAGATGCAAGTGTACCAGTGATTTATCTGTACAGAGGAGCCGACACACAAAGGAGAGGCAGTATGGATATTCTTGCTTGCCAGGTTGGAGTTTTTCTCAGAGGGAAGAAATTGGAGAGGCGTTAAAGAAGATTAAAGAGAGGAAACTATGTTGCTGGCCAGAAAGGATTTGTTTTAGACTGATTAAGAAGATGATGGAGAGAGGCGGTGTAGTCATGTATGCTCCTCGTTCAGCATACGGATCTTGAAAATGAGTAAATGAAGAGGGGTGTCGGCATGTATCTAATTCGCCAGCTAGGGTTACAATTACCGTGAGTAAATTTTTGAAAAGGAAGTGGAGTGGCGCCGTCGAGAGGGAGTCGGCAGTTTTGAGAGAATTTAGCTAGTTTAGGGTTTGCAATGTTACGGAGAGTAATAGAGAGTGATAGTTTTGGGTTAGTCTAGGGCTGGGTTGCAAACCGATCATGGGTCAATGTAGACTGGGCCGGCCCAGGCTTTGGCTGGTCGGCCCATATATTTTTTTTTTATAATGTTTCATTAAATGTGTCGTTTCTAACTCGTTTTAGACCTGTTTTTCATGCCGTTTGTGACACGGTTTTTCGTTTAACGAGACAGACCCTTTTATTTCTTCAAATTTATAAGTTCAAATAATAATTATTATTGTTATTTATAAATTTGATTAATTACCATTTAATTTTTAAATGGTTTACGTTTCGCCATTATAGGCGAAAACGCAACATCTTTTGGTCCGGTTTTACCAATTTCCAATGCCTTTAAAATCATTCAAATAATCGTATAAGGTGTCTAAGACCTCATTTTCACTTCTAATATATTGTGACATGTTTTTCGAGGTAAAACAATTAATTTTATTTTCATTTATATTTCTTTTTCCTAAACATCCTCGATGTTATTTTAGGTTTCGTTGATGTTTTCTAACGACTTTTAGGGTATCAATATATATTATTATATTCCCTTTTTACTTATTTCAGGATATTTAATTCCTTAATCTCTCATTGATTATTTTTATTTATTTAATTCATTATTAATTAAAGTAATTAATGTTTGGGGTATTTCATATTGCCCCTCTCCCATCTCCCAATATGACTCTTTGTCCTTTTTTTATATATGGGAATTTGGAGCTATTGGTGGACTCTGAGCAAACCCACAGGTGGGAACTCGCAACTACTACTCCTAGAGTGAGTAAATCCACAGGTAATACAATAGACTATAAACCACACCAATCAGATAAACCACACATACTCAATCTAAAAAATGGGGGTTTGAAGGATTCCAACTCCGGACCTGTACTTCACTATCCCAAACTCAACTACCCCTCTTGGATTAACTCCTCAAAAAATTCTTCAAACTCTAGCTCGCGTGTTTCATCACCTTGAGTGTTCTCCCGTGTCACCTTAATACCATTTCTCACTGTTTCCTCAACTGTATATTGGAGAGGACATCTTGGTTCAACTAAAAATTTTCCACCATAATTATTACTCGATCATCGGCTGTCGTAGGAAGCTACTCTTAGATTCTTTTTTTTTTTTGATCAACTTGATTCATCTATATTCATAACCAAAGTAGCTGAGAGTAAACAAAAGGAAACAACAAAAGAGCCAATAAACCGGAAAGGGAGACATACACATTTCTCAGTCTGGTAACCAGCTAGAAATGCATTCCTCCATATCCAGTCTACAAGCAGTAATGACCTTTGGAGGGATATCATATCCCAAACAAAAACTGACTCCAATCCTCTTACAGTTGGCCGAACTAGCCAATAAAACTAGGAAAATTTGCATAACCTGTCACACAAGACCAGTCAATATTCCTAAATTGAGGGAGGAAATAAACTAATGATTTTACTACACCAGTACAAGTTCTCCTTACTAGAGGGCAACTTCTTAACCAAACAATTAGCATCCCATCCTTCAAATTATCAAAGCCAATGCTATAGCTACCCACTCTGAGAGCAAGCTCCATGGCATGAAAGATGGCTATGAAATTTGCTGTTTGCACCGCACATTTACTCTGCACTTGCATACTGAACCCCGCAATTGGAACTCCATTAGAACTCCGAAGAATACCACCAATCTTCATAGGCCACCCTTTGATGCTTCTAACCATCCAGTTGATCATCGTCACTCCATCTGACGGAGGAGTCCACCCCTGATACCTCTTTCCATCTACTAGATGCTTAGAGTTTATCATCGACTCATAGTGGCAAATAAAAGCTTTGTTATCTTCAATAAGAGGCCACCAAGCAAGCAAAGGATCATGCCTAGCCTTATTCCTCACATCATAAATCACCCAAAGTAAATCAACTACTTTGCCACATTTCTTCTTCGACCAGAGAGCAAGCTTGTTGCCAAATCAGATGATAAAATCACTATCATTATTCATAGGGATCTCCTTTATTTGGACAATGTCTATCCAGATTTCAGCAACAGCACAACACAGGAAAAAACAGTGCACCATAGAGTCAGGTAGACCATAGAAGAAACACTTGGAGTCCCCTCCCACTCTCTTAGCAATGTTTGCTTGGCACGGGGTGATACCTTTAAGGAGTTTCCAATCAACCAGCTTGACTCTAGAGCAGCTCTTCAAAGCTCTGATCTTAATGAAAATATTCTCTCTTGAGAAATTTGAGGAAGAAGCTTGGCTCTGATCAGAGCTATTTTGGACGAGATTATATCCAGACTTTACCGTATAAGTTTCCTGTTTATTGTAGTGCCAAACCCAACAATCAAGAATAGAGAGATTAAGGGGAAATTGGGCTATGAACTCTGCATCATAGGGTATAAGTTGAGAATTTAACATCTGCCAATTCCAGGACCCAGCATTGACATCAATAAAGTCAGCAACTTTTAAATCTCTATTACCTCTTGAAGGCTTAGGAGTTATAATGTGAAAATTAGGAGGTCTTGGAAGCCAAGGAGTAGACCAGACATCAGTAGATATCCCATTCCCAATTTGGATACGAGCTCCCAAAGTAAGGACATTTATATTCCCAATAAGAGACTTCCAAATAGGACTGTCATGCCTACTGGGATAGCTTGCATTAAACTCTTATCTGGGAAGTATATAGCTTTAAGAACCAAGGCAACAAGAGAATGAGGTTGGGTAAGGATTCTCTAAAGTTTTTTGGTAAGAAGGGCTTTATTAAAATTCTCTATCTCCCTAAAACCCATCCCCCCTTGTCCAACTTCTAAGCAAATGGAATTCCACTTAGCCCAATACATTGGTTTCGAGCCAGGTTTCCCTCCCCACCAGAAAGCAGAAAAAATGGTGTTGAGTTTAGAGACAATACCCTTCGGAAGTTGGAATAACGACATAGAAAAGGTAGGCATAGCTTGGAGAACAATTGATACCAAAATAGATCTCGCGGCTTGAGACACCGGTTGGACCCACCCAGCAATTCTTTTTTTATCTCCCTGCACTAGAAACTAAAAAAATTTCAGATCTATTTCTACCCACTTTCAGAGGTAAACCCAAGTATTTACCAAACTTTTCGACTTCCGGAACTTGGAAGATACTAGAGATCTCATCCTTAATACCATGTACAAGCTTTGTACTGAATATGAGTTCAGATTTACCCAAATTGAAACTGTGCTCGGAGGAAGAAAGGAAACTTTGGAGAATATTGTGAAGGGCCATAGCATTACCAGCATTAGCTTTCCCAAAAAAGATGATGTCATCAGCGAAGGCAAGGTGAGAAATAGAAGGGCAGTTGGCGGTGAGTTTTATACCTTTGAAAATATCACTTCTATCAGCTTGATTAATGGACCTGGACAAAGCTTCTTGAGCCAAAATGAAGAGGAAGGGAGAAAGAGGATCCCTTTAACGGATACCTCTATTTTGTTGAAATTGTTGCCCCGGGGAGCCATTAATGAGAACTGAGCCACCCGCTGATTTGACACACAACATGACCGAAGTAAGCCAGTTAGACGGGAATCCAATTGAATGAAGAACATGTTCCAGGAAAGACCATTCGATTCTGTCATAGGCTTTGCTCAGATCCATCTTAAGGGCAAAAAAGCCTTTTTAGTAGCTTTGCATCTATCAATGAAATGATGTAATTCCCCAGCTAATATAATATTGTCGGTGAGAAGTCTACCACTAACAAACCCTGAATGATTTTAAGATATGATAGAAGGGAGCATATGATGAATCCTGTTTGCAAAACTTACAGCAATTTATTAGATAAAGTTGCACAAGCTATTGGCCTAAAGTCTCAAATATTCACAGCACCTTTGAATTTGGGGATAAGAGTGATGAAGTAGCTGTTAATCATTTGAGGCATATGATTACCTGAAAGGATATTCATCACTGTACTTATGACCTGACTACCCACCAAACTCCATTAAGTTCTGAAGAATTTTCCATTATATCCATCTAGCCCGGGGGCTTTGTCTTGTCCAAGTTGCTTTACCGCATTATAAATCTCATGGGGAGAATAAGCGACCTGAAGCTCATTTATAAAGGACACTGATAATTTATCTTTCACAGCAGTACCGAATTTGGTATCAATAAGAGGATCCGACGAAGTAAACAATTCCTGGAAGTAAGAAGTGGCAATCTGCTGGATTTGTGGCCAGGAGCGGGCCATTTTTTGGTTATTATCTAATAGCCCAAAGATTTCCTTACTTCTTCTATTATAAGTAGCTTTTGCGTGAAAGAAACCCGTATTTTTATCCCCATCCTTTATCCACTGATCCCTAGACTATTGCTTCCACCAGATTTCCTCTTTATAAGAGAGCATTTCAATTTCAGAAAGGATGTGCTTTCTATTAGCCAAGGAACCTGCGGTGGGAACGCCTTTAGTAACAAGAGCAAGTTCAGCCTTCTTTGATTTCATTTTGCACTTGATTTTGCCAATGTGCCATCCTCCCCACTCAGCAAGTTTCTTCGCACACAACTTAATATTGCTACTCCAGCTGAAATTTTGATTTCCCCAGACTTCTTGTAGTATCTGTAAACATTTTGGCTCTAGAATCCATGAGTTTTCAAATCTGAACACCTTTGTAGGAATATAGTGATTCCCAACAACTTGATAAGCAAAGGACAATGATCCGAATTCTCTCTTGGAAGATGTTGAATTGAAATATCGGGGAAGATACTCAAGGCCTGAGAACAAGCAAAGGCCCTGTCCAAGAGGGAGATAGAATGATTATCCCCCATCTGGCCATTAGTAAAAGTGCCTTGCTCCCCAAAAAAGCCCAAGTCATATAGATCACAAAATTTGACAGCTTCTCTAAAAGGCTCCATCAATTATTCACTTCGCTTTCTACCGCCAATTTTCTTTGAAGCACACAAAATCTGATAAAAGTCTCCTGCTATTATCCACGGATCTTGAACCTGACCTCTAAGTACTTTCATAAGCTCCCAAGAGAGATACTTAAGGTTCCAATTGGCCCATCCATAAAATCCTGTGAAGTGGAACCTAATCCCACCAGGAAATTCAATATCAACAGCCATGTGGTGAGCTGAGGTATTCACGATTTTGACATCCACAAGAGAAGTCCACATTAGTGCCAAACCCCCACTTGTCCCTCTACTACCAACGTCACTACCATTATACCGAGGGAACTTATTAAAAATCAGTTCCATTTCAGCTGTAGTTCTATGGGTCTCAATGAGAAAACACAAATCTGGCCTGAACTTAGCAATTTATCCTGCAACCCAAGATATTGCACTCGGTTTGCCCAAACCTCTACAATTATAGGTAAGGCAGCTCATTTGACAGCTAGCAATAAATTGCACCAGAGGAAATTAGTATCGAGAGAGACTTAACACAGCAGAGAACCAAGAACTTGTACCAACATTGGTAAGGCCGATGGCCACCAGAAGCTGCAGAGCTGTGTGACTTTGACACCAGCTCAGTCGAGCACAACTCAAATCAAAGGAAAGTCAAGAAACATGCCGAGGGAAGACGTTTCAAAATCTTTGGCTGAAGAGGCTAGACTTCGCTATCCTCCACCTTCAAAAGATAAACTCCTTCGTCTTCGGTTAGGATTACAACAGATCCAAAAAACACTCCTACCTGTCTTACGAGGACCCAAAACTTCTCTATATTGAAGATAAAGAAAATATAACAGAAGAAACTCTGCCGAAGAAGAAACTTAGAAAACCTCCAGCAATCAGCACCCAACGCTTGATAGATGAAGAAAACTCTGCGCAGCAAGAGTCTTAACAAACTCTCCAGACCCAAAATACTTAATTTTGGTGGAAATCACGCTGAAACCAGCCGTGAAACAAGAGCAGGAATCCCTCATAAATTGCCTCGAAGTGGACGATAAAGTTACTGTAGCACACTTTCAATTTTAGCATACAGATTCGATCGCGAGCTACTCTTAGATTCTGTACACTATATATCTCACTTTTATTAGTTACTTTGATTCAATGGCCGTCAGTTTTTTTTTGACGGATTACTTCAAATTTCATAATACGTAAATTTAGGGAAAAACACGCACACATGCATACATATGTGTAGCACTAATGCCAACACCATGTGATTGTGAGCCATATTGGGCTTATCCAGTAAATCCGTCTCTATCGAGCAATAATGCCACCTTTCTGACCCAGCAGCAAGATGGTAGCACACCTGACTCTATCGAGTCATGTTGGGCCCATTTAATGCAATATGCCATAAGAATAGAAGTCCTTGCATAGTTCGTGGTAGTACCGATACGCCTAACCTTAAAAAGAATTCATTCCCATAGACTTGATATTGTTCATGAGTTTTTTTCACCTATTAATTGTTTTGTAAATGTTTCATATGTGAAAACATATTATTGAGAGACTACAAATGATCTACTCAGTTCCCACATAGAAAAGTTACATACAAACTATGAAAAAAAATTGTCCAAAGTATCATAACCAACAAACAAAGCCTAAGTAAAATATAGAGCTGACCAGTTTTGCACATTAGTAATTAATGTAGACAAAAAAAAACATAAGAAAAACTTCAAGCTGTCAACAAACAACTCCTAAACATTCAATTGTAGTTATTCTACAAATCGAAATCATTCCCTTGTCTGCTAAAAAAACATTTGGTTCTTCAAGCCAATTACATCATTAATAAGTTATTTTGGTTAGAGATCAGTGTCAATGTAAAAGCATATACACAATGCAATTCATGAATTTTCCAATGTCAAGCACATATGAAACTACAACAAATCAACGTGATAGGCATAGGAAATGAAATTGAAGCCAAATTAACTACGTACACAAAATGTACATTGAAACACCCCTACTAGCTACAACACATAGAATCTTGAATATATGGGGAATATTGGAGTAAACCGTTATAATTTATAACCTACAATACTAAGGGACATACATATGTCCGTAAATGTAGTAAGCAAGTCACCGGGTATTATAAGGAATTATGCTCATCGGTTTTGACATTAAGCAAAATAAATTATTCCATGTTAGAACATTCGTACACGAAACAAGTGTAGCGTGTTATGCAAACTGGAACAAATTGGGTACTCATCGACATATAACGATGGTACTAAGTAACATATGCTATGAGAATATAATGTGGTACTGTGTCACTAGCACCAAGAGCGCAACTCCACTACCGTAACATAATGTGACATTAGTCACCGGTTTTGGAAATTAAAAGTGAACGTCCTATATACCATCAACTGGCTACTGTATGCTCAAGGGGGATAATAACAAAGAAACAAAAAAAAGAGATAAAATAAAAATTGAAGTCATGAACTACCATACATCAAGCCACACTACGTGACCTAAACAACAAAGAAAACAGCCCATCCTGCATGACCGAAAAATAATAAACCACCTAGATGTTTGGCGGAACACCACATCAGTTACATATAATAGTAATGGACTAACAAGACATCTTTACCCCTGCTTCCTTTTCAGTCGTTCAATCACCAAACCACTAACCAGCAGAGACTATCCGCCACTAAGCTTGCTTTCCCTAACTCTTAGGTGATGTTCCCTGCATGTCAATCATACTCCACACGGTTTGAAAAAAAACATTCTCTCGCCACACACCAGGGACTCAACGCCAGTCAAGCCATGCTCCAATACCGATTTTAATGCTGGGAAAAGAGATAAGAAGACAGTCACTCCCCTGGAATATGGAGCACGCCAGACTTTCACAATTTCCCTTGGAAATCATACTCTCACTCCCGTGCTGCCTGGTGATTGAAAGTTACAAAAATAACAGACAACACACAGTTCTTGAAGTCAGACTCCATTTGCTTCACGTCACACCCATGTCTTAGGAACATGTTAGCACTTCCTCCATGGCGTCTTCCTCTTCTTTTCCTGGCGTGTGATTCAGGCCCTGTAAATCCTTTCCTTGCATGCCAAAACTGGGATGTTACTAATCTAGAGAGCCTGAGACAACACCATTACAAACGGCAAGGTAATGTCCTGCTGATCGTTTTCAAATTCTGCCCTCTATACAGTTCTGTTCAAAAAAATTCTGATCCATGACCATTGATTGCTGTCTTGCTGCATGCATTAACTCCTTAGATATCCCCTCAAAGATTGCACCAAAACTTCCCCAGAGACAGCTGCATCGTTGCCTTGCACTTTTGGCTCACGGTGAGACCATGAAACAAATTCTACTACAAGTCTTCTCTTCTGGTTTCCTTTTTCTGATGTCCGAGACACCACTGACTTGTTCATCCAAATCACTTGGACCTTGCATGCAGTCCTCTTGGATATGTTCGAAAATCAATTGGGAAGAAGCTGCCCAATACCACTCTCAAAGCAATTAGAAGGGTCATGATGAACGCCAACCGGGACCCTGTGGGTGAGATAACTCTTCCTTCTGAATAAGGTATGGACATGTGTGGTTCGTATATTGCCGTGTTACACGGCTTGTTTGCTGTGTGCCTTGTGTGAAAATGACCATAAGATTAAAGCATGAAATTGGATTGCTTGCTTATCTTGCTTATATGATTGCTATATCATTGTTGCATACTATTTGCACGCACACAGTAGTTTAGTCCCTTCTCGTTTATGGAACTTGAGATGAAACATGACAAACTACGCAAACAAAACAAAACAACTAAACAAGAAGAAAAACTCCTCTTAAACTATAGAGGACTTCCAATGACACCCACGATTGTGTCGAACTTATAATGATAATGAAAAGTAGAATACCTATTGGTGGAATACATCCTGAAGTGTAGAGATGGCCCCGCTTCCTCGACGCATGACGCCAGGAATGGAGGATTAACTGTGGAGAAGACGTCCCTCAATTTGAGGTGATAAGAGAATGCACAAATAAACCCTAAGGAATCAAGGAAAGATTAGCACCTACATGATATGGTCACGGGATCTAACTATGTTCCCAGACCTGGTGCAAGAGGAAAGAAAGAAAATACACATTATGGGAGCAAGAGAAAAGCAATGAACACACACAACGCTCAAAAGATCCCATAGTGAGGATCATTAGTATAATATACCTATGCACCCGTTTTATTACTTACATGATTGCTGTTGCTACACTAGCAGTTTGTTGTGCTTGGTTGCGTGTTTGGTGTTGCTATGATACTGGTATGTTATGCTTGGTTGCTTGTTGCTAATGCCTTGCTACCTTTAAGTGTGTATGATATCATGATGTGTTGTGGGGTGCTTTACTGCTTATTTATAGCATGTAATTGGACTTAATAATATTCGACCAAGTAGTCGTGTAGCCCGGTAACATACGGGCTACACATATTAATACTCAGCATAGTTTTGCTGAGTCCTTTATTTTTTACAGGTAATCATCTGGAACGTGACAGAGTGTAGGTGAAGGACTATCGGGGTAGTCCACTCGGGCAAGACTTATGAGTTGTACTGTCTGATTTATGAACTGTACCTTGTAGAACTGAATTCAGGATGTAATGTTTCAGTTGTATTGTTTAACTAGTAGCTATGTTTGAAATACCCCTAAATTAATTTAAATTAATTTAGGGGATTTCTTTTATTAAATATTAAATTATTATATGGAATTGTGAAATTTATTTAGGGGTTTTCTCCTATTTAACCCTAATTATTATATATTATTATATAGTATTATGAATTTAATAATAGGATTTATAAGTCAATAAATCTTGGGAAAATTTCTAAACACTCCAACTATATTATAAAGATTTTAGGAAGTGTTGGAACATAGTTTTGAAACTTAAAAGTCAATATAAAATTCTAGAAACCTTAAAGCTTATTAAGCCTTGCTAGGGTTGACTTATTGAGAATGGTCAAAGCAGGCCATGAAATCTATATCAATAAATAGGTTATGGAAAACCATGAAGATCGATAAAAAGAACGTCAAAAACGGATCATCCTAGCCAAAGTTATGATCAAATGAAGTTTAGAGCCAAAATTTTGATTAAGGGCTGATGTGGCATGGCCAGCTGACTCATCGCCGCCTCGGTAATCGCGCCCCAACACTTAGACAGATTTATCTCCTATATTCCCGGAACAGAAAATCAGGTTTTGCCCTATCTTGTGACCTTCATAACTTTCTCATCTTAAGGAAGTTTTGAGTGTCGTCTTCTTTGTTGCCTTCTCCTACATTCCCTCTAAACAACCATAACTCACACAAACCCTAACTCGTTCAAGATCAACCAGAAATCTGAGCCAAAGTAGCCACCCTGCAAAAACCCAAACTGCAGTTCCAGTTTTTCCCTTCGAACAGGTAACTTCGATCAGCCATAACTTCCTCGTTTCTCATCCAAATTTCATGTTCTTTAGCTCGTTTTGAAGAGCTCTAATTCCTCTAAAACTTTCATGTTTATGGCCTAAGCCAATTCTCAACCAATTGGAAGAACAAGGTGTCTAAAGTCTCGGTTTCACCATCACATAAAATCACAGTTTTCTTCCCAGAAAACGCAAGGTAAACTCGCAACTTCTAGCTTCGATTTCTTTCTGTATGTTGCGAGTTAGGATTAGTTCTTGTTATCAATATGTAGATCTAAGTTTGCTCTTTCGATTGAGCCCTTACACATAGCCTAACTCGATTTGTACTGCTAGTTATAGATCCTCAAAGTTGGCCTCGCGAACTGCTCAAAGTTCGAATTTTTCCATATTTTTGAATTCGAATTCACTCAATTTGCACAACTCCGGTAAGTTTCCGATAAATTGCTCCGTTATTGTCATTCAAAATCCTGTTACCGGCCTAACCCATGTCTCAATTTAATCAATTACGTGTTAGATTAGGAGAATTTGTCAGATTTGTGTTCGAATTGAATTCTGTAACTATTAAGAACCCTAGTTTCGAAACATAAATCGAAAGCCGATGAATACTGCATTATAATTGGGGAAATTAGCATCATTAGAACCGAAATTCGATTTCGAAACCATAGAAACAAGAATCACTCGATTTCTTTCTGTAGATTAGGAGATATTTGAGATTTAGTACTCGACATGGCTTATGGTTTCACTGAAGAACTGGGAGTTCAGGGGCCGTCCGATCTCGTTTTAAAAGATTGGACGGCCGAGATTAGATTGAGTAATTAAATAATGTTATAAGTTTCTATAAATTTCAGTAAATAGCCCTAACTTGTTGAGTTAATTTAAATACCTTCCCGAATGTGTTTAGACTTGAAATTTTAACCATAGATTCCTTATTTTATCTAGTTTATTTTGATGTAAATTAATATGGTTTTGGAGTTTTTAAACGTAAGTTATGATTTTTGCAAGTTACGGGTTTTCTGGAATTATTTGGCTAAATTTAAAAGATCATTTTATGAAATAAAATTTTATAATATGTCTAAAATGTTATAGTTACTGTATGTTAAATTTGGGAATTTTTGGGCAATGGTAAAAGGTTTTAAAAATTGTTTTTATGAGGTTTTCATAAGAATAACTTATAATATAAGGTTTTTAATGTAACAAAAAATTACAGTATGGTTTGTTAATTAACTTTTAAGCTGGGGAAAATAAGGGAAACTAAATTAACATTTTATAACAGTAAGTTTATAAATGTTTTGGTATTAGCTTTTAAGTGAAGTGAAATTATTTACATATATGTATATAAACTTATTTAAGTAGAAACTTATATAAATCAAGGAATTTAATTATCCTACATTTTATTTATTATATTATATGGGGAGTTAATATTTTTAATTAAACTAAGGAATAAATATATATTTTTACGCATTTATAAAAAGGGAATAAAAGCAGTAACTTAGAGTAAAACAAGGAACTAATAAATTAACACTTATAATAACTAAATAATATATGAGCTGGAATCCTAAGACATAGTGAAAGAAATACTTTTTGAAGCATACTTGGGATATAGTTTAAGGTTGTAGTAATAAGATAGTTTAAATATAATAAGTTACATAGGGAATTCCTTAGTTAAATTCTAATACGGGTATACTTACATGTATTAAATAAATAAAGGAAACACTATATTTTATAAACCATAAGTCGGTTGTGTTAAGCCTAGAAGTTATTAAACATAAATAAATACAGTAAAATTTCCTAAAAATGTTATGGATAAATTTTAATACATAAAGATATATATAAATATATATATATATATATATAAATACATTAGTATGAGGGAAAATATTCCTTGTGATAGTTATAATAATAATTATATATATATATATATATATATTATATATATATATATATAGATATTATATATATATATATATTAAATCTTAGGTTTTAATCGGTGTGTAATTAAATAGTCACTATTGACTTGCGGGTTTAATTACACAACATAATTGTAACACAGTCTTGGGCTAACCTACTAAGCCCAAGTCTATGAACTCCAAAAGCCCATTTAAATAATTCAAAGAGAGCTTGGGCCACTCTCTAGAATAAATTCTAAATCATTCCAAACTAAACGAAATGGGCCTAACAAAGGATTTAGTTAACAAGTCAAGCCCAATCCTTTGTAAGAGAATAATGGTAAACCTGGAACTATTAATGAGCAGGAAAGGAGGGTTGTTTAGTTTATAAGTCCCTTAACTAATCGACACTTAAAACACCTTAATTATAGGTTACTATTGGGGAATCACTTATTCGAGTTAGTTATTTTTCTTCACATACCCGGTACGATTTCTTGTACTCTGATATTTTTGCTGATTGACTTGTGGAATGTTTTGGAAAATGCTAAATGAGTTTAAGAGGAATTTCTAAAAAGGAAATGGTTGTGTGACTAACTCAGCTTGTGTGACTAACTGAGCCTTGAATGTAAAACTCACTTGGGTATTGGTTTCTTCTATTTGGTTGTTCCATTAGACATTGGCTGCTTAGGGTTCACGCTTCTGCACTCTGTAGGACTGAGTGTTTTGGTATTGCTCTGGGTAGTTAGTGATCTAGTGGGAATTTGGAAAAAGTCAACTTTGGTAAATTCTTCTTTTGACTCTGGATATCGTTTCATCCATGAGCTGGTTCGTGAGGTTTCGACGTGCGCGCGTCTTCAATGGTAACAGTGAGGGGCTGTATATCCCCTGTCCCAAAAAGGGACGTGATAGACAGTGAGGGGCTGTGTATCCCCTGTCCCAAAAGGGACGTGATAGACAGTGAGGGGCTGTATATCCCCTGTCCTAAAAGGACGTACTTGGCGGTGGGGGCCATCTCTCCCAATTGAATTATTCCATTCTTAAGTTATTGGTTCTTGGATCTATCTTATTATTCCTAGTCCTTTGTGACTATCTGAGTCTTTCTACACCTAACGGGAATTGGGTTTAACTAAGGAAATGGATGTTCACTAACACATGATGTGATTTTGTTTCACTAACGTTATCTTTCTGTTATTTATCTTTATTCTTAATTTGTTATCTTGGTGTGAAGATTTTTGAAGTGCCTTGTTCCTCTATGTGGTTTAAGTGTTTATTTTCCTGCTATTAATTATTTAAGAATTGTATTATAAGTTTGTTTTTGGAGGACCGTACCAGTTCCATTCCAGGGAACTGACCCACCCCTCTTGGGGTGGGCTGCTTGGTTTTATCTTGCAGGTACAAGTTATTTTACAGGTGGCCATGAAGAGAAAGAGTGATTGGGATGAGATTAAGCTTGAGAGTTTATGTGTTAATTTCTGTTTTAATTATCTTAAGTTTTCTCGAGGTTCAGGCCGTGACAGTTGTAATCATTAAGTTGTATTTTGGTGAGGTTTGGTACCGGGTGTTTGGAACCCGATGGTCTGTACGCCTTTAGTATTTTATTTCCGCTATAAATATGTTAAATAGGGGTGTTATAGAAATTGGTATCAGAGCGTAACTACGCTCTGAACCCGAGAAAACAAGCCGAGTGAAATACTTAGATTATAGGTGCACTTAAAACTGGGGAACTAGGGTAGAAATGGGAAGTGAGAATTCCAGAAAGGCGTGTGACCCTACTCCATACTAACTTCATGTTCATACGAACCGTCCTTAGGATCTTATAAATATTCCTTATATTACTACATAGATAGTTAGACTTTACAATACGCCTTCTGAGTAACAAAACCGTCATACCAGCTAGATGTCTCGAAGAGGAGGAAGAGGAAGAGCTGGTCCCTTAGGAGGCTATGGACCCGACACTGTCACCCTGGAGGTCATAGTGCAGATTGTGACAGCTGCATTGGCCCAGCAGCAGGCTCAGATCCCACAGCCACCACCGCCACCACCAAATGGTCCCCGGGAGTTCAACTAGCTGAAGGCGGTTAACGACCTTCGTCCTCCAATCTATGAAGGCCAACCAAAACCGAAGACTCTAGAGAAATACATAGACGAGATGTAGAAGGCCTTCACCTCTCTGCATGTTCCAGTGAATCGCCAGGTGGACATAGCGGCCTACTTTCTTCAGGGACCCGCGCATCGATGGTGGCAGACTGCTAGAGCTGAGCTGACGGCCCAGGCAAATTTTGACTTCCAGGCATTTCTAGTGGCCCTGAGAGCTAAATTTTATCCATCCTATCTACAGAAGAGGATGAGGACTGAGTTCGAGCAGCTGAAGCAAGGGAGTCTTTCTGTTACTGAGTACTACAATAAGTTCATGGAGCTACTTGCTGTTATTGGAGAGGGAGCTTACGCCCCAAGATATCTGGTGGACAAATTCCATACCGGCTTGAACTTCAAGATCATGACTATGATCGGTTCCACCAGAGGGATGACCCTACAGGTATGGAATATGATTTAAAATTTCTGGTACGCAAAGGTTTCTCCACTAACATATATTGTCACCACAAGAGTTAGCGGATGATGCGAATGACTGTGAGACCACCATTGCCTACCAGGACTCTGTGCTAGGCAAGAGGAAGGGGAATGGAGAAAGAGGAAATGGAGGAAACTTTTCCCAGAACTACGAGAGGAAGGGAAAGTTCTACAAGGGGAGGGACGAGAAGGCCATGGTCCCCTCATATACTAATGCTGAGCCACTCCGCTCCCAGCCATGTAAGGGTGAGATAAATTAGAAACTCCAAACATCTTGTTATCAATTACTAACCTTGAGACTGAAACAGGGAACCAACTTGCGAGAAAGTTCCTCTACAAGTGGTGCAAGAAGGACCACCCGGGCAAGGATTGTAAGGGCAACCTGGTGGACTGCCACCACTGCGGTAGGAAGGGGCACAGATCGTTCGAATGCTTCCTGAACCCGGATTCCAGGAACTACAAGCCACGCACCGGGAACCCTGCTAGAGCGCCAGTTGCTACTACTACTGGAGGAGGTCGAGGTGGCACAGGAGGTGCTGGACCATCTACCAGTCGCCCTGCCCAGAGTCATCCATAGAGGCCGGGACAGAACTATCCCCAGAGGCCGGGCAAGGCACCCGTCCTTAACATGGTGGACCGCGTCGAGGCAGCAAGTGATGACCCGAGTTCACCTGGTGAGGACTATTTTCCTCATGAAGATGCTTAGACCCTTTATTTCATTACTATTAGTTGTCTAGTTTTTCGTTGTCAATGTAAAAGGGATGAACTATAAACCCTTCATTTTGTTTCGTTACGAACCTTTCATTTCCAGTTGTGAACTTTGACTTATTTATTTAATGGCAATTGTTCCTCAGCTTTCGATATTTGCTTTCCTATTTTGCCCTATACCACACCCAACATCCCTTTTGAAGCCAAACCACACCCACCAGAGAAGTGTGAGGTCTTGAGACCCGGGATGATCTTACTACGAGAGTACCTGACCCCGGCAGTCCAGTATGCATTGATCCTCAAGATCAGGGAGTTAGGTGTGAAGGAAGGAAATTTTTACACCCCTACCTTCAAGAATGGTTCAACCATGAAGGTGAAGATCATGTGCCTAGGTAAGAAGTGGAACCACACCACCAAGAGCTATGAAGAAGTGGAGGTGCCACCAATCCCGGAGGAACTGCAGACCATCATTAGAGCTGCAGTTAAGGCAGTACAAGAACTGGAGGATGAGCCCGTCCTAGACCTAACCTCAGACGTCCGCATCATCAATTTTTATGGAAAAGAAGGTAAGCTAGGGTTGCATCAAGATAAGGATGAATCCCTAGAATCCATCACCAAAGGAGTTCCAGAAGTGTTTATATCACTTGGAGACGATGCGGAGTTCCTCTTTGGTGATCAAAGGAGGATGGACCTTGCTACCAAGATCCTTCTGAAGTCGGGTGATGTATTGATCTTTGGTGGGGCAGCTAGACTCATATACCATGGGGTGAAGAGAATCAAGCCCAACACAGCCCCCACACCCATTATTAACCAGACTCATTTGAAACCGGGCCGTCTAAACCTAACCTTTAGACAGACCTAGCCTTGTACTTTACAGTTTCAGCATTGTAAATTTTAAGTTGCTCATGAAGCTTTCAATAAGAATGGAAATTCTAAGAACTTATTTCTTCGTGTAGGAGCTGGAAATTTAGAGGTCAGGCTGAATGTGTTGGACCGGGCTCAAGCAAAGAGCAATGAAACGGTCATCACAGGTATACCAATTGACCTTGAACAACTACTTTGGAAGAGTTAACTAGAAACTTAAAACTTCACTCAATAATTGCAGGCACTTTCCAAATTAATGGAGTGGAGGCTACCGTCCTGTTTGATTCTGGAGCCTCCCACTCCTTCATATCTCAAGCATTTCATACTAAGATAAATGCCCCCACAGAGGATATCCATGATTGCTCTGTTTTGTTGCCATCTAGAGAGTTGATCAAATGCAGTAAACAGTGCAAGAATCTGAGCATGCACATCAAGGGAGCAGACTTTCTTCTGGATGCCATTGTCTTCCCTGGCATGGGATTTGACATAATTGTGGGCATGGACACGCTTCAGCGGTACAGAGGTAGACTACACTGTGCAGAGCATCGTCTCCTCTTGAAGTCAGCCACAGGGATCACAGTATCATACCGAATGCAGCCCAAGCAGTCGACTGTGAAGGTTGTATCGGCCTGATCCCTGATGAAGGAAGTGTCCAAGGGCGCGACTGCCTACTACTGTTATGCCCAGGATCTGAGGACGGATCCGAAGTTCAGGAGCGATGTTCCCATTGTGTCGGAGTACCCCAATGTTTTCCAGAGGAGCTACCTGGACTACCACTGTTGAGAGAGGTTGAATTCAACATCGACCTCGTACCGGGCACAGGACCGATTGCTAAGGCTCCCTACCGGATGGGCCCTGCAGAGATGGTCGAGTTGAAGAAGCAGTTGCAGGAACTACTGGATAAGGGCTTCATCAGACCCAGCGTCTCACCTTGGGGCGCTCCTGTGCTGTTCGTCAAGAAGAAGGACGGGAGCATGAGACTGTGTATAGACTACAGAGAGCTAAACAATGTCACGATCAAAAACAAATACCCACTGCCCAGGATCGATGACTTTTTCGACCAGCTGAGGGGAGCAAAGGTGTTCTCTAAGATTGATCTGCGTTCCGGATATCACCAGATAGCTGTAGCTGAGCCAGACATTGAGAAGACAGCCTTCCGGACCAGATACGGCCACTATGAGTTCACAGTGATGCCGTTTGGACTGACCAATGCACCGGCGAGTGTGGAGGGTGATTTTTCGGTATGGGGGGGGTCTATCTAAATATGGTCCTAGCTGAGAAGTCTAGTACCTAGAAATGCCATTCTGTGGAGGGTGAAAACCCATTATTCCGGTATCCCTGAAATACCTACTAAATCGTCCGTCTTTCCTAGAAAGCATAAAGGGGAGTGTAAGTGTACACCACACCCGCTCTCGATGGGCTCCACGCCGACTTATGCCTCTATAAGGCGGAGTTGACTAGAGTCGCCACCTAGTTTGACCTATGATAACTAGGAAGGAAGAGAGGGGGGTTCTAAGAACCATTGGTTGACTCTGAATGTGTTGCCTATGGATAGGGACTTATCTGATCATACTAGAGATTTTGTGTGGGTTCACACTGGGTTACACCCCTTAGAAGTGGCAATGACCACGACTTCAGATTGGTGCCCGAGGAAACCTCGGTCTCCAATTGTCGGGATTGCCTTCTTTCAAAACCTTATTGGAGAGATTCAATTAAAGCCAAAGGATAAGATCGAATGAGGAGTGAGGAAGACAGATGAGTTGAAGAATAGGCTGGTCTTGGAGTTGGTCTGGTTGAAGTGCTTTGAGAGGTTTTAATTGTTCTGAGAGATTTGAGGTCGTTTTGGGCCTTCATGGGATTAAGAGGATGATGGGAGTTTTGAGGAGTAAAAGGGCGTCTTGGTCATTTTTGGCGGAGTCAAAGGGGTATTTGGACCATTTGGCTGATTTGAGGAGCTTTTTGCGTTTGCGAAGTTCGGATTTTGAAATGGTTGGGTTCTTGAGGTGTTTTGGGAAGTTGAATGTGTTGAGGTGCAATTCGGGTTTTAAGGATGGTTGGGTGTGGAAGAGGATATGTGGTTTGTAGGTATTCGGGTTTTGAAGATGTTTCAGGTTTCTGGGAGCCTTCAGGAATTGGAGGTCCTATGTGACTTAGAGTTGGTTCAGAGGAGGATTGAGAAGTGTTTATGGGTCCTAGAGCTCTAATGGAAATGTTGGATTGGTTTATTCAGAATTGTCTCTCTTAAAGTTTTTAAAACCGAAAAATCATTTTTTGTTGTAAAAGGGCGGATAATCCCAAGGGATTACCCTATGTACCCCCTCGAACACGACACTTAATTAATGGTAAGTGCCGAGGCTCGAAAGATGGGGCAATGAATTTATGTCGAAAAATAAGATTCAGAGAGAAACACCATGAATAAGATGTTCTCGGTCGAACCCTAATAACGTCTCTAACTCCCGGGTTTTAAAACATTAAAAACCGAAAACATTGAAATCGAGCGAAAGGGAGTTAGACGATTCTAAAATCCATGCTGCAACTAGGAAGGTCGTTACTTCCCTAGCGCCCCGCCTTGTAAAAATCTAGGCTGCAATTAGAGGAGGTTTGTCACCCTAATGCCCCGCCTAAAGAGATCCAGACTGCGACAAGGGAGGTTATGACCCCAGCGCCCCGCCTCGGATTTTTATTTTGGGAAGGGAGACAAGCGATGATTTAACCATGGATGAAATGTTTTGAAGGGGTTAGACATTTCTTGCTCCCCGAAAATAATTTATTTGAATTAAAAAACTGAATTGGAAAACTTTTGAAGTTGTTCGGAATTCTCGACGAAGAAACACTGATTTTGAGAAATGTTTTTAGGAGAAAACTTTCTGTATAGGCGAGAAGAACTTTCTGCAATGGAGAAGAGTTTTCTGTGATGTGAGAAGAGTTTTTCCTTTAAAATTCCACAAAATGGTTTCTTTGAAAACTTGATGAAATAGTAGTTTAAGATTCTTTTTTTTGTTTGGTTTTTGGATTTGGAAAGGAAATTACAAGTGGATTGAAAGGAATCGGGTTTGAAAAATGTGTTGGAATTGATTTGACTTGGTTTGATTTGTATTGGTAGATGAGCCAGGTCAACGTTCGTGTTTGACTTGCTTTGGTTTTCTAGACAAGGTCAAGGTTTTCTGGTCAAGTTCAAGGTCAACGTTTTTTGGTCAAGTTCAACGTTTTTTGGTCAAGGGTTGTCTTTTTTTGGTCAAGGTCAACGTTTTTTGGTCAAGGTTTGACTTTTTTGGTCAAGGTCAACGTTTTTGGTCAAGGTCAACGTTTTTTGGTCAAGGTCAATGTTTTTTGGTCAAGGTCAACGTTTTTTTGGTCTAGGTTTGACTTTTGTGAACTTGGTTTGACTTGTATGGACTTGAACCAAATTTGGGCTGATGGGCCAAGCATGGGCTGGTGGGCCGAGTGTGGGCTAATGGGCCGAGCGTGGGCAAATGGGCCGAGTGTGGGCTGATGGGCCGAGTGTGGGCTGATGGGCCGAGTGGGGCTGATGGGCCGAGTGGGGCAGATGGGCCGAGTGGGGCTGATGGGGCGAGTGTGGGCTGATGGGCCGAGTGTGGGCTAATGGGTCGAGTGTGGGCCAAGTTTAGAAGTGGGTCAACTTTGCGCTTTTATTTGCAAGTGAGAAAAAAAAAAGTGTTCAAAATAAATTGAGATTTCTTTTTGAAATGAAACATCAATTAAAAGTGAGAGACAATTCAATTTGGAGGAGTTGAAAAATTGGAGGGATTTGGAATGAGAAACCTTAAGCTATAAGCATTATTCAGGATTCTTTTCTTTTCTTTTCCATTTTTTTTGGGTAAAGTTTTTTAGTGAAATTAAGGGGTGGTTTGGGATAGGCTTTAAAAGTTTGGAGGGTATTGTTCCCCACAAAGCAAATCAGAAATAAGCTAGCTGTGGGGTACCCTCAAGGCTTAAAAGACTCTCAATGTTTTGGATGATATTGTTCCCCACAAAGCAAATCAGAAATAAGCTAGATGTGGGGTACCTTCCAAGACTTTGATCAAAAGGAAAAGGGGTGACCTAAGGGGCCATCTAGGGTTTACATAACAAACGAATATAAAATGCAATGAATTAAAGTAAAGCGTATAACATACCAGCTACATACATATGACATAATGTAAATAATCAAAGGGGAAAAGAATTAAAAAAGAAGTAAAGCAATGCACACCGAGCACATGTGAGTTTGGTACAATGATATATCTTGAGAGCAGAACTAGGTGAGCAATAAAACAGTATTAGTGATGTGCAAAAGCCGAACTCAAAGAAACAGAGAACAGGTGGATTTTCTGCAATATTCATAAGAATCAGAGCCTAAGGTCATCGAAATCAAACATTAACCGAGCTTAGACTTAGTCACTAAACAGTTTGTTTTATTCCTGATTATTCACAACTTCCCTTCTACACTTTTCTTTCTTTGGGGTGACCATTTTAAGGGCTGTAGACTAATGAAAACAAGGACCGAGCCTGAATCATCGGTTTTCAAGTTATTATCAAATGCACAGGCCACCACCTAGTTTACTAATAATCTTGAGCTGTAGACAGAAGCAAATCAGATTATATAAACGGTTAATTACTTCTCTTATCAGTTCTAATCCAAATCCCAAAAGAAGAAAATCTAGCCTACTCAAACCATGAAAACGGTACCCGAGTGAGGATGGCAAGGAATTTGAACACTTCAAAGTATCTTTATAACTGAGCCTAGATTTATATCATCAGAGATTATTATTCAGGCTCCTCTCACACCTATTTTCTTTCGAATTCTACCACACGATTGGGCAAAAGGAACAGATCAAAACTAGTTTATGTTATCACCATTAAACAACAGAGTAGGATGTGGTCCCTAGCTGTCAATTTGCTGTATGACCCGTAAACCCCAAAATCGAGATCTCGCAATTACTCTCTTCCTTCCACTCACGCATACAGATTAGGTAGATGTTCAGAAATAAGGTAAACAACCGCAAATGAACAATAAACGAGAAACATCAACAGATGAACGAAACACATCAAACTTCTCGTTACTGACAGAGACTCGTTTCTCCAGCATGGCTTTCAGGAAACAACACAAGACAAACACGAACAAAAATGTACAACAGGCATACAGTACTGGGCATTAATGTTCACTGAGGTATAAGGAGTACATATAAGGATCAGAGATTAATACTGGAAGGAGAGTATTTACAACTTCATGCAAAATACCTCAAAACACACCACACACTAAGCAGAGCGTTAGTTCAACAGATAAACCGAAGGAAAAAAAGAAAAATAACTTCCTACAGCGTGACACCAAAGCAAAGCAAATGCCAGTAAGTGGATAGATTGTGAGGGTTATCACTTTCAAATTTACGGTAGCCCTGGCGCAAAATGGCGACAGAAACAAGGCACCAGAGACTAAACATAGGGCGGATCATGGGCAGACAACGAGTGAAATGAAACTTACGACTGGAGAGGGACCAGTCTATTGGAAGCACAGATGGTTATTACAGCAGCATATAGGTAAACCAATTTTCCAAACTGGAGAAGGACCAGTTGTGCGGTATGATCGGCCGTTGATGATACAAGAATGTACTGAGTCACTACTATGGGTATTAAGAGTAAACGACATTCAAAGAAACAAACAGAAGAAGAGAAAACTCGATTTGATAGAAGTAATACAAGTATACCGATAATAAAGCGTAAATGCTGAAATGAAAAGAAATTGAATCCAAAATTTTGCATCCGAATATGCCGTGTTCGTGGACTTCTAGGTCCATACCAGACTGGATGTTCATCCGGAAATACGGAGGAGATGAACACGAGGTGAGGAAATGTAAAGCGATACAAAAGGATTGTCAACAACCGAAAATTGAACGATTCTAGACGTGGGTCTCTAGCGCATGTTCTTGGAACCAAAGGCATGCAAAACCAAGGTTTGAAGCTCTGGTTCCAGAACTTCAACAGTATGATCGAAACTAAGCAGACAGTGCAAACTTGGCATGAGGAGAAAAAAAAGAATGAAAACAAACGAAACGATGGAACGATTGAAAGTGAATTAGTGATAATAAAGAAATTCCAAAGCACGATAAGATAAGACGAGAAAGAGATGATAGGGAGAAGCAAATCGAAAACCATTGGAGTGGTGGAATCGGTGCCGCTTACCCTTCCGAAACCGTACGATTAGGCGAGAACCTTGGATGAGGAGAGGGCGGGGATATCGTGGGTTTCGGGAAAGGTTCTGGCGATGGTGGTGAATGGAGTTTCGGGGCGAATGTAGGGTGGGGGTAATGTGGGTTCGAAACGAAACTCGGTGAGCATAATCGGAGTCCCGGGCTATTGTGGAGTTGAGGGTGGTGGTTTTTTTCTTGGCGAGAACGAAAATGGTGGTGATAAGTTTCAGGCGTAATGGTGGATTTATGGTGGTAGTCGAGGATTTTGGAGAGCGGATGCAGGGACAGGGAAGAAGAAAGGGTTCACTTCTCGGGATTTCAGACAGAGCTGGGAAGACAAAAGGAATGAAAATGGGGATTGGTGTCGGCTTCTAAGAACGTGGGGTATACTTAGGGTTTTTTGATTGTTTTATAATGGGAGGGTATACAGATGTCAAGCTAGAGTTTCATTTGGGCTGGATTCATGGACTGATTTTTATTTGGACAGACTAATAGAAGTGGGCTTTACCTGAGACAAAAATCGGACCAGGGAGATAGAAAAGGCAAAACGAGTTTTAGCAGCTTCCCAGTCTCGAACTCGCGACCTCTAGCGTACCCCCTGCATGCTTCTACCGTTTAAGCTATGACAGAACTCGTTAAATGAACCAACAAAATAAAAGAAGAACCAAGTTGCGGGCTGAAGCGGAATAAGGAAAAAGCTTTTGTTCACGCCAAGAATCGAACCTGAGACCCATGGGTTATATACAAGTACTTTAACCAATTAAGCTAGGTCAATTTTCAGTATATACATGAGAGAGAAAAGAAAAAAAATGCAAACGCTCTAAAATTTACTGGATAATTATCCTAAAAACGCGACGAATCCAAAAGAAAGTATATACAATAAAATGAGATGATTAATATAATGACATGAAAGTATGGAATATAATCAAAAATAAGATTCAAAAATGTAATGAGATACAAAATAAAAGAATAGCGCATGTACATGAAATAATGAAAATTAATGCTCGTAATGAAGATAAAACACTTAAAATAAATGGAAAATAATAGTAGTCAAAAGGACACATGAAATAATAAAAATAATGACGATAAAATGGAGAAAGTCAAAAGGAAATAATAAATAATAATAAAAGTATATATCGATCAAGTACATAAAATAATACAAGGTAATAACAACACCGTGAAATATTTTAAAACGAAAGCAACAAAATAAGTATACGAAATGAAGTTGGTTAAAAACAGATTACAAAACAAATAAAGAAAATGCTCGTGCTTCGTTTCCATAGGAATGTGAGATTTAAATTCCGAGGAGAGGAAATTCCTTTGATTGAAAACGAGGACGACCGCCTTATTTCTAAAACCACATTTGTTTTTTGTATTTTCATTTTAATATAATACGGGTGAGAATTTTTGGTGTCTACAGATGGCTCCCCTTGATTCAATTCTACAATAGAAGGCTTACAGAATTGGATCAAGGTTGACGGGGCGCCAAAAATTCTCACTAAGATTTTATGGGAGATATCAAGATGCGAGATCACGGATAAAATACCAAGTGAACGCGACGGGAGAGTAACATGATAACCGAGTGCACGAGGACTTAGGAGTGCCTCGACTAGACCTCTTGGTATCCAGTCCTAGGGCTTATGATGGGCCTAGAATGCGATTGAAAGTACGAGGACTTAGGAGTGCCTCAACTAGACCTCTTGATATCTAGCTATAGGACTTATGACGAGCCTATAATACCAACAACCCGATTTGATTTAAGGTGCACGAGGGCTTAGGAGTTCCTCCACTGGACCTCTTGATATCCAGTCCTAGGGCTTATGACGGGCCTAGAATGCGATTGAAAGTACGAGGACTTAGGAGTGCCAAAACTAGACCTCTTGATATCTAGCTATAGGACTTATGACGAGCCTATAATACTAACAACCCGATTTGATTTAAGGTGCACGAGGGCTTAGGAGTGCCTCAACTGGACCTCTTGATATCCAGTCCTAGGGCTTATGACGGGCCTAGAATGCGATTGAAAGTACGAGGACTTAGGAGTGCCTCAACTAGACCTCTTGATATCTAGCTATAGGACTTATGACGAGCCTATATACTAACAACCCGATTTGATTTAAGGTGCACGAGGGCTTAGGAGTGCCTCAACTGGACCTCTTGATATCCAGTCCTAGGGCTTATGACGGGCCTAGAATGCGATTGAAAGTACGAGGACTTAGGAGTGCCTCAACTAGACCTCTTGATATCTAGCTATAGGACTTATGACGAGCCTATAATACTAACAACCCGATTTGATTTAAGGTGCACGAGGGCTTAGGAGTGCCTCAACTGGACCTCTTGATATCCAGTCCTAGGGCTTATGACGGGCCTAGAATGCGATTGAAAGTATGAGGACTTAGGAGTGCCTCAACTAGACCTCTTGATATCTAGCTATAGGACTTATGAGGATCCTATAATACTTTGATGGAGTTGTACAAAACTCGCTGCTTTGAGTGGTTGATTTGAGGATGATTCTGGTTGTGGATTGATCCGGGATTAGATGCTTCTTGACTTCCTTCATGAGGGATGCGATGGTCGAATGCTTCCTGCCAACGTCACTTTTGACTTTGTTAGTGTGGGACTTTTGTTTTGGCTTTGTTTTTGATGGTCTTGGCCCGATGTGCACTATGGTTTCAGGATTTGGTATGACTTTTGGCTCTAGAGTTCGAGATGGCTCCGGTTTGATACGCAACTCCCTTGTGAGCAACGACTCTGGGATGGTTGATGGGTTGGGATTCGATATGACCCGAGGGCTCCGGTATGACCGGATGGCTCCGTTGTGGTCTGGTGGCTCCGGTATGGCTCTAAGATGGCTCCAGTTTAGCCCCGAGACGATCCTCTCTATTGAGGCGAGTTTCTTCATAGAGTGATGGCAATGGCATTGTGGTTCGAGGAGAGGAGGGTTTTTATTTGGGACGGGGTCGCACCCTGAGAGGGTTGCCTACGTACTCAACTCCCTGTTGAGATCAGACCTTACGTAGTTCATGGTTTTGGCGAGGGAGGAGTCTGATGGTGAGGAGGCATGTCTTACGGGGTATTTCTCTGAACGGTGCCCGAAGACTTTTGATCCTTTGTTTTGATGGCTGCGCGGTCTCCGAGAGTTGCTGTCGTGCCAGTTGGTGAAGGAGACATGCTCTGTGCTGTGGCTTCCCCTTCTAAAAGAGCATACTCATTCTTCTCTTTCCGTGGTGTAGGATATTATGTCCGAACCGATGGATGCAAATCTATTCTGCATGCATTTTTTTTGAATTGGATCTGATTGAATGCAAAGAGGATGTTGTGTCAAGGTGAGCTCAGCCAAGAATTCTAGTTAAGTCAGATTAGTCATTTCTGAGCCACTTCTTTCTTGAAAAATCTTCCCGAAAGAGATCTCTCGGGATCTCTTATACCTTTCCGTTTCCTTTCTTAAGGTTAGTTAGGCTTTCTTCAATCGGGGTGATGAACACTCGTTTTTTCTCTACCTTCCTGATCTCTTTGACACTCGTTTGTGCACGATTTTATTGACAAGATCGGACGCGTTGTGGCCTTTCATGTTTCAAATTAGGTACTTTTCGAATCAAGCAAATACTATCTCTAAGTCGGAGGTCTTTCGATGGGTTATAACGGGGCTGCAGGGTATGTCACATGGGACTAGAGGATTTGTTTGAGGATTGTGGAGCTTTGGTGCAACGGAGGATATGCTTCACCTTTGCCATGGATGGAGTGATTTTGGACTCCTTTCGCATTTGTGCGGATTATTATGTGCTCTCATTTTTTATTTGCTACTTTCTTTGAGTAGTCTATTTGCAGTTCTTCGTGTTTGACATTTCTGGTCTCATCTATTTATCAAGTGTGGAGGCATCAAGTGGTGTGAGACTTTCATTTCCTCTCTTTGCTATTTTCAGCGTTTTGTGCTCCGCTTCTCTCGTTTTTATCCTCTTTGGGTATGTCTTTCAAGCTTTCCTCCATGCTTTAAATGGTAGGGAAGGAACCACGGCTCCATCTCTTTTATCCTCTTTTGCCTGGGTGAATGGTTGCGTGATGTGGGGTGGTATATCGTGGAGCTGTTTTCGAAAAGATTCTCAATGAAAGGCTCAGCGGGGTTCACTAAGGGATCGTTTTCAGGGTCAATAAGGCTTTTGGCCTTGTGGAGGTTTTCTTCGATCCTAGGTGCCTCGTCATCCCTATTGACAGATAATTGTTTCCTCTACTCTTCCCAAATTTTGACATGAATGGTAACACGCTTTTCTCATCAATATTTAGTCTCGTGAAGGGAGATCCTCACATGGTGCTTTGAAATTTAAATGCATCAAGAGCTCTGGGTTTTGCACGCTCTGTGTTTCTCTCATGCACTCAACTCTCACGGGAGGCTAGAAATCTTTCAAGACCTCTTCGGGGAAAATGATACAAGGGTTCGGCGGCCTTTGATGACTTATGTGACTTTCCTAGAATTAAAGACCGAGATGCCTCGAGACTGGGGATATGCAAATGCAAATGCGATTAAGCTAAACCTAATGCAGATAATAATGATAACATTTGTATGGATGCATTTTTGGATTTTTGAATGAATGGTGCATTTTTTTTGTGGCGATTCAGACATAATATCGCTTGAGCCGGTCAAGATTGACAAGGCTTTGAAATTCCTCTCCGTCCAAATCTGTCAGCAATACAGCACCATGAGGGGTTATCTCTTTGACCAGATAAGGGCCCACCCAATTTGGCCTGAACTTCCCTCATGGGTCTGGTAAATCTTTTCTTAGCTCCTTTAGGACGAGATCACCCACTTGGATGTTTCGTTCTCTGACTCTTTTGTTGAACGCTCTAGCCATTCTCTTCTGGTAACCCTGGATGTGATATAATGCCTGTAGGCGCTTCTCATCAAGAAGAGCAAGACTGTCACAACGCTGCTGCAACCAATCACTTTCAGCAATTTTCAGTTCATTAGTGACCCGAAGAGTCGGAATTTCAAGCTCGATTGGCAAAACACATTCTGACCCATAGACCAAGGAATACGGGGTGGCTCCGGTTGCAGTTCTGACAGTATTTCGGTAACCCCAGAGAGCGTAGTGTAGCTTTTCTGGCCAATCTCTGTACGTTTCGACCATTTTTGATAGTGCACTCTTCACGGCTTTGTTGGCGGCTTCGACCGCTCCATTGGTCCGAGGTCTGTATGGAGATGATCTGTGGTAACGGATGTTGTATTTTTCCATGACCCGGATAGTGTCTCCGTCGAACTGGGGACCGTTATCTGATACGAATTCTGAGGGGACTCCATATCGGCATATGACATCTCGCTCGATGAACTGGGCAACTTGCTTTGATCCGAGTTTTGCGAACGACCGTGCCTCTACCCATTTGTAGAAATAGTCTATCGCCACTAGGATGTAGCGATGTCCATTGGAAGCTTTAGGGTGAATTTCTCCAATGATGTCGATTCCCCATATAGAGAACGGCCAAAGGGCCGCCATGGCTGTCAGAGGTAGGGGTGGCAGGTGTTGCAAGTTAGCATGTGTTTGACACTTGGCGCACTTTTTCACAAATGCGTGACAGTCGGCTTCCATCGTTGTCCAGTAGTACCCTAGTCTGAGGATTTTCCGGGACAGGGAATGTCCTCCAGCATGGGTCCCACATACTCCCTCGTGGACATCCTCAACGACCTTATCAGCCTCTTTTCTGGTCACACATAAGTGTTGGATTCCATTCGGCATTATCTTGTAGACCCTGGTTCCACAGATCACATACTGACTTGACATTCTTCTCAGAGCAATGCGGTCCTGCTTAGTGGCTTCTGGCGGATACTCTCCTCTTCTAAGGAAATTCTTGATGTCCACAAACCACTCATCCTCGACTTTCCCTATCTCAATGGCTCTAATCTCAAACGAAGGTGCATTAGTCATGGTTATCCACAAGGGGAAGTATAGTGAACCGGTCGGTACTTGAACCACTGAAGCCAAGGAGGCTAAAGAGTCAGCAAAGATGTTCTGGCTCCGGTTCACGTGCTTGAACGTCACATTTCGAAAGCATGTGATTAAGTATGAAAGGTAGTCATGGCAGGGGATCAATCGTTCTTCTCTGATCTCCCAAGTTTGATTGACTTGCGAAATAACGAGATTAGAATCGCCAAAGACCTCTAACTCCTCCACTTGCAATTCTAGCGCCATTTCAAGTCCCAGGATGCAGGCTTCGTATTCTGCCATGTTGTTAGTGACCGGATAATTTATTTTTACTGCAGCTGGAAGTAGATCCCCCTCCGGATGGATCAACAAGATCCCAGCCCCTTTACCCTTATGGTTGACGGCACCATCAAAGTACAACCTCCAACAGGTTTTCCGTAATGTCATGATTTGTTCGTCCGGGAAGTCGTCATTTCCGAAGAACTCGGATGCTACAGGGCATTCTGCTAGATGCTCGGCTATGGCGCTCCCTTTGATTGATTTCTGAATTTTGAAAGTGATATCGAATTTAGACAACAATAGGGACCATCTAGATAAGCGACTGTCAAGAATTGGCTTTTCCAGAAGGTACTTTATAGGGTTCATGCGCGCAATCAGATGGACTTCTTGCCCTAACAAGTAGTCCCTTAGCTTCTTCATAGCCCAGACCAAAGCAGTACAGAATTTGTGGATGTCAGAGTATTGTGTTTCTGCATCGACCCATTTCTTGCTGATATGGTAGATCGACTTTTCACGGGGTGGGGATCCTTGTTCCTGGGCCAGCATGGCGCCCATGGATGTTTCCCGAGCTGTCAGGTAAAGAATCATTGGCTTACCCTCCTGGGGCGGTACCAAGACGGGCGGGTTCTGCAAATAGGTTTTGATCTTCTCAAAGGCTTCCTGACACTGTTCATTCCAGACTTTAGATGCGTCTTTCTTCAACAGACGGAAGGTAGGCTCACAGGTCTCAGTTAGCTGCATGATGAATCTTCTGATGTACTGAATTCTGCCTAAGAAACCTCTGATTTCTTTTTCAGTCTTTGGGGGAGGCATTTCTTGAATGGCCTTTATTTTATCTGGGTCTACCTCGATTCCTCGGGTAGTGATCATGAAGCCCAAAAGCTTTCCTCCGGTTACTCCGAATGTACATTTCTCGGGGTTTAGCTTCATTTGGTACTTCCGCATCCAATCAAAGAACTTTCTTAGGTTTATCAAGTGGTCCTCCCGTTGGGAAGCTTTGACGATCATGTCGTCTACGTATACTTCCACTTCCTTGTGAATCATATCATGCAATAAGTTAGTGGCAGCCCTTTGATACGTGGCTCCAGCATTTTTCAAACCAAAGGGCATGTTCACATAACAAAAGGTTCCCCACTAGGTAGAAAAGGACGTCTTTTCCTGGTCTTCTAAGGCCATTCGGATCTGATTGTAACCTGAAAAACCATCCATGAATGATAATAGCGCATGTTGGGCAGTATTGTCAACAAGGATATCAATGTGGGGTAAGGGAAAGCTGTCTTTGGGGCTGGCCTCGTTTAAGTCCCGAAAGTCAATACACACCCGCACCTTTCCATTTTTCTTTGGGATGGCTACGATGTTGGCTAGCCAATCGGGGTAATTGACGACCCGAATAAAGCCAACACGTAACAAATTTTCAACTTCCTCTTTTACTTTCAGTTGATGCTCAGGTTTCATCCTTCTTAAAAGCTGTTTCTTAGGTTTGGAATTGGGATACAATGGTATTCGGTGTTAGACAATGTCCGGGTCAATTCCTGGCATGTCTGCATAACTCCAAGCAAAAACATCAACATATTCAGCTAGCAGAGAAGTCAAGTCCCGCTTTTCTGTTTCACTCAGACCCGATCCAACTTGCAAAGTTTTGGGGTTATCAGGTGTTCCGATATTTATAGCTACAGTGTCCTCCACAATCTGAGTGTGGGTGGAATATTGTTCTGTGGGAGGCATACTCTCCTTGTCATATTCCTCTTCTTCGGCCTCATAGTTTTGCATTAAATCAAGTGACAAGAGAGATGAATTTTCTGAATAAACTGAATTTTCATTAATATTCAAAGAGTTGGGTAACTCGGTGATTGTCAGAAAATTGCCACCATTTTTACAGCGGAAAATAAATGGTGGCTTCCCCTCTCTTTCTTCTTCATCGAGATTAAGACAGACATCACTTTCATCATCAGCACTATGAGAACTACTGCTATCACAACTGCTACTGCTATCACTATCGACTAGAATGATTGAATATGGCTCCTAGGAAATCAGCTCCTCTCTCTTATGAAAGACGACAAGACACGCTCCATGGCCATCTACCGAGGGTGCGGGGTCCTTGATGACTCGTTTGGTCGTGACACTGCTCTCCGCTGCATCCTCGGCCATTCCTTGGTCGCATCCCTTATCGTCATGGTCTTCAAGGCAAGAGTTGAGGGAGAATAAAGTGGTCCACGAGCTCTCCCACTCCATCGTCTCCTGATTTCCCTGAGCTTGAGCTCTTTGCTTATCACAACTCACAGATACATATGGTTCAAGGTTAACTGATAAGAAAGAATCCGTGGGAATTCTTACATGCGAATCTGTCAATATCATACCTGGAACATCTGTGAATCCTAACCCGGCTCCTTGGCCTCCAGCATATGGTGCTAACGACTCTACCATGCCCTGTAGCTCCTTTCCTAATCCATTCCCCTGTTTGTAGCCCATCCGAGACATCATGTGCTGTGATGCGGGGCTATAGACACTAGGGTCAAAGTAGAGAGGAGTGATGGAAGAAGTTTGACTTACCTGTTGCGCCGGTTTCGCCACTGTGAACCCCCCAAGGGTTAGCTCCTGTTGACCTGGCGCTTTGATCTCGAACAGTTGAGATTCATTCCTTGCCTCTCCTAGCACCTCCACGATCCGTCCTCCATGCTTAAACTTGAGCTTTTGGTGGACTACTGAGGGCACACCCTTGATTTGGTCAATGAAATTCCGGCCCAGCAGTAAGTTGAAGGTGGAAGAGATATCGATGACCATCACTTCGACAAAGAAGGAGGCATCCTCGATTAGGATTGGCAGGGTGATCGTCCCCAACACTTTTCTGTGGCTGTTATCGTATGCGCTTAAAGTCATCTCCACAGCTTTGAGATCGTTATACCCCATGTGTCGAGCAACACGCAGCGGACAGACGTTTACTTCAGCACCATCATCGATGAGTGTCTTGGGGACATTGAAACCCCCAGCTTTTACAGATATGTAGAGGGCTCGTACAGATTGGCGGGAGATTTCCTCATCTGTGAAGGTGATTGCCATAGTAGGGGTTTGGGTCAAGTGGGCTACGATGGCGTCTACACTGACCGTTTGTTTCTTATCCATTTTAAGATGTCGGGCCACTGCATTCTTGTGTTCCTCTGACATGGTCAATAGGGACCAGATTGTGATTGGGATGCTCGTGCTGTTCAACTTCTTGAGCAATTCTTCTTCTCCAGCCAATTTACTTTCCGATTCACTCAAAGTGAGATCATGCACTTTCTGGAGTAATGACGTGGCCTCTTCAACAAGCTCGACCGGCTTGTAGTGTTTTCCTGAACGGGTAAGATGGTGAGTCTGACTTAGATCTTCATCTTTGATCAAAAGAGGTGCCCTGATCGGGGTTACCGCAGGCGGACCATCATCTTCGTTGGTGATCAGGATGACATTGCACTCAGAGATTCTCTTTCCTCGCCTTTCAGCAACCTTCTGTCGGCACCAAGCTTTTACCACCTTCAATGCTTTCATAGTGTTGTAGAGCTCTCGTGCCTCAAAATTCAGTCCCACGAGTAACTCAAGGTTCTTTTCCATTTGCCGTCCTACTATCAGTAGAGTGATGATAGACACCCTTCCTTGTCCTACCAGACGCTCGACTGTAGCACGTATCTCATGCGTCATAGCTAGATACTCATGCATTTGCGGTTGAATATCATGCTGGATTTCTGGACGACGAACTCGGAAGGCGTCTAGCTCCGGAGATAGTACGATCGGAGGGGGTGTGCTCTGGTTGCCTGGGTCAGAGGAATTCTCGATGGCATGGATTCTTATGATTCTGCTAACATCTGACTATTCTTCTCCTTCTCCCATCAGACTCAACATATTCACATGTCTGGGGATAGAGTTGTTCTGAGTGTTCGGATTAGTTTTCGGGAACTCCACCTCCCCAGCATCGATCAAGTCTTGAATGGCGTGTCGCAAGGCCCGACAATTATCAGTACTATGTCCCTTGATCATGTGATATTCGCAGAAACTGGCGAGGTTGGTTCCCATCTGGGTAACTCCTGGTTTGGGTTTCGGGTGTCCCAGCAAAAACCCACTTTTCTTCAGCTTTTCATAGGCTTTGTCCATTGGCATTCCAAAGCTGGTGTAATTCCTTCTGGGTTGAGTTTGGTAGCTGCTTGGCGGTGGAGTTGTAGAGTAGTTTGAGGTTAACCCACTAACTTGGGCTTGAAACACTGGTGGTTGGGATTGATTGGTTGATGGAGTAGGAACAAACTTACTGCCCGTGTCCGTCTTGGGCTGCTTGTTTTGGTAGTTCGAATGTCGGGGAAATGATCCCTGGAAATTTAGGCCTTTCAACTTTCCAGCTAGAGTTAGCTCTTCTGCGGCCATGGCAGCTGCTTTCAGGTGTTTGAAATCCCAAATCCCCAGGGATTTGAGGTGATCCGAGTAAGGATTTTCTAGACAATCAATGATGATTCTGATTTGCTCATCTTCACTGGGGCGGTCTAACATCTGACCCGCCTTCTCTCTCCACCTAGTGATGAATTCCATCATGTCTCGTGGTTTCTTGGTCTCATAGTCTCTAGGTCTCTGGGTGACCCCTAGGTGAGTATTATAACTGTACTGCTCCACAAAAGCTTGGTAGACCTCTTCCAACTTTTTCCCCGAGAAGTCCGTTCTTGACACCCAAGTTTGGGCAGACCCTTCGAGATAACTGGGGAAGCAGATTATCTTCATTTCATCATCTAGCCCATACATAGTCATGACCCGGTCAAACTGGGCGAGATGGTGCCTAGGGTCCCCTTTCCCGGAGTATTTAGAGATTTCAGGCAGTTTTAAATTCTCGGGCAACTTGGAGTTTGGCTTCAGTTGGAAATGTCGAAAACCCAGCATCTTGGCTCTCTCCCCGAGCTGCATCTCTGCTAGTAGCTCTTCTTTCAGGGATTTCTTCATTTGACTGAGGTCAAGTGGAAGGTGCCCAGCAGGTGGGGCTTGACTATAGCCATGAATCAACTGGTTGGACGGTTGTGGTAACAGTTGGGTCTGGGGAATTGCCTCTTCGAAACGGACAGCATGTCCGGGGGTGGTGTACCGGTATGGATTGAGTTGGATGGGGTCAGGGTGTGGTGAGTTGGGATGAATGAGTTCTGGTTGTTTGGCTTGATATAGATGGGCTGTTTGGACAGTGGCTCCAACGGGTGGGAACGGTGGTGGTCTGGGGAAGGTGGTTGGTACTGTAGGAACCGTGGTTAGGATTGGAGGTGGCATGGGTGCTCCTGAAAGTAGGTCAGCTGTCTGAAACGTCGTTGTGGTCACTGGGTGGATGATGGTACGTTCTTTCCCTGTGGTCGGTTGTGGTATGGTGGTGTTGAACATAGGGTTTTGATTGCTCCAGACTCGGTTGGGGTGTGGGGAATCCTCAATATAATCTTCATCAAGGTCAGTAAGGTATGGGTCTTTTCCCTTGGCTGACCTCTCTTGGCGCAATTGCTCTTCTAGCCTTTCAACGGCCTGTTTCAGCATATTCTCATTTCTTGTTGACTGTTCTAGCATACGGTAAAGAATACTTGGATCAGGAAGACGTGAGCTACCGCCGCTAGCTCCTACAACTGCACTTACACTCGCATCAATAGTTGTGGTTGCCAGGGCACCTTCTGGGGTGGTGGGATTGATCAGGTTTTGGTCCATCGTTTCTGACGAGGTTTCAGTCGTGGTGTCACTGGCCAGCCTTCCCCGGGAATCTCTTTTCCACAGTCGAGTAATGTTGGAAGACTGGTTTGGGATCAGACTGAAAAATCTTCACAATCTGCTACCGACGGTAACTGTACTGTGAAATGGTATGGAGATCATTAGTACGGATGCACATTTTGAAAAAAAGGTAGAAGGGGAGAAGGTCGTCCCCATGATTTACGTAAAATGTTTTGCGAAAGAAGGTTTTCTATATCATTTGTTTGTGAGGAAAAGGCGCACGAGCCTAGTTTTCATTTCCAAAATGCTTGTCATACTGATATTACATAACCGCAATTGCATACATGAATAGGGAAAATGGGGTTACAATCCGATTCAAAGGGGGAATATAACCGTTAGTCCAAAAGGAGAAGTACATCCGTTAGCCAACTATTACAAGAGGGGGATATACCCACAAGCTAGCTAGTCATTACAAAAGGGGATATATCCACTAATTAGCTAATCATTACCAAAAGGGGGGAAATATATCCACTAGTTAAGCTAATCATTACAAAAGGGGGATATATCCACTAGTTAAGCTAATCATTACAAGAGGGGATATTTCTACTAACTAGCTAACCATTACAAAAGGGGATACATCCACTAGTCATAATAAACTACTGTCGCTAGAGAGAATCAACCGATGATCTTCTTCCGTTTTGACTCCTCACGGTCTTTCTTCCTTCGCTGGTTCTTCGTGAGCGGGGGCTGTAGATTCACGGTAATCAGGCAAGTGGGGTCCTGTTCGATCACCGGACGGTAAAGTGAGTATGGATATTTCTCCACGCGATCCACTCGCTTCTCAAGCCAATCCCTGTAGGAGTCACTTAAGCTAAGGTATGTTCCTCGTTCGTTGAAGATAGCCCACTTGAATCCGGTGTTGTAGGCTTGGGCTACATAGTTTATCGACGCATCAGTGAATCGGTCACTCTTGAACTTTGACACCTCGGCCCCTGGAATGGTCTGTTCGCGTCCGAACTGTCGCATTGCCCTTAATGGGAAGATAGTGACGAAGCGGTCTAAACCGATCAGAACCAAGCCATTGTGTTCGGCCAACCTAACGGTTCCTCCTTGGACATCCCAGTCTTCCAGTACCCAGGAGAAATGTGAGGGGAGGTAAACATCTCGAAAGTAGGCTTTCCAACCCCCTTCCGGTTGCTCTACCACTCTCCTTGCAGCTTGGAATGTGCACATGGTAACTGTTTGGTATCGCGACAAGCAGGGTAGTTGCAGGTGATCAAAAAGCCATATCTGTAGGAGCAAAGGACTCCCTATGAAGAATGTCTCTCGAGCCCCTGCTTCCTTCCATCGATCTAGCGCTCTGACAATCTCGGCCACTACGAATGTTCCAATGCTAAGCCCATCTTCATAAGCCTTCAAAAGATAGATGACTTGTGGATTCATTCTCAGGCCCCCTGTCGAAAGAGGTGTAAGCCCATGAGGCAGAGATCTAACACCCACCTCTGAAGTCTCAGTGACCGATACGGCTTGTAGAAACGATCAAGGAGATCCCTCAAGCTCAAACTCATTCCCCCAAAATCTTCCACTTTAGAAGCATCCACCCCTAAGAATCTGGCTGCGAATGCTGGCGTCTTCGATCGATCCGTCGGGATCCGAGGCATCTTCTGGTGAGGTTTGATTTTCAGGAAGGCATCCATCTCTGCTGGCAACATGACCAACTCCTCCATAGCAAACCGGTATAGATGATCTTCTGGGTCCCAATATGTGATTGACTCATATAGTGCCTCATAATCAATGACATGTTGGCCCAAATAGGCCAAACCCAAGAAGAGAGGTTCACCGATGTCTTTCATTGCTACACATCGCTCTTTCAGGCTGGAGGCGAATTCCACTTCTTGAGCCCGCTCTTGATAAAATAGGGAAATACGGGCCTGCTCTTTCGCTGCTGCCTCCTTCTCTTGTTGCTCGGCAATTTCCCTTTGTCTCTTCCTTTCCCCAGGGACAGGTACCAATCTGTTGAACATGGTTAATCCTGCAAAAGAGAGGTAAAGAAAAGAAAAAAATGGGAAAGAAAATGATACGTGAGATTCGGGATGTGCAGCTTTGTAATACCAGTATGACACACTTTTTAGAAATGAAAACAGAGAGAGAAAATTTTGTAAATAGAGGGGTTTGAAAAAGGTTTTAATAAAAAGGTTTTAATTTTTAGAAATTCGGTTTTCAAAGAATGTTCATAAATAGTTGTGCAAACAGGTTTGAAAGCAATTTTACAAGCGGTTTTGAAGGATTTTATAAACAGCTTTTTGAAGAGAGATTCCGAACGAGTTTTTTTTTTTGAAAACACAGGTTTGGTCAAAATGGTTTGCACACAAGTATAGCGTAAAGTAAATCGTGGCTATGTTTGATGTGGAGCTGTAAGTGTTAATGTTGGGATAATCACTTTCCAGGTCAATTATGATTCTGTCTCACCGGAGGTACCGTCATCCCTTCACTATCATCTCTCGGGGTTTTTTCTGCTATGCCTTTATGGGGCATGTTATCAAGAAAGTACGGAGTGCTTAAGTTCGAAAGGTCAGGACACCCGAGATGATTAGAAAACATACGCCACGACCAGTGATGATCCGACAACATTCTCACTTTTCGGGAAACTAGGGGAAGCACTGTTTGGGAACAGGTCTCTAGTCATCTGCACGGTCAGGTGTGTCTAAAGTCCAAATTATTCACTGACTACATTGTGCCATGTATGGGTATCCGGTAAATACGGGATCCTCTATGGACGTGTAGCGTGACATTGGGCTTTAGAGACACCCGTGGTGCAGAGGACACATGGAGAACTGAGCCCATGCAATCTTCAGGGTAAGATAGAAGGGTGGTCAGACAGGCGGCATACAAAGGGGGGTGACTGCCCATGAAACCCGTCTTAGACACCGGACCAGGTTGCTGGACACTGAAGGCTCAGAGTTCACTATATGCTGGCTTTGACTCGGATAATGGAGGGTATTTTTGGATCATGAGCTCAAGGCGTCAGTCAGAAACCATACCGCCTCGTGGGTTTGTCCACTCATAAAGTGACCCTAGCTCAAGGGGAATCAACCGTGGACCGGTCGGGATCCCGTGACATCGTGGATAAATCGGGTGACATAGAGGAATGCATGTCCTAAGCTACCCGCCTCATGCACCCCACAATCGCAATATAAATAAGAAAGCAGTAAATAAACCAAATGAAGTTAGCACCAACCTAGGTACTAAGTGTTTTATCTTGAGATTAATGATTCCAAATTGGTTGTTTATTACCCTAAAGGGAAGTTTGCTTCATTCACACCTAAGTGTCTCTTTCTAAGTGTGAGCTAATTGATTAACCCAATTGTTGTCATGTTTGTTGAGGATCTAACAAGTCCTAACTGTCCTCATCAGATACACACTCTAAGTATGGAGTAGAATAACCCTAAAGGCTTTAAAAAGAATCTCTTGAAGGCTTTGAAAGAAGTGGGGAAATCCTGACAATTTTGAATGGAGTTCAGTCTTCCTTGAGTTTGAGAAAAACTTACTCAAGTTTTCCGCAGCAGAGTCGCCATTCTGTGGAGGGTGATTTTTCGGTATGAGGGGGGGTCTATCTAAATATGGTCCTAGCTGAGAAGTCTAGATCCTAGAAATGCCATTCTGTGGAGGGTGAAAACCCGTTATTCTGGCATCCCTCAAATACCTACTAAATCGCCCGTCTTTCCCAGAAAGCATAAAGGGGAGTGTAAGTGTACACCACACCCGCTCTCGATGGGCTCCACGCGGACTTATGCCTCTATAAGGCGGAGTTGACTAGAGTCGCCACCTAGTTTGACCTATGATAACTAGGAAGGAAGAGAGGGGGGTTTTAAGAACCATTGGTTGACTCTGAATGTGTTGCCTATGGATAGGGACTTATCTGATCATACCAGAGATTTTGTGTGGGTTCACACTGGGTTACACCCCTTAGAAGTGGCAACGACCACGACTTCAGATTGGTGCCCGAGGAAACCTCGGTCTCCAATTGTCGGGATTGCCTTCTTTCAAAACCTTATTGGAGAGATTCAGTTAAAGCCAAAGGATAAGATCGAATGAGGAGTGAGGAAGACAGATGAGTTGAAGAATAGACTGGTCTTGGAGTTGGTCTGGTTGAAGTGCTTTGAGAGGTTTTAATTGTTCTGAGAGTTTTGAGGCCGTTTTGGGCCTTCATGGGATTAAGAGGATGATGGGAGTTTTGAGGAGTAAAAGGGTGTCTTGGTCATTTTTGGCGGAGTCAAAGGGGTATTTGGACCATTTGGCTGATTTGAGGAGTTTTTTGTGTTTGCGAAGTTCGGATTTTGAAATGGTTGGGTTCTTGAGGTGTTTTGGGAAATTGAATGTGTTGAGGTGCAATTCGGGTTTTAAGGATGGTTGGGTGTGGAAGAGGATATGTGGTTTGTAGGTATTCGGGTTTTGAAGATGTTTCAGGTTTCTGGGAGCCTTCAGGAATTGGAGGTCCTATGTGACTTAGAGTTGGTTCAGAGGAGGATTGAGAAGTGTTTATGGGTCCTAGAGCTCTAATGGAAATGTTGGATTGGTTTATTCAGAATTGTCTCTCTTAAAGTTTTTAAAACTGAAAAATCATTTTTTGTTGTAAAAGGGTGGATAATCCCAAGGGATTACCCTATGTACCCCCTCAAACACGACACTTAATTAATGGTAAGTGCCGAGGCTCGAAAGATGGGGCAATGAATTTATGTCGAAAAATAAGATTCAGAGAGAAAACCATGAATAAGATGTTCTCGGTTGAACCCTAATAACGTCTCTAACTCCCGGGTTTTAAAACATTAAAAACCAAAAACATTGAAATCGAGCGGAAGGGAGTTAGACGATTCTAAAATCCCGGCTGCAACTAGGAAGGTCGTTACTTCCCTAGCACCCCGCCTTGTAAAAATCTAGGCTGCAATTAGAGGAGGTTTGTCACCCTAATGCCCCACCTAAAGAGATCTAGACTGCGACAAGGGAGGTTATGACCCCAGCGCCCCGTCTCGGATTTTTATTTTGGGAAGGGAGACAAGCGATGATTTAACCATGGATGAAATGTTTTGAAGGGGTTAGACATTTCTTGCTCCCCGAAAATAATTTATTTGAATTAAAAAACTGAATTGGAAAACTTTTGAAGTTGTTCGGAATTCTCGACGAAGAAACACTGATTTTGAGAAATGTTTTTAGGAGAAAACTTTCTATATAGGCGAGAAGAACTTTCTGCAATGGAGAAGAGTTTTCTGTGATGTGAGAAGAGTTTTTCCTTTAAAATTCCACAAAATGGTTTCTTTGAAAACATGATGAAATAGTAGTTTAAGATTCTTTTTTTTTTTTGGTTTTTAGATTTTGAAAGGAAATTACTAGTGGATTGAAAGGAATCGGGTTTGAAAAATGTGTTGGAATTGATTTGACTTGGTTTGATTTGTATTGGTAGATGAGCCAGGTCAACGTTCGTGTTTGACTTGCTTTGGTTTTCTGGACAAGATCAAGATTTTCTGGTCAAGGTCAACGTTTTTTGGTCAAGGTCAACGTTCTTTGGTCAAGGTTTGACTTTTTTTTGGTCAAGGTCAACATTTTTTGGTCAAGGGTTGACTTTTTTTGGTCAAGGTCAACGTTTATTGGTCAAGGTCAACGTTTTTTGGTCAAGGTCAACGTTTTTTGGTCAAGGTCAACATTTTTTTGTCAAGGTTTAACTTTTGTGAACTTGGTTTGACTTGTATGGACTTGAACCAAATTTGGATTGATGGGCCAAGCATGGGCTGGTGGGCTGAGTGTGGGCTAATGGGCCGAGCGTAGGCAAATGGGCCGAGTGTGGGCTGATGGGCCGAGTGTGGGCTGATGGGCCGAGTGGGGCTGATGGGCCGAGTGGGGCTGATGGGCCGAGTGGGGCTGATGGGCCGAGTGTGGACTGATGGGCCGAGTGGGGTTGATGGGCCGAGTGGGGCTGATGGGCCGAGTGTGGGCTGATGGGCCGAGTGTGGGCTAATGGGTCGAGTGTGGGCCAAGTTTAGAAGTGGGTCAACTTTGGGCTTTTATTTGCAAGTGAGAAAAAAAAAAGTGTTCAAAATAAATTGAGATTTCTTTTTGAAATGAAACATCAATTAAAAGTGACAGACAATTCAATTTAGAGGAGTTGAAAAATTGGAGGGATTTGGAATGAGAAACCTTAAGCTATAAGCATTATTCAGGATTCTTTTCTTTTCTTTTCCATTTTTTTTGGGTAAAGTTTTTTAGTGAAATTAAGGGGTGGTTTGGGATAGACTTTAAAAGTTTGGAGGGTATTGTTCCCCACAAAGCAAATCAGAAATAAGCTAGCTGTGGGGTACCCTCAAGGCTTAAAAGACTCTCAATGTTTTGGATGGTATTGTTCCCCACAAAGCAAATCAGAAATAAGCTAGCTGTGGGGTACCTTCCAAGACTTTGATCAAAAGGAAAAGGGGTGACCTAAGGGGCCATCTAGGGTTTACATAACAAACGAATATAAAATGCAATGAATTAAAGTAAAGCGTATAGCATACCAGGTACATACACGTATGGCATAATGTAAATAATCAAAGGGGAAAAGAATTAAAAAAGAAGTAAAGCAATGCACACCGAGCACATGTGAGTTTGGTACAATGATATATCTTGAGAGCAGAACTAGGTGAGCAATAAAACATTATTAGTGATGTCCAACAGCCGAACTCAAAGAAACAGAGAACAGGTGGATTTTCTGCAATATTCATAAGAATCAGAGCCTAAGGTCATCGAAATCAAACATTAACCGAGCTTAGACTTAGTCACTAAACAGTTTGTTTTATTTCTGATTATTCACAACTTCCCTTCTACACTTTTCTTTCTTTGGGGTGACCATTTTAAGGGCTATAGACTAATGAAAACAAGGACCGAGCCTGAATCATCGGTTTTCAAGTTATTATCAAATGCACAGGCCACCACCTAGTTTACTAATAATCTTGAGCTGTAGACAGAAGCAAATCAGATTATATAAACGGTTAATTACTTCTCTTATCAGTTCTAATCCAAATCCTAAAAGAAGAAAATCTAGCCTACTTAAACCATGAAAACGGTACCCGAGTGAGGATGGCAAGGAATTTGAACACTTCAAAGTATCTTTATAACTGAGCCTAGATTTATATCATCAGAGATTATTATTCAGGCTCCTCTCACACCTATTTCTCTTTCGAATTCTACCACACGATTGGGCAAAAGGAAAGATCAAAACTAGTTTATGTTATCACCATTAAAACAAGTAGGTAGATGGTCCCTAGCTTTAATTTGCTGTATGACCCGTAAACCCCAAAACGAGATCTCGCAATTACTTCTTCCTTCCACTCACGCATACAGATTAGGTAGATGTTCAGAAATAAGGTAAACAACCGCAAATGAACAATAAACGAGAAACATCAACAAATGAACGAAACACATCAAACTTCTCGTTACTGACAGAGACTCGTTTCTCCAGCATGGCTTTCAGGAAACAACACAAGATAGACACGAACAAAAATGTATAACAGGCATACAGTATTGGGCATTAATGTTCACTGAGGTATAATAAGTACATATAAGGATCAGAGATCAATACCGGAAGGAGAGTATTTACAACTTCCTGCAAAATACCTCAAAACACACCACACACTAAGCAGAGCGTTAGTTCAACAGATAAACCGAAGGAAAAAAAGAAAAATAACTTCCTACAGCCGTGACACCAAAGCAAAGCAAATGCCAGTAAGTGGATAGATTGAGAGGACTATCACTTTCAAATTTACGGTAGCCCGGCGCAAAATGGCGACAGAAACAAGGCACCAGAGACTAAACATAGGGCTGATCATGGGCAGACAACGAGTGAAATGAAACTTACGACTGGAGAGGGACCAGTCTATTGGAAGCACGGATGGTTATTACAGCAGCATATAGGTAAACCAATTTTGCAAACTGGAGATGGACCAGTTGTGCGGTATGATCGGCCGTTGATGATACAACAATGTACTGAGTCACTACTATGGGTATTAAGAGTAAACGGCATTCAAAGAAAACAAACAGAAGAAGAGAAAACTCGATTTGATAGAAGTAATACAAGTATACCGATAATAAAGCGAAAATGCTGAAATGAAAAGAAATTGAATCCAAAATTTTGCATCCGAATATGCCGTGTTCGTGGACTTCTAGGTCCATACCAGACTGGATGTTCATCCGGAAATACGGAGGAGATGAACACGAGGTGAGGAAATGTAAAGCGATACAAAAGGATTGTCAACAACCGAAAATTGAACGATTCTAGATGTGGGTCTCTAGCGCATGTTCTTGGAACCAAAGGCATGCAAAACCAAGGTTTGAAGCTCTGGTTCCAGAACTTCAACAGTATGATCGAAACTAAGCAGACAGTGCAAACTTGGCATGAGGAGAAAAAAAAGAATGAAAACAAACGAAACGATGGAACGATTGAAAGTGAATTAGTGATAATAAAGAAATTCCAAAGCACGATAAGATAAGACGAGAAAGAGATGATGGGGAGAAGCAAATCGAAAACCATTGGCGTGGTGGAATCGGTGCCGCTTACCCTTCCGACGAACCGTACGATTAGGCAAGAACCTTGGATGAGGAGAGGGCGGGGATATCGTGGGTTTCGGGGAAGGTTCTGGCGATGGTGGTGAATGAAGTTTCGGGGCGAATGTAGGGTGGGGGTAATGTGGGTTCGAAACGAAACTCGGTTAGGATAATCGGAGTCCCAGGCTATTGTGGAGTTGAGGATGGTGGTTTTTTTCTTGGCGAGAACGAAAATGGTGGTGATAAGTTTCAGGCGTAATGGTGGAGTTTATGGTGGTAGTCGAAGATTTTGGAGAGCGGATGCAGGGACTGGGTAGAAGAAAGGGTTCACTTCTCGGGATTTCAGACAGAGCTGGGAAGACAAAAGGAATGAAAATGGGGATTGGTGTCGGCTTCTAAGAACGTGGGGTATACTGTAGGGTTTTTTGATTGTTTTATAATGGGAGGGTATACAGATGTCAAGCTAGGGTTTCATTTGGGCTGGATTCATGGACTGATTTTTATTTGGACTGACTAATAGAAGTGGGCTTTAACTGAGACAAAAATCGGACCAGGGAGATAGAAAAGGCAAAACGAGTTTTAGCAGCTTCCTAGTCTCGAACTCACGACCTCTGGCGTTCCCTTGCATGCTTCTACCGGTTAAGCTATGACGGAACTCATTAAATAAAGCAACGAAATAAAAGAAGAACCAAGTTGCGGGCTGAAGCGGAATAAGGAAAAAGCTTTTGTTCACGCCAAGAATCGAACCCGAGACCCATGAGTTATATACAAGTACTTTAACCAATTAAGCTAGGTCAATTTTCAGTATATACATGAGAGAGAAAAGAAAAAAAAATGCAAACGCTCTAAAATTTACTGGATAACTATCCTAAAAATGCGACGAATCCAAAAGAAAGTATATACAATAAAATGAGATGATTAATCTAATGACATGAAAGTATGGAATATAATCAAAAATAAGATTCAAAAATGTAATGAGATACAAAATAAAAGAATAGCGCATGTACATGAAATAATGAAAATTAATGCTCGTAATGAAGATAAAACACTTAAAATAAATGGAAAATAATAGTAGTCAAAAGGACACATGAAATAATAAAAATAATGACGATAAAATGGAGAAAGTCAAAAGGAAATAATAAATAATAATAAAAGTATAAATCGATCAAGTACATAAAATAATACAAGGTAATAACAACGCCGTGAAATATTTTAAAACGAAAGCAACAAAATAAGTATACGAAATGAAGTTGGTTAAAAACAGATTACAAAACAAATAAAGAAAAAGCTCGTGCTCCATTTCCATAGGAATGTGAGATTTAAATGCCGAGGAGAGGAAATTCCTTTGATTGAAAACGGGGACGACCGCCTTATTTCTAAAACCACATTTGTTTTTTGTATTTTCATTTTAATATAAAGCGGGTGAGAATTTTTGGTGTCTACAGCGAGATTTATGGATTTGATGCAGAGAGTCTTCCAAGCCCAGCTAGATAAGTCGGTAGTCATATTCATAGACGACATTCTAGTCTTCTCCAAGAGCAAAGAGGAACATGAGCAGCATTTAAGGACAGTCTTGGAGACGTTGAGGGAGAAACAGTTATATGCCAAGTTCAGCAAGTGTGAATTTTGGCTGGACAAGGTGTCATTTCTTGGACACGTGATCTCAGCTGAGGGAGTTTCAGTAGACCCAGCCAAGATTGAGGCAGTGAAGAGCTGGCATAGACCCCGCACGGTGATAGAGGTTAGGAGTTTCCTTGGGTTGGCTGGCTACTATAGACGCTTTGTGAAGGACTTCTCCAGGCTAGCCAAGCTCTTAACCTCCTTGATGAAGAAAGACAGCCCGATTGTGTGGACAGAGGCTTGTGAGGTCTCCTTCCAGGCGCTGAAGGACCCCTTGACCACAGCTCCGGTGTTGATTATCCCAGAGGGGAACGAGGGATACGAGGTATATTGCGATGCTTCAAGTAGAGGGATTGGTGGGGGTACTGATGCAGCATGGCCGAGTAGTAGCGTATGCTTCTAGACAGCTGAAGAAGCACGAAGAGAATTACCCCACACACGACCTTGAGCTCCTAGCAATAGTCTTCGCCTTGAAGATCTGGCGACATTACTTGTATGGAGCCACAGTTCGGGTTATGACAGACCATAAGAGTCTGAAGTACATCTGGACTCAGAAGGAGCTGAATTTGAGACAGCGAAGATGGGTGGAGCTTCTGGCTGATTATGATATCAACCTTCAGTACACGGAAGGTAAAGGGAATGTCGTGGCAGACGCTTTGAGCAGGAGAGTGTACTCACTCCTAGCTTTGACAGAGACGGCCACGATAGCTGAGGAGATTTACGCAGCCCAGGATAGTGACATATATCTACAGAGCATTAGACAAAAGTTAGCAGGCGGGTTGACTGACGGTTTGAAGTATGACTACAAGCTAGACAACGAGGGACACCTTCGAGTCAGAGGCAGACTCTGCGTTCCTCAGGATGCGATGGAACTTCAGACCAGGATTCTTTAAAAGGCTCATTCCTCGACATTATCAGTACACCTTGGAGCCACCAAGATGTACAAGGACTTGAAGCAATTATTCTGGTGAAGCGGGATGAAGAGAGAGGTAGCTAATTTCGTCTCTCGGTGCCTCACTTGTCAGAAGGTGAAGTTTGAGCATCGTCGTCCAGGAGGCCAGATTCAGTCACTACCAGTACCGTGCTGGAAGTTTGATGACATCAGCATGGTTTTTTTGGTTGGTCTCCCTCCAGCTAGAGGTGGACTGAACGCCATATGGGTTATAGTCGATAGGTTGACCAAGACAGCTAGGTTCATACCTATCAAGGACACATGGAAGGTGCCCAAACTAGTTGAGGTGTTCACCACAGAGCATATCCGGTACCATGGGGTACCGAAGACGATCGTCTCTGATCGTGACACTCGTTTCCTCAGTAGATTTTGGCGTCAGATGCAGGAGGCATTTGGGACTCAGCTACGACTTAGCACATCTTTTCACCCGCAGACTGATGGGAAGACTGAGAGGACTATTCAGACATTGGAGGATATGTTGCGAGCAGTTACTCTAGACTATCAGGGAAGTTGGGTAGAGCGTCTACACCTGGTAGAGTTCTCCTACAATAACTCTTACCATGCGTCCATCGGCATGGCACCATTCCAGGATCTATATGGCAGGCCGTGCCGGACTCCCTTATCATGGAGTGACCCTGCTGAGGCAGTCTTGATCGGGCCCGAGTATATTCAGACACTGCAGGATGATGTCAGGGTTATTCAGTAGCACATGAGGGCAGCGCAGTCCAGACAGAAGTCTTATGGGGATCAGCGTACCAGAGAGCTCGAGTTTCAGTTGGGAGACATGGTCTTCTTACGAGTGTCTCCGATGAGAGGGATATTCATATTCGGGATGAGGGGGAAGCTAAGCCCTAAGTATGTCGGCCCGTACAGGATTACGGAGCGAGTGTGCCCAGTTGCTTACAAACTCGAGCTACCAGCGGAGTTGGGGAAGGTACACGATGTGTTTCACGTATCTCAGTTGAAGAAGTATATGCCTGACCCTTCTCACGTACTGCAGCCAGAGAGATTGGAGATTGAGCCTACACTGAGGTATGAGGAGACTCCTATTCAGATCTTGGACACGAAGGTCCGAGAAATGAGAGGCAGATCAGTTAAATTAGTGAAGGTTCTTCGGGAACATCATGGGGTTGAGGAAGCTACTTGGGAGACTGAGGACTCCATGAGAGTAAAGTACCCACATCTGTTTGCATGATATTCTGCTATCCTGATGTGATTCACGTTAGTGGCGGTACGAGGGCGTACCTTGGCTCTTTTAAGGGGGATATACTGGCATACTCCTCCTTCGTTATCTCATCCGGGTTATGCCTTGTTGCATTGTTAGTAGAGGGAGAACAGTATTAGTAGTGTGAGACGTAGTTTTACATTGTGGCACAGTAGTTTGTCACGGTTGTGTTTTGTTTCAGTTTATATTTTGATTCACTTTGATTTGATTTCGGTACTCTCGAGTGGAATGTTGAAATGGAAATAAAGGATTGGAATGGTATGGAATTTCATTGGAATTATTATTGTCTCAGCACACCCGAAGCGGTGTGAGTGCCTATTAGTTGATTGTTAAACTTCGAGGCGAAGTTTCTTTTAAGGGGGATATACTGAAATACCCCTAAATTAATTTAGGGGATTTCTTTTATTAAATATTAAATTATTATATGGAATTGTGAAATTTATTTAGGGGTTTTCTCCTATTTAACCCTAATTATTATATATTATTATAGTATTATGAATTTAATAATAAGATTTATAAGTCAATAAATCTTGGGAAAATTTCTAAACACTCCAACTATATTATAAAGATTTTAGGAAGTTTTGGAACATTGTTTTGAAACTTAAAAGTCAATAAAAATTCTAGAAACCTTAAAGCTTATTAAGCCTTGCTAGGGTTGACTTTTTGAGAATGGTCAAACCAGGCCATGAAATCTTACCAATAAATAGGTTATGGAAAACCATGAAGATCGATAAAAAGAACGTCAAAAACGGATCATCCTAGCCAAAGTTATGATCAAATGAAGTTTAGAGCCAAAATTTTGATTAAGGGCTGACGTGGCATGGCCAGCTGACTCATCGCCGCCTCGGTAATCGCGCCCCAACACTTGTGACCTTCATAACTTTCTCATCTTAAGGAATTTTTGAGTGCCGTCTTCTTTGTTGCCTTCTCCTACATTTCCTCTAAACAACCATAACTCACACAAACCCTAACTCGTTCTAGATCAACCGGAAATCAGAGCCAAAGTAGCCACCCTGCAAAAACCGAAACTGCAGTTCCAGTTTTTCCCTTCGAACAGGTAACTTCGATCATCCATAACTTCCTCGTTTCTCATCCAAATTTCATGTTCTTTAGCTTGTTTTGAAGAGCTCTAATTCCTCTAATACTTTCATGTTTATGGCCTAAGCCAATTCTCAACCGATTGGAAGAACAAGGTGTCTAAAGTCTCGGTTTCACCATCACATAAAATCACAGTTTTCTTCTCCGAAAACGCAAGGTAAACTCGCAACTTCTAGCTTCAATTTCTTTCTGTATGTTGCGAGTTAGGATTAGTTCTTGTTATCAATACGTAGATCTAAGTTTGCTCTTTCGATTGAGCCCTTACACATAGCCTAACTCGATTTGTACTACTAGTTATAGATCCTCAAAGTTGGCCTCGCGAACTGCTCAAAGTTCGAATTTTTCCAGATTTTTGAATTCAAATTCACTCAATTCGCACAACTCCGGTAAGTTTCCGATCAATTGCTCCGTTATTGTCATTCGAAATCCTGTTACCGGCCTAACCCATGTCTCAATTTAATCAGTTACGTGTTAGATTAGGAGAATTTTTCAAATTTGTGTTCGAATTGAATTCTGTAACTATTAAGAACCCTAGTTTCGAAACATAAATCGAAACCCAATGAATACTGCATTATAATTGGAGAAATTAGCATCATTAGAACCGAAATTCGATTTCGAAACCATAGAAACAAGAATCACTCGATTTCGTTCTGTAGATTAGGAGATATTTGAGATTTAGTACTCGACATGGCTTATGGTTTCGCTGAAGAACTGGGAGTTCAGGGGCCGTCCGATCTCGTTTTAAAAGATTGGACGGCCGAGATTAGATCGGGTAATTAAATAATGTTATAAGTTTCTATAAATTTCAGTAAATAGCCCTAACTTGTTGAGTTAATTTAAATACCTTCCCGAATGTGTTTTAACTTGAAATTTTAACCATAGATTCCTTATTTTATCTAGTTTATTTTGATGTAAATTAATATGGTTTTGGAGTTTTTAAACGTAAGTTATGATTTTTGCAAGTTACGGGTTTTCTAGAATTATTTGGCTAAATTTAAAAGATATTTTTATGAAATAAAAATTTTATAATATGTCTAAAATGTTATAGTTACTGTATGTTAAATTTGGGAATTTTTGGGCAATGGTAAAAGGTTTTAAAAATTGTGTTTATGAGGTTTTCATAAGAATAACTTATAATATGAGGTTTTTAATGTAACCAAAAATTAAAGTATGGTTTGTTAATTAACTTTTAAGCTGGGGAAAATAAGGGAAACTAAATTAACATTTTATAACAGTAAGTTTATAAATGTTTTGGTATTAGCTTTTAAGTGAAGTGAAATTATTTACATATATGTATATAAACTTATTTAAGTAGAAACTTATATAAATCAAGGAATTTAATTATCCTACATTTTATTATTATATTATATGGGGAGTTAATATTTTTAATTAAACTAAGGAATAAATATATATTTTTACGCATTTATAAAAAGGGAATAAAATCAGTAACTTAGAGTAAAACAAGGAACTAATAAATTAACACTTATAATAACTAAATAAAATATGAGCTGGAATCCTAAGACATAGTGAAAGAAATACTTTTTGAAGCATACTTGGGATATAGTTTAAGGTTGTAGTAATAAGATAGTTTAAATATAATAAGTTACATAGGGAATGCCTTAGTTAAATTCTAATACGGGTATACTTACATGTATTAAATAAATAAAGGAAACACTTTATTTTATAAACCATAAGTCGGTTGTGTTAAGCCTAGAAGTTATTAAACATAAATAAATACAGTAAAATTTCCTAAAAATGTTATGGATAAATTTTAATACATAAAGATATATATAAATAGATTAGAATAGTTGAGGGAAATAATATTCCTTGTGATAGTTATAATAAGTAGATTATATATATATATATTAAATTTTAGGTTTTAATCGGTGTGTAATTAAATAGTCACTATTGACTTACGGGTTTAATTACATAACATAATTGTAACACGGTCTTGGGCTAACCTACTAAGCCCAAGTCTATGAACTCCAAAAGCCCATTTAAACAATTCAAAGAGAGCTTGGGTCACTCTCTGGAATAAATTCTAAGTCATTCCAAACTAAACGAAATGGGCCTAACAAAGGATTTAGTTAACAAGTCAAGCCCAAACCTTTGTAAGAGAATAATGGTAAACCTGGAACTATTAATGAGCAAGAAAGGAGGGTTGTTTAGTTTATAAGCCCCTTAACTAATCGACACTTGGAACACCTTAATTATAGGTTACTATTGGGGAATCACTTATTCGAGTTAGTTATTGTTCTTCACATACCAGGTACGATTTCTCGTACTCCGATATTTTTGTTGATTGACTTGTGGAATGTTTTGGAAAACGCTAACTGAGTTTAAGAGGAATTTCTAAAAAGGAAATGGTTGTGTGACTAACTCAGCTTGTGTGACTAACTGGCCTTGAATGTGAAACTCACTTGGGTATTGGTTTCTTCTATTTGGTTGTTCCATTAGACATTGGCTGCTTAGGGTTTACGCTTCTACACTCTGTAGGACTGAGTTTTTTGGTATTGCTCTGGGTAGTTAGTGATCTAGTGGGAATTTGGAAAAGGTCAACTTTGGTAAATTCTTCTTTTGACTCTGGATATCGTTTCATCCATGAGCTGGTTCTTGAGGTTTCGACGTGCGCGCATCTTCAATGGTAACAGTAAGGGGTTGTATATCCCCTGTCCCCAAAAGGGACGTGATAGACAGTGAGGGGCTGTATATCCCCTGTCGTAAAAAGGGACGTGATAGACAGTGAGGGGCTGTATATCCCCTGTCCCAAAAAGGGACGTGATAAACAATGAGGGGCTGTATATCCCCTGTCCTAAAAGGACGTACTTGGCGGTGGGGGCCATCTCTCCCAGTTGAATTATTCCATTCTTGAGTTATTGGTTCTTGGATCTATCTTATTATTCCTAGTCCTTTGTGACTATCTGAGTCTTTCTACTCCTAACGGGAATTGGGTTTAACTAAGGAAATGGATGTTCACTAACATATGATGTGATTTTGTTTCACTAACGTTATCTTTCTGTTATTTATCCTTATTTTTAATTTTGTTATCTTGGTGTGAAGTTGTGAAGTTCCTTGTTCCTCGGTGTGGTTAAGTGTTTATTTCCTCTATTAATTATTAAGAATTTATTATAAGTTTGTTTTTTGAAGGACTGTACCAGTTCCATTCCAGGGAACTGACCCACCCCTCTTGGGGTGGGCTGCTTGGTTTTATCTTGCAGGTACGAGTTATTTACAGGTGGCCACGAAGAGAAAGAGTGATTGGGATGGGATTAGGCCTGAGAGTTTATGTGTTAATTTCTGTTTTAATTCTGTTAAGTTTTCTCGAGGTTCAGGCCGTGACAGTGTAATCATTAAGTTGTATTTTGGTGAGGTTTGTACCGGGTGTTGGAACCCGATGTCTGTACTCCTTTAGTATTTTATTTCCGCTATAAATATGTTAAATAGGGGCGTTATAATGTGTATACACAAGGTATTTGGGAATTGTATCTATATTGTACATGAGTTTTTATTGAGGGCTGTTTCCGGTCATGCGGACCGTAACTTAGTATCGGTATTGTGGTCTGTCAACCACGTGGGTGCTTGGCATCTGTAGCACCCGGATGATATTGAGAATCCGCTGCGTAGCTATTTTGTGATATGGCTAGGAGCTTGGTTTTGTACTATTGGATGTTATTCGGGGGTGTTACAGAAAGTGGTATCAGAGCGTAGTTACGCTTGATGACTGGAACAGAGAAGTACGAGTATAGGAAACCTGAATTCGGGAAACGGGATTAAGGGTTAGTATGTGAGGCGCGTTAGTTAGGGTTCTTCCCCAGAATTACTGATACCTGACAGATACCTACACCCAACATCTACGTCCCAAGGGTCCATTTCAATTCATAGAAAGAACGCCGGAGAGGGAGAAGGCCTCCTCACACTCGGGAAAACCCGATCCGACATCTACTTAATGTTATCAACCCGTGAAGTTCAAAGACACCGCCGAAGGAATAATACCCATTGAGGGACCAATTTTAGCGACAACTTGGTCGACATGCTTAGCAGTCGATAGGACCCTACCTCACAAGCAAAGAGGACCGAAATACCCTAAAATTTATGAAATAAATAAAGCTTAAATAAGCAATTAATTAAGCCAAAAAGAGGGACTAAGATATCCCTAAAAATAAAGAAGTAAATGAAGCTTGGCTAAGGAATTAATTAAGATGAAATGGTTACGTATGGATAAGAGTGCTATGGAAGTAAATTATGCAATCCATATACTAGGGGGGATTAATGCCAGTAAACCACCCCTGAATAAAGAAATGAAGGAACATGATCCGAAACAACAGTAATCAAGTAAATAAAGTTGGTATGAACAATGGTACCCAATGCAACGTAAAGATCAGCGTACCAGCTGCTCCAATACACGGTATTACCGTACTCTCCAACATCACCCCAGTAATGTGATCTCCCTTGTAAATATCTAAATGGAAATGTGCAATGCCGCTATTATGAGATCACCCTTCCAAACACACTCCATTCAGAGGACAAAAGTTCCTAAGTAGATTCTGATGAGCAGCCTCCTTAATTTAGGAAAGGCTATAATAGTCACAAATAAAATCAAAGGACCAAAGAGGAGCACCTAGTAAGACTAATGGGTCTTTGACTAAGAAGTAAGCCTTGAATAATTAAACACGAGAACTCTAAACGAAATTTATCAAATTATATAAGTACAAAGGTACATACATACAAATCAAGAGAGTCAAAATATCAATAAAACTTAAGGAGATAATGGGGTGCAACTAAAGAAGGTCAAGTGACACTGTGTACAAATTGGTTTCGAGAATCAGATACTTTTGCTAACAGACTTATGAGACGCTTTTGGAAAAAAAAACGCAAAAAGAATTTCAAAAGGGAGAAACTACTTGTGTCAATCTTCGTAAATTCTTCCTTTGACTCTGGATATTGCTTCATCCATGAGCCGAGTCTTTGTTGTGACGTGAGCGCATCTTCATTATGAACAGTGAGGGGCTGTATATCCCCTGTCCAGAGAGGACATTATGAACAGTGAGGGGTTGTATATCCCCTATCCTGAGAGGACATTGTAAACAGTGAGGGGTTGTATATCCCCTGTCCAGAGAGGACATTTGGAACAGTGAGGGACTGTATGTCCCTGTCCAGAGAGGACATTGTGAACAGTGAGGGGTTGTATATCCCCTGTCTAGAGAGGACATTGTTAACAGTGAGGGGCTGTATATCCCCTGTCCAAAGAGGACATTGTGAACAGTGAGGGGCTGTAATCCCCTGTCCTAAAGGGACGTACTGGCAGTGAGAGCCATTTCTTCCAATTGGTTTGTCCACTCTTGGGTTGTTGATTCTTGGATTTCTCTCATTCATTCCTAGTCCTTGTGACTACTTGAGTCTTTCTACTCCTAATTGGAACTGAATCTAACTTAAGCATTGGATGATTCTCGAAACCTCATACCAGTGGGCACAAAAAAAAATATATATAAATAGGAAATCTTATAATTCGGGATTAGAAAAGTACGAAGAATGCGATATCGACGTTAGATGATGCGAGCAGGAAGAATACATTGATACATGCTTTGAAACTTGAGGTTACAAAAATGTGAATGATGTGAGGTTACGAACAACCTAATGGTTACTACATAAAATATATACTATCACAATCAAATGCAATATGTAACCGGTAGTTGTAACACCCCGTCTCAATCCAAATGTGGTTTCGCAACTTAACAACATATATATACATGTCACAGCGGAATTCAATACACTCCAGGACCTTGCCACGGTCTGACTGACAGAAATATACCGAACATTAGCACATACAAATCTTAACCAATACATATCCTTCTTACAATCCCTCACAACCTATACACTTTACTAACTCAAATTGCCACACGAGTGTACATGCACAACTCGTAGGTCACACTTAACCGTAACGCTTGTACCCCTCTTACTCTCACGACGGCCGCCTCCTGACGTTCACCTGTGTAGTAAAATCAGCCCCCAAATGGGGTCAGCACGAATGCTGGTACGATCCTCTCATGGCCCCCAAGCTAACATGGCTACGACGACTAATTGTCGATAGCATGGAGGTTGATTAGATGCATAACATAATAGAAAGTGCAGTAAACAACAATCCAAATATGAACAATCAAAGTTCAAACTTAATGAACGACTTAAATGCGTTCCCTTAATTAGAGAGTTAATTATTTAACTCCTTAAGCTATGTTTCCTCTTAATCTTAGTCCATCCTTATCTTACCTCAATCTTAGTCTTATCTTAGTCTTAGAAAACAACCATCCTTTAAAAAGGAATAGAAGTAGCTTATCACAGTCTTATAATACAACCATCCTTAAAAAGGAATGGTTGCAGCTTATCTCAAACCTTATCTTAATCTTAGAATACAAACCACTCTTTAAATAGAAATGATTGTATCTTTTCTCAATGTTTATTTTTGTCGGGTCAAAAGCAACCCTAGCCAATGAGCTATTAACTCCATTGGTTGAATAAACAACTTATCTTATAATTTAGGATTTAGGTGATCCTACCGCACCATCTTAATGCCACCTACCTTGGACTGTATGTCCAATGTAGCTAAGCCGGCAACCGACCCTAGGCTACAAGTCCGAAGACAAGTCCTTAAGCGGAAGTCGGATCTGCTATAGATAACGACCCCCTTTTTCCTTAGCATGCATGACCGGAGTCAGTCCTGGGTTCCTCACTCCCCCCTTAAGTTCCAGTTAGTAGAAGTCTCAAGACAATGTTTGTTGGTTAACCTCTTTCGGTTTATTTTATAACAAACTTATTAGGGAGCGTTCCTTAGTCTCACTCAATTCCTTACTAAACGTTGGTTAGTAAGTTCTCACGGTATGTTGTGTTAGTTTTCAAACATCACACAACAATATAATAAACATAATGTTCTGGTTGCATGCTTTATCTTGTTTAGTGAGCACACAAAAACAAATAGCACACAAGCCGAGGGACACCTCGTTAGCAAGCAGTCACAAGAAGAACTGTACCGTTCACGTTGGTCGCTCGGTTGCTTACTCTCTTCCGGAGTCCACATACTCAAGCCCTAAAACATTCATTCAGTTTTAGGTTGTTAATCACTTAACTTAATTCAACTTATCTAACTTACTTAACCCATAATGATTCCCACCTAACACCTCTTAAGTTCTTATAAACTTAATCTTAAGTGAATCACTCTCCTCATAACTTTACTTATCACCCACTTAATATATTGTTACCCACCAAACATGTCTTAAACAACCTTATATTACCATTACTGTAACACCCCATCCAACAACAAACACATAACAACATTCTGCAGCGGAAAATATACTACTCCTCATTACTTAATTCTTGGTGTTACACGCTGTTAACCACCCACGTGGCTAACAAAGGCTTATTACATAAACATTGTACCGGTCTGATGGACTAGATTCCCGAGCGACTACACATTATTATCCCTTTCCATTAACAACAAAACATACAATACTTCCAAACTGTACCGAGTATTTACAAACTGATGCCGATAACAACTTCGTCTTAAACCTACTGTATATATACAACATACATGATTACCCATGTACAACGACTACCCCGTCCTACTCTCGAACGGCTTCCAGCTCCTTGAACCTGAAATAGGAAAAGAAGAGAAAGGGTGGCCCCCAAGGGGCTCAGCACCTTTGCTGGTATGGTAATCCCGCAGCCCACATGCTACCGGGCCACGCATAACTAATTGTTGTCTTAGCATGCGGTTGATTATATTTAACTCATGCATGCAACTGTAAACACACAACACATAACATCTCGCCTCAATGGGCTCAACAAACGGATACTACATCCTTATTTGATAAGTCACTCACGGTATTCATTATCCCTAGAGTGTTTCTCCTCTAATGGAGCTAACTTCTTAATAGACGACAACTACCCATTAATCGGGTTATCCTTAAACGCCTCTTATCACAAACTGGGATTCATATCCATGATCCACATACTCCACATTATACAACATATAACATACATCACATATCAACACATAACAACAATTTTCACGTATCAACGTGCACATAATAACATCACAATAGGAATTGCATTACATCAACAACACATAACATACGGGAACGGTTCTCTTAGGAACCGACCCAAACATAGTTAATTCACTGGTGAGCCTAGAGGATGATGTCCCCCCATGATAAGCTCATTATACAACACTCATTACCGTCCTAGTAGTCGGACGAGTAACTTAAGTTAAGATGGTTCAGGTTTTGTGGCCGAACACACCACACAAACACATGTTCCCCCTAAACCGATCATAAGTCAGAATAGCTAAGCTTGGAATAAGCTAATGGGAGATCATAACCTGTGAGGGAAACAACCATAACAGAGAGAAGGGTAAGGCTAAGAAGGATACCCACTCCCAAACAACGCGCGACCAGCCAACCGGATTCCTCACCACTGTTAGTACATACTTACTTTTAGATATTAGTTAGAACCCCACTATGGAGTCTATCACATCTACACACCATACAGTATTACAACTGGGTTAAACACACAAGGGACATCTCTACATTCACATACATACATATCACACAATTAACACATGCATAGCCGTGGTTAGAACGTCCCATGGTTCGGGTCGTTTAATCCGAATACCGAACTCTCATGTGATCCGACTCAGTTAACAAAGGTTAACACTTCCGAGGTAAATGGTATCGGAGTTGAACACGCCACATAAATGAATTACTGTAAACTCATTACATGTTTTATCTTACAATGTGGCAAACATACAGAAAAACACATTGGCATACAAGCCGGTGTAATCCGGTAGGACACAGGTTGCAATAAAACCATACCTGTCACCGGAGTCCACTTTATCATGTCCACTTATGTTCCTCGAGCAATTCTCGAACAACTGATAATATTACATGTACTTTTATTAACATCGGGGTAACATGATTGTTTAAAGTCCAATGCTCATAACTTATCCCCGTTAACTTAGTTAAATAACTTCACATTTTAACTTGTTTTACTTTACATTTTAATACAACTTTCCCCCACTATATTGTCATTATAACTCACTTAACATGTCCTCAACAATCTTTTAAATCATTACTTAATAATCCCCATCATCCTATAACCTTAAACAATGTTTTTGGTCCGACCGACCTTACCGACCGACCTTACACAAGGTCGGTCCATTCCAGAACACATTACCGTCAAAAATTTCTACTCCGACCGACCTTGTAAGTTCGGTCGCATGTTCGGTCCATTCCCGAGAGTTTCTTCCCTTTGAAAATTCAGGCCTGACCGAACTTGCCAAGTCCGGTCCCATGTTCGGTCGGTTCCAGAAACTTAATTCGTACACAAAATACAAGCCTGACGGACCTTGCAAGTTCGGTCCCCAAGGTTGGTCCATTCCGGAAACTAATTCCCGCAGGGTAAACTGGGCTCGACCGACCTTGGCAAGTTCGGTCGCAAGGTCGGTCTGCTCTAGACCCTTACTTTTCCATTGCCCATTTAACTCCAAACTTCTCCTAAGGCCTCCTAATGTTTTCTAACATCATTTGGTACACTTATATCCTCATACAACATCCATGAAACTCATTATCTATCACCTTAAGCACTTACTCATTTCATACCGAAATTCCTAACACTTATTTTTTCCTCCTTGGTTTTCCAAGTGATGTTCCATGCCTATGATACCACTATGCCATAATGCTTTCTCCTCATTTTAACATCATCTCCCAAGCATCATTTCTTACCAACCTAAACCCTAGTTGATTTCTAAGTCCTTTTGTTTACCTAGAACATCTTAAGACATTATTTCTCCTCATTTAAAATGCTTAGGCATTTCCAACACTTCTAGTTCACCAAAACTCATTTAAAACACTTAGAACTCCTTATACATTTTCCAAATTTTGCCATGGGTTCTCTTAGCACATCATCATTCCAAAACTCATGGTTTTCACCATTAAACATTCAAGAACACCTATATCCATCAGGAGTATTCTCACACTCAACACTTAGGTTTTCACCCTTTTACAACCAAAAACACTTAATCACTTAATGCACATTCCTTACACACAAACATTGTTTTTCCTTCATTAACCATCCAAGACACTCATCTTCACAAAGAATGTTCTTTACACACATCTAAATCCTTAACTACACTACATCACAATATAGTGCATAAGCTTAAATTGCTTGGAACTTAGGCCCTTAAATAACATGGCTCTTAGGCCCTTAAATACATTAAACTTAAACACTGAATCTCCCACATATATATTGCCTTTAACCTGCAATTACATACAACAACACATATGCCCTTTATAAACTCCTTGAGAGCATTTCACTAGCTCATTTACCATTGGCTCCTTAGGCATTTTATTAAGCATATCAAGCTCATTTTCCTAAGGCATTTAAACTACATTGAGATAGCATATTTACCTCTTTCCTCACAAACTTCTTTCTTGTTTCCTTGTCTAAATTGGCAAGGTTTTTAGTTGCTTGTCAACTTCTAAACATTATACAAATATAGAATGAGTATACAAGCTTTAAGCTTCATCTCATTGTAAACCCTAGTACATATATTATCTTAAGGTATTAAAATGATTTTTACCTTGGAATGAAAAGAGAGCTTGAATAAGTATCAAGAGAGGACTCCTCCTAGCCCTTGGAAGATTCAAATGAAGCTAAAACAAGCAAGGTAAAGACACCATTGTGAGGTGAATTTTCGGACAACACAAAACATGAAGGAAACATCATTTTCTTTGAGTTTCCTTACCTTGAAGCAAAGGAGAGCAATAATATGTAGAAATATAAGCTCAAGCTCCTTCAATGGTGGAACTCCATGGCACCGAAATGGTGGTCTTGGAATTTTGAGAAGATATGAATGAAGAGCTTGATGAGACAAAGAGAATGATGGT